>CM062818.1:649340501-649655548 GCA_031772625.1 Pinus tabuliformis | reverse complement strand
CCTCCTGCCCAACCCTCCTTGGAGCATGACTTACCACTCTGGTTGGAAGAAGGAGAGGAAGACGAGGTGTACTCAGCACCTCTGTGCACCTTAGATACCACTAGAAGAGACCCCCCAACCGAGGATGACTTGATCGAGACCTTGTTCCAGAATCCACCTTCCAGTGCACTACCCTTAGAGAAATTGGTGGAGGATGCCCAAGCTAGCACCCTAGTGGATCTTTGTACAACCAACCCTGTTACTCCCAGAGTCAAGAATGTGGAGTTCGGCCCTGAGAAAGCATTGAAGATCAGCTCCTCCCTATCTACTTCCAGGAAAAGGAGCTGTGTAGTCTGTTGGCCAATCACCTAGATGCTTTTGCTTGGAGCTATAAGGAAATGAAAGGAGTCCATCCTTCGGTCTGTACCCATCATATATACATCAAAGAGGATTGTAAACCGGTTAGGCAACCTCAGAGGAGAATGAATCCAGCCCTTAAGGACATTGTCAAGGAAGAATTGCAAAAACTGTTGGATGCCGGATTCATCTACCCCATCTCAGATAGTGAATGGGTGTCCCCTCTAGTGTTGGTTCCCAAGAAAAATGGGAAATGGAGAATCTGTGTGGACTACCGAGAACTGAACAAAGCTACCAAGAAGGACCATTTCCCTCTACCTTTCATAGATTAAGTGTTGGATGGACTGGCAGGAAAGAAGTTCTTCTCTTTCCTGGATGGGTTTAGCGGGTACAACCAAATCCAAATCAGCCTGGAAGACCAAGATAAGACCACCTTCACTTGTCCTTGGGGTACCTTTGCCTATTGAGTCCTTCCTTTGGGCTGTGCAATGCTCCTGCTACCTTTCAGAGAGCTGTCTTGAGCATCTTCTCAGAGCTGGTCCATGATGCAGTTAGAAATCTATATGGATGACTTTACTCCTTATGGGGCCAACTTCCAGGAAGCATTGTCCAACCTGGGAAAAGTCCTAACCAAATGCACCGAGATGAACTTGTCCCTTAGTCCTGAAAAATGTGAATTCCTAATGACTGAAGGGACCGTGCTAGGCCATACCATTTCTTGCCAAGGGTTGCAGGTGGATCCTAACAAGATTGCTCTCATCAAGAGGGTTCCACCTCCTCAAAAGGTAAGGGATGTCCGGAGTAGTTTCTTGGATTAGCAGGATACTACCGGAGATTCATTAAAGATTTCAGCAAGCTAGCCTCGCCATTGTTTGGTCTGTTGGCAAAAGATGTGGAGTTTAATTGGACTGACGATTGTCAGAGGGCTTTAAATGAATTAAAGGACAAGTTGGTGTCAGCCCCAATCCTGAGAGGTCCAAACTGGGCCCTACCTTTCCACATCCACACTGATGCCTCGAACAAAGCCATAGGTGCAGCTTTAGGACAAGTTGAGCAGAAACTTCCATATGCCATTTACTTTGTTAGCAAAAACTTGTCCAAAGCTGAGCTGAATTACACTGTAACCGAGAAAGAATTCTTGGCTGTGGTCCATGCACTGAACAAGTTCCAACATTATATTACTGGTTACCAGACCTTTGTACATACTGACCATGCTGCAATTAGATATTTAATGAATAAACCAGATGTGAATGCTCGTATTATTAGATGGTTACTCTTATTGCAGCAGTTTGATTTGACCATTGTTGACAAACCATGTAGAGAAAATGTTGTTGCTGACTTTTTATCGAGATTGGATTTGTCTGCAGATGAGGATGGAACAGTGGATGACCAGATGCCCGATGAACATCTGTTTGCTATTTCAGTACTCTCTCCATGGTTTGCTGATATAGCAAACTATCTTGTTTCAGCACAGTTCCCTCCACACCTATCTTCCAGAGAGAAGAGTAGAATTATCAGAAAAAGTGCCTCATTTACTTGGATCGGGGGCAATCTGTTCAAGCTTAGCCTCGATCAGATCTTAAGGCGTTGTGTAAGGGAGGAGGAAGTCTTTGATATCCTCCTCACTTGTCATGATGGGCCTTGTGGAGGACATTTTGCAGCAAAGAGAACTGCCTTCAAAATCCTGCAGGCAGGCTACTATTGGCCCACACTTCATCAAGATATCAGAAGATATGTCAGTCAGTGTGACCAATGCCAAAGAATGGGGAAACTGACCCAAAGGGATGAGATGCCTCTCCAACCTCAAGTGACTCTTGAGCCATTTGAGAAGTGGGGCATGGACTTTGTGGGCCCGATCAACCCCTCTTCGAGGCAAAGGACTTACATCATTGTGTGTACTGACTATTTGACAAAGTGGGTCGAGACCAAAGCAATCAAAGCAGCAACAGAAGAGAAGGTGGCCGAGTTCCTAAGAGAGAACATCTTCTATAAGTTTGGCTATCCAAGAGAGCTGGTCACCGATCAAGGGAGCCAGTTCACCTCCAACCTGGTTGAAGATCTACTAGCTCATCACAAGATCAAGCATATGACTTCCACCCCTTATCACCCTCAAGCAAATGGGCAGGTGGAAGTCACCAATAGAGCATTAGAAGGGATCTTGACTAAAGTGGTGAGCAGCAGCCGAAAGGACTGGGCAGATCGCCTGGTTGAAGCCACATGGGCTTACAACACCACTTGGAAGACCACCACCGGCTTCACACTGTATGAGCTGGTCTATGGGAAGAAAGCTTTGCTGTCCATTGAGTTTGAATACAACACTTTGAGGATGGCAGCTCAGCTGGACCTAGATCTCAGCCATGCACAACAAGAAAGGCTGCTGCAGCTGAATGGCCTGGATGAGCACTGAATGCAGGCCCTCCTTCACTCAGAAGTGGTTCAACTTCAAAGAAAGTTGTGGCATGACCAACATCTCCATGACAAGCAATTTCAGCCGGAGATTGGGCTTTGTTGTATGACTCCAGATACAAAGATTTCAAGGGGAAGCTGAGAACCAGATGGCTAGGACCATATGCAGTGGAAAGATGCCATGACAATGGATCTGTCCTTATTCGAACCATTGATGAGGAATCCATTCCCATGCTTGTCAATGGGCATCGGTTGAAGATCTACAGGAGACCTCTCTCCAGACAAGAGTTCATCAAGACTATGGAGAAATCTGTATTGGTCATAGAGAAGGGTTCTGCCTCTGCTTTTGGCATACCCTGAAGGACATAAAAAAAAAAAAAATAATAATAAAGATCCTTGGGTGAAAACCTCTCTGAGGCGCCCAAGGCAGGTAGTAGGGGTGAAAACCTCATTGAGGCGCCCCTATTGTCTTTCAAAAAAAAAGAGAAAAAAGGTTTGAAAAAGATCCTTGAGTGAAAACCTTTCTGAGGCGCTCAGGGCAGATGGCATGGGTGAAAACCTCTTTGAGGCGCCCCTGTTATCTTTCAAAAAAAAAGAGAAAAAAAGAAAAGAACAAAACAATAAGCAAAATATGGTAAAATTGCATGCAGACTTTCTACAGGAAGCTTGTGTTCTACAGGAAACTTCCTGTAGAAGGGTTGAAGATGTTCTATGGAGGAGAGGAACCCTCCAACTCAAAGCCAAAGGTCCGTATCATTGTCAAGGGACCTCACCAGCACCTCCTCCAAGGATATCCATGTTTTTTCCAAGGTATGTGCAATTTTATCATGGTTTGAATCTTCTACAGGATGATGCAGTCTTTCTACAGGAAGGCGCAGATTTTCTACAGGAAAGTACAGACTTTCTACAGGAAGGCCGAACTTTCTACAGGAAGCTCTGTGTTCTACAGGAAACTTCCTATAGGAGTTTTGGACGACCAGAATTCATCTTAAAAGAGATTTAGCGACTATGGATTGGTTTGGATGCATGCAAGCCTCTGTTGGCACCCTTGCACATTGCTGTCACCTTGCTCCACCATCCTTGTCGACATGCGACCAAGTTCCCTGGACCAACAAAGAAGATCGATGAGTTCTCGCGGGAAAAGCCATTTTCAAAGTTAAACAAATGCTGGGATCTCATACCGCAGGCATCAAGAGCTCCGAGAACGTGATTGAAAGGCCAGAACCTCCGTCGTGCAGCATGCACCCAAGGAGAAAGGACTAATACGAGACACCTCGTGGGAATCCTGTAACAGTTCAACCTGCTCGAGTGGATACCATTCACAGCACCGCCATCTGAAATGAAACGCGGGCGCATCAAGAAAAACATCCACTCCATCGTTGGCAGCTTGTAACCACGAGCCTCCGGGTCTGTGTAAGTCGCATGCAGCAGGTAGATCCACTCACCATCGTCCAAGAGCTGGAAAAATCGTGTGCAGCCACGCAGGTAAGTGTCTCAACCCTTCCTTCCATCAAATCGCATGAATCTTACTTTGAAATTGTTTGCAAAGCGTAAAATTGAATGGTTGAGCGGCCGTATGGCCAGTCGACTGGCCACTTCGGCTAGTTAAAGTGTAATTGGATGTTTGGGTGGCGGCCACGACAAAGAGAATGAACGGCACGCGTGAGAACACTCTCGTCAGAAGCATGAGTTTAACAGGAAAAGGCGACGGCAAATCTGTGGGAATGAATGCGGCAACAAGTGAATATGCAGGCGGATGATGGATGACGTCGCCCAACGGTCCGGCGGGGACAGCTCATCCCCCGCACACGGATTGTGCCGATTCAAAATCTAATCGGCTAGATCATGCGCATGCATTTATCATCCAACACTTCAACTCGGGTGGCTATTCTGATTTCCTCTGCACTTTGATACGACGAGCTGTTGGCTACCAGAACGCCGGTAAAGAACACCTCGAGCGCGGGCCAACTACAGTCCTCCCCGAGAATTGCGCACTGCTTCTACAGGAACGCAGTTCTACAGGAACGCAGTTCTACAGGAGCGCAGTTCTACAGGAACGCAGTCTACAGGAACACAGTCATCTACAGGGAAGCGGGTGCCTCACGAAAAAAGGTGGCCAATTAAAGAGGTAACCCTGAACTCTTCATGCAACTGGTTAGTAGAAGTGGCAAGACCATCGTCCACAGTCGGGTCATAAAGATATTGGTGGAATTGTTGTTTGCTGTGCCTATGCTATCGTTCTATAGGATGTCGATATAAGTAGACTGTGTTGAATTTTGTGGATTTTGTGCATGCTCTGTCTTAATAGACCAAATCTCTTTTGCATTTGCCACCTTTAATTCAAACGACCGTGTTCATCATGCTGGGTGGGTTTATAAGATGGGAACCCACTGATTCAACCAAATTAAGGGAAAACCCGGCAGTGGTAGAACTCTTCACCAGAGCACAATGGATGCCTTTTTGTGATAAGCTGCAGGGTTACGATGATGAAGTGGCCGAAGAATTCTTGCAGGCTCTGAAGCCTAAATCCCAGACACTGGCCACAGTGAACTTCAGAGGCCTCAGCCTCAAGCTCACCCCAGAACATATCAGTCGGATCACAGAACTTCCTATGGGTTTGCCGTGGGATAAGGAAGAAAGAAAGCTGAGCCAGCAGGCAAAGAAAGAATTCTTTCCACCTGAGGAAGAATTCTCGGAGGACAAAAACGGGGTGCGAAGAACGAGCCTGTTGCCACCGTGGAATGAAGTCAGTTTGCAAATCATGAAATATATTACTTGTGAAGGCCGTTTCAGCATCGTGTATGCATATCACTTTCGGTTGCTCACTGAATTAAGGCACCGAATTGACCTTCCTGTAGAACAAAAACTGAGCATCCCTTATTACCTCCTGCAGTCTCTAATGGAGTGTGCTACAAAGCTAAAAGAGGGAATACCAGATCAGATAGCCCACCATGGGTTGATCAAGCTTCTTGTCGAGGATGCATTGCATTCATATAAGGTTCCCCTCTCATGGGAATCCTTCCGGAATTTGACAAAAGATGGGGACATTAAAATGTTGATCGAAGAAACGGGTTCCTCCAGCAGTGAGGAACACGAAGCAGTGGCCGAGGAACAGAGGGAAGAAGGTCAAGAGACCCCGACAACAGTACAGAAGAGAGAACAAAGGAAGAAGCATGAGGGAAAGGAGGACAAAGAAAAAGGTGGCACACCTATCCTGTCAGCAAGAGAAAAGAGGCTGAAGAGCAGAATGGACAAAGCTGAGGTGGTCCACGTCAGCCCAAGTACCTCAACAACACCTGCAACCAAAACAAAAGCAAAACTCAGGTAGGCAAGCGCAGAGGTGGAGACACCTGTGTCTACAGGAAAGCAAAAACAGGCTTCTACAGGAATCCCAAAAACAAAAACGAAGGCTTCTACAGGAAGCCCGAAGATCATTGAGAAGCAGGCTTCTACAGGAAGCCCAAAAGCAAAGACCAAGGCTTCTACAGGAAGCCCGAAAATCGTTGAGAAACAGGCTTCTACAGGAAGCCCAAAAACGGAGACAAAGGCTTCTACAGGAAGCCCGAAATTGGAAAAGGGGCTTCTACAAGAAGCCCAAAGGTCATTGAGAAACAACCTCCTACAGGAAGCCTGAAGACAGAGATAGGGCCTTCTACAGGAAGCCCGGGAGTGGCTAAAGCTGGGTCTTCTACAGGAAGCCCAAAAGCGGGAAAGAAAGAATCTTCTACAGGAGGCCCGGAAGTGGGCAAAGCAGGGTCTTCTACAGGAAGCCCGAAATCTGAAAAGGAGGGGCCCTCTACAAGGAGCTCTGAGAGAGAAAAATGCAAGAAAGAGAAGGCTGGTATTCTAGAAAAGGAGGCAGCAGCGGCACTGGCCGCCCTCAGTACACCTCCAAAGCCGAAGGAAAAGAGAGAGAGGGAGACCCCTCTACCATCTGAGGCTAGGAGAAGCAAGCGGATGACCACGGGCAAGCCACATCCTCCACCGGAAGCCAAACCACTTTAGGGGATGTCCCTACTTCACCCAGTGCAAGAACCCCTCTAAAACATCAGCCACCCCGAGAAGGGGAGCCCAAAAATAACTTCCTGGACACGAAAAATAGGCCAATCGCCTTCCGAAGCCTGGCTCAAGGAAATAGGAAAGGGGGAAGAAGCACCACCTTCGTCACCACCAGAGGCAGCAAAGGCAGGGCCGCCAAAATAGGAAAGGAAGCAGCGCCACCCTTGGCGAGAAAAGGCAGGACCACCAAAAACAGGGAAGGAAAAGCATGCTCGGGCTCTAGCTCTCGGCCAAAGACGAGGAGCCAGAGCAAAGTTGCTCAAGGATGAGCAAATAGTTTAGCTGGGGGGTGATGATGAGCCCCAATTTTTGGTATAATTTGGGCTCATTTGGCCTACTTGCTTTGCTCAAACCATTCATCTTTTATTGCTTATGCATGCATTTCTTAGTTTATTCGTGTTGTTTGTTGGAAGAAGGGTAGACATTTTATCTACGTGACTAATGCATGATGCTTTCAGGTTTTTGGCATTAAAAGGAAGAAAAGACCACGTGAAAGGAGACAAGGAGACAGTGAGGTGGCACTGCTGGTTTTTAGGAGAGGATGTCCACAGTCTTGGGGACCTTCCTCGTGATTCCCACCATAGCTCCGAGCTCCAATCCATCTCCCCACCGAGCTTAGAGGCAGCCAACTGTTCTACAGGAACAACAGTTATAACTGTTCTACAGGAACAGTAGTTATGACTGTCCTATAGGATCAACAGTTTAAACTTCAGTTGGACAGCCGAGCTCCTCAAATCAAGGACACCTATTGGATGATCATTTTGCATAAATACTGAGGCCGTAGCCTTGGATAGGAGCTTTTTGAACTTTTGTATTGCTCTTGTAATTTGGAAGTACGAGCTACAGCTCGGTGTTTGTTCCTTTTGTATGCCAGTTTTGGCATGATATCAGATTATGAATAAAGAAGGCAGATTTTGATCTCATTCTGAGTTTTCTAAGGGAGCTATAGCTCTCAGGTTAGGGCCCAACCTGAGAGCAATAGATCTCCTCGGTGTTGTAATGTTGTTGCATTTCGTTCCAGCACTTTGAGTTTTTTAGTTTACCATGCAATTCGAATTTACAGTTTGTTAATTTAGTCTTTTTCATGAGCTTAGATAGGATTAGTTTATGGTGAATTTGTTTCCAGTTGCTTAGGTTAGAAGAGGATAGATATAATCTATTGGAGCTCCAGAAAAAGGTTGTAAAGGCTCACTGCCATCTCTGTTAGGGATTGGGGTGCAGTCCATAACCAACCACCAAAAAGAAACGTAGTTCTTCTCACTTCCATGCAAGCTGCAACATAGACATTTTCGTTGAAGATCCATCCATGCACTTTTGACATTGAACCATACTTCTACATTTCACTTCCATGCACGAGTTTCATTTCTTGGTTTTCCATTGTCGTTCATAGGTTTCATGGCACAGTTATCATAGGTTAGTGAATTCTCGTTTTTGGTGCATAAGTCATTTGTTTCATTTACGCTGCTCCATATCATTCCACTTTCTTCTTCTTCTTCTTGATCTCTCCTCAAGTCACCCATTCGGCCTTTGTCCAGCTCATTTACCCTCCAACTCATCCATTGATCACTTAGCTCCATTTACTTACACTTTCGTTGATCCATCCTTCCAACCATCAAACCACTGCATGCACTCTTCCTCCATCTGATTTTTCTGCTCCTGAGCCATCACCAACTCCATCTCCATCTCACCTATCCTCCCACACCACTCCAACACTTCACCATCTCCCAAAACCTCCACGGCCAAACATCCTGTAGAATTGCACAGACTTCCTGTAGAAACCTCTGAGTTTCCTGTAGGATCCCCTGCAGACTTCCTGTAGAAGTCTGCAAACTCGGTTGCTGAGCATCCGAACGTGGTAGAATTCTGGGGATCGATGCTAGAGACCCTCTGGGACCTCCCCTAGCCATCCTGACCTTGCCCATGCTTTCCTTCCATTCCAACCACTCCTGCACAACCAAACCCTAATCAAAAGCATCATCACAACAAATCCAACCACTTAATGAAAAAATACAAAAACATGTCTTTTCAGATGCAAGTAGCTTAGATGCATGTCAGTTCAATGCAAGTAATGGCATTATTGGTAGTTGTTTCATTCACAGTTTTGCATTGTTAGGGTCTAGCTAGTCAAATTAGGGTTTACTAGGGTTTTCATGCTTCGTTGGCTTTCAGTTTCTTTTTACAAATAGACTAGTCTCCTTTGAGTTAGCTTTCGTCCATCATTCATAAAGCTTCTTCTGTGAGCCTATAGAAGTTGGCTTGAGCCCTAGCGGACTTGTGCCAGCTGACCAAGTGACAGCTGCGACAAGAGCTAGTACTTGTGCATACAGCACCGTCGCTTCCAAGTTTGTACGAACTACCGGGTTGATAAAATTAGAGATAGGGAGCTCCAGGAGTTGTAGCATTATTGCTACAATACTGGAGCCCACCAATTACCACCTGCACCACTACATCCAGTAGTTGTTGTTGGGCCATTCACTAAATGGGGCATAGATTTCATGACATGTAACCCCACCTCGGCCGGGGGGCATGGGTATATCATAGTCGTTGTTGACTATTTTACAAAATGGGCCGAGGCGATGCCAACATTAAACAACAGCGGCGAAATGACTGCTCTTTTCTTTTTTAATCATGTAGTCTCTAGATTTGGTGTTCCGTAGGCTATAGCTTCACAGATCATGGATCGCATTTTTGCAATCACACAATGGTTGAATTGATTGCCAAATTAGGATTGTCCCATGATAGTTCTACTCCATATTATCCACAGGCTAATGGATAGGTTGAGGCAATAAACAAAGTCCTTAAGCGCATGCTGCAAAGAATGATTGGAGTCCACAAACGGAATTGGCATTTAATCCTATACTCAGCCCTGTGGGCATATAGGGCTTCGGTGAGAAATGCGACCAGATTTACGCCTTTTCAGTTGGTGTATGGTCTGGAAGCTGTCTTACCAATTCAGTGCAAAATTTCATCTCTCAAGCTCTCAATTGATCTGCTTCCTGAAACTTCGGAGGAAGAGGCTCGTTTCTTGGAACTAATCCACTTGGATGAAACCCTTCGTGATGCAGCGCTAGCTAACGAAGCTCATAAGAAACAGGTCAAGGCACAATTTGACAAAAATGTCAAACCTCGTTTCTTCTCAAAAGGTGACCTGGACTTGCTTTATGATTAGGACTCTGATAAATTTAGAATAAGAAAGTTCGAACCATTATGGATGGACCCCAACATTGTCAAATGCGTATTGACAAAGGAGCTTATGAGCTGGTCGATTATGATGGGATTCCACTGTCGCAACCCCGAAATGGGTTGTATCTTAAGCATTACTATGCTTGATTAAGTGTAGTAATCTCTTTGTTTTGTTACATTTTTGTTTTCCTTTAGAGTAGTCATTTTGGTTAGGTAATCCGCTTCGCTTTTGTTGCAGATGGCAAGCATTTTGGAACCATTTGTTGGGAATGTCAACAGAACTAATCGTAGTATGCAAAACCTATCTTTTGCGGCCTGGGCCATTTTTGCTCCAAGTGGCAAGTTAGTGAGTTTCAGGGGGATATGTATTGGTCGGTTGACGAACAACATCGCTAAGTATAGTGTGTTTATTGAACTTATCTCTGATACCATTGTGCATGGAATACGCCGACTCGTTGTCAGGCTAGACTCACAACTCATCATCCTACAGCTTACTAGCATTTATTCTGTTCGAAACCCAGCTATTTATCGTATGTTCCTAAGAGTCGAGATTTTGGAAAGACAGTTTGATTCCATTCAATATCAACACATTTCCAGAAACTTAAATACATTAACTGATTCATTAGCAAACTATGTGTTGGATAACATTTGTAGCATTGGTAAAGAAAGCATTTCACATTAACATTTGCATCTGGATCGCATAACTTAACCAAAATAAAACTCCAAAAATAAAAAATATATAACTGTTTATAGTTTTTACAAAATATTTTGTGTCCAAGACAAAATCGACCATATGACCAAGAAGCTCAAAAATGAATGCAGAAAAGCATCCTAGATTAATGATGCTAGTGATAACATGTCGTCGCCTGTGCGATCATATGCAAGAGCCTAGTCCATTGACTCGGCACGCCAGTAGTATGGCGCTGTAACCTCAAAGGTAACTCGTTGGTCCTCCCATCCCAAATACCAAGAGTGAGGCCCTCGATCTAATCCTACAGCTCTGCTAGGATCTCCTCTATGTCCAGATCATGAAGGATGACCCTCCCTATAGCCTCTCCTGCTGGAACGTTAGCTGCCACCCTTGGGCATGCCGTTGGTCACACTGGCCCAATATCTGCACAAGTATATGAGTTTGATTAGTCTTGATAACTTTTAAAGACACAAAAACATTATAAAACTGATAAACAAAGATATGGTCAAATCATTTTACCCATAACACTCCACTACTCGCCAATTGGTAACGCCAAATCCAGGTCACCTGGGATATCCATCCCAACGTATGGATACTCCGCAAAGACCATCTCCTAACAGTAGAACCACTAAAGAAGGCATCAGAGAAGGAAGTTTGTGATTGACCAGCATGTCTGGCCATAAGATAAACCCACCTCTAGATCCGTGGTTCCCTCAGTGCTGGCAATCCTAGTGAAATGTACTGAGGCTGCATCAGTTGAATCCTCTCCAAGGCAAAAGAAGTCAAGATGGAGCCATAGCCAAGATTCTTGGATCTTCCATTCTTTAACTTGGAGAGCTGTTCTTTTATGACCAGAATTACCGCCTCACACCAGTTGAACACCTTCCATTCTAGGCATTCCAGGGCATAATGCATGTGAGATCTGTTTGCCAAATGAAGAGCCATGCTACCAGCCAATCTAGCAAAGGTAAATAACATGGTCCTCAAGGTCCGATCAATGACATCCTAGATATTGATCTTGCCATCTTTGTTGGGCTGAGATCCATCTCTACAGAACTGATGGATGTAATCTCTCACAGATTCGCCTCCACAGGCGGATCCTGATAGTGAAAGAGGGGCACCATGCCTCGATAACCCTGTCAAAAAATAAATGTCCTCAACTATTAATGGAATAGATTTTCCTCTAATCTAGAATACCTAGTTGATCGGATCCCAAGCATTGAGAAAATATTGCAACAAACTGATTTGTTGCCTCATGCTAAGTATACGAAAGAATTTGAGCAAGCCACAGTTTCGTAATGCAGTAACTGTGCCCTGATCATGTAAGGAAATAATGTCATCTTCTTCATGTTTGTGTTCACGCCATGTGATGACCATCTTGATCCAACAAATATTTGAGACACAGACAAAAGATGAATTAGGATCCAAATTTGAGCAAAAACAGGGAAAATTTTGTGAAAAAACACTGTATAAAGATGTCCTTCTGTGCCCATCGCACCCTGACTTTCAGCAAGGTGGGATGCATACTGATTGGCCAGTTGGCAGCTCAGTATGAATCACGCCTTTCAATACTAGCAAGGTGCGATGATTTGGGAACGAAATCTTCAAACCCTGAGGGCCCAAAAATGTGAAAAAACATGCTCAGAATCAGAGGAGGATGGAATGAAAATGAAGAGCTCAGGGTTAGCTCTTACCTGGTCTTGATGGTGCGGGGAATAGTCCATCAAATCTCCTGAGAAACGGCTAGTATAATTTGAGGGGGAAAACCACTCAAGAGCTCCAAATCCCAAATTTGAAATAAAATGATGAAAAGGAAAGGTAAAACTACTTTTATGATTACTATTCACGTACTTCAAGCAAAATGTTAGTTTTAAGTCATTTTTCATACATATATATGTATTTCTAATCAATTTGATGGAGTGATTGAGCAGGTTGAATGACCAATGAAAGAATATGATGTGCTAAACAACGAATTAAACATTTTGACTACAAAATGAGCAATTTTATCGCATGGTTCAAGCTCGTTAAAAAATAAACCTACCACTAAGCATATGTTCCCCCAGAGTTCAAGCTCATTAAAAAATGAACCCACCTTTGGTAAATAACCTTTGTGATTGCCATAATATCAGCCTTTTGAGCCTTGGTTGTGTTCCTGCCATCACCTCCATTCTTTTGGCCAATCATATGCTTTAAGTTGATTGTTTACCTTTTTGAGGAACAACTGCGACAAGTGGTCCTATTAGCCACCCTCTTCACAACACCATGTTTTGAGAAGTTCCAAGCTTACCTGGAACCAATTGCTACACTAAACACCATTGGTTCCTAAAAAATGAGTCCATTTTAAACTCTTTTCAGACTCATTAAATATGAAAAGATTGTCAAGCTATTGGCCTCTACAGCTCGCTAAAGTGATTGGAAGTGCCATCCCTCCTATATATTTTAATCTTTTTTGGACCTGAGGGATTATCTAACAAAAAAGTTCGAGCGCTTGTCTTTTTTGGCTCGTTAAAGTGATCGGAAAAGTCATCCCTTTTGTATTATTTTATCCTTTTTTAGACTTAAGGGATTATGCTATGAAAAAGAACTACTAGAGTTTCCTTTTCGTCCCTTTTTCAAACTCTCTAAACATGAAAAGGACTGAGTTATCCTTGTTGTTAAACTTGTTAAAACAATAGCGACAAACTTGTCCACCCAGATAAGAACAAGTTTCATTGTCGCTAGGCTCACTAAAACATAGCAACAGGTTTGCCTGAAGGGCACATTATAGAACAAGCATATGTTATCCTTCTCAAGCTTGACAAAGATACAGAGGTACTGGTCAACAATGATTGGGGAAAAAGGGAAGAAAACTTAAAGAATTTTATTGGTAGCAAGTCGCTCTTGAACATGACACTTTCACTCCATCACCATGATTGAGTCGAGTTGGGTTATTCCATTCACCAGTCATATCACCATTGGTCCTCCATACCATCCATGTTTTGGGGTTAATGCTACCAATCCATCTTAGTGTCGCCAAAATTTTCAAGAGAAGTCATTCAGAGAATTCACCATCTAGTTAATGTCTCATCCACTGCAATACCTTCACCCTCCATTTTTCATGGCCGCCATTCCTGAACCTTGTATCGTCAGATCGTTTTTTAACCTCCAGAAAATCATTTGCTTCATTTTTTGTCGTTGATGTGGGATACATTAAGGCCCTCCTATGACGGGTCACTTCTTGTCAACATCAACTCATTATCCAAGAAGTTGAATTAGAAACAACCCTTTCATTATTTGGAAGCTTGCATGCCTCAATGGCAAGTTTCTCACTTCTGGCAATAGGTTTACATCAATGGCCTTTCGACCGAGAGATTTTGCGTGGTGTTCAACATTGAATCATATATTCACACCGTGTGAATTGTACTGTAGTACCTTGAGGGTCATTATCATTATCAATGATTCCTCTCGCATCTGTTAATAGCTTACATTATTGGCTGGTAATCAGTCGATGTCTATCCATGTTCGACTTCAGGACATATTTGTCACGTGGATCGACTTGTATAACAGGCGATGATTGAACAAGTTTGAAGACCTCGGATCTAGTTTCATCCATCCGAGCTGCGATATATTCAGGAATATAAAGACATAAAATGTACATAGAAGTTGCACAAATGATCATCCAAGCTAAGGGATGATAACTCTACATATAAAGAATCACTAGTCTGCAACTGCAAACGATTATCTGTTCTATGTACATGAAAATGAATTTATAAAGCTGAGCATGGGAATGCCTGCCTCAGCTAGATCATGGAAAATTATGTTGTGATGATGTATTGTATCGTATCTTATACAGGTCACCTTCCAGGTCGAATACCTCGGATCCTCATGATAAAGCATTTCACCTGACATCAAAAGATTTACGACTTCATGCTTTAGGGGGCAACAATTATAGAAATATTTGGGCACTGCAACCCCAATCTTATATGTCGATAAAACAAAGGCTCTTTAACCCCTAAAAGTGTTGTTTCATACCCTAAAGGATCATGGTCAAGTGATTACATCATTCCCTAGAATTTCCACTTGAAAAACCAGTCAGAACTGGCCAAAACTAGACCATACTAACTGCTCCACTGTCAGGGTGCGAGGCATACTGACTTCTACACTAGCCAGGTGTGATGCATACTAGAGAGGCCTTCTATGGGGTGCGATGAGTGAGAATGGACAAATGTCAGAGACAGTTTGCTAAGTGGATGCTCATGGAATCTTCTAGAAACTTCTCCTATGACACTTGCCTCTCTGGATTTTCCCAGGGATGAGTAAGAGATCCAAGAAATCTCCAAGTGGAGTGAAGAACAACAAGTGGAATGACACTAATCAAAAATCTAGAGATGACTCACACCCTTGCACACATCTATAAATGGATCCATCATCTAAGGGATCTGGAGGCTGGAATTTTGTAATTTGTAAGGAAGTGTTGATAGTTTTTCTTTGAGAAGGAACATTTTATTGTTGGGTGATCTTTCTTTTCATGAGGTGAAGAGGGCTTTGATGGTGGGAAGATGATGCTGGATCAGACAGCTGGGTTGTAATCCTCTTTTCTATTATTAATAAAGTTCCTTGATTTTTCCTCCATACAATCGTGTATTTGTGGATGTTTTTATTTGTAAATGCCATTGTATGCTCATTATATTTCTGATTATGTAATTCTTATGATATCATAGATAGAGATCCCTTGATGGTGTTGCATTACTTCATTTCTACAGGTGTTCTCTAGGTGGGACAAGTAGGAGAAGAGTTCAAGCTCTGTCAGGGAGGAGAGAAATCAAGCAAGCAGTGAAGTGGAAGATCTAGATTGGTCCCTTTACTTCTCTCTTATCTATCATACATAGAGGAAATCACAAATTTCTTTGATTCTTTGTTTCTAGGATAGCTGCCAATCCTAGTGGGACTAGCAGATCGAAAAGACACTAGTTTTCCCGGAAACAATAAACACTATTGAATCTGGTTGAGAATCTTGGACTGTCTCATCAGGCTACCTTTTTAGATTCCAATACTCATCTATAATATGAAAAGGTCTCTTTTTAATCTCCCATCTATTATGGAAATACTTTAAAACTATTGGAAATTAGGAATACTTCTAGATGTCAAACTTCTATACCATTTCCTAGCTTTTCCTGAAAGGCTTTGAGCTAACAACCTCAATTTGACATCTTCATGATCGATTCCCTCCAAGTCAATGAAGTCAATGATTTTGTCTATATGTTTCCTTACTGTGATATTCATTGTACCATCAAATTGAGGTATGCTTTGATCATAGTTCTTCAGTAACTCATGCAAAGGGAATGATAGTTTTAATGATGCATACTGGACAGTGGTCATAAGTGAGGTTTGAGATGAATTTGTACTTGATGGACTATGTCTGTTATTTGGATCTTGTTTGAGACAACCAATGTTAAGATGCGATGCATTTTTAGCTTCAAGGGAAGGATATACATTCACAAAAAGGGGCTCATGTGTAGATTCAGAATTTTGATTTGGATTTAATAGACAAAAGAAAATCCTTAAGATACTTTTAGGGAAAGATAGAAGGTGATTGAAAAAACATAATACTATATCTTGAAGTAAATTCAGGTCTAGATACCTGACTTTCACATGTTTTCTTCCTGCCCTCGTGTTGAAAAGGCCTGTCCTGCTTTGAATCTGATTTGAAGTTTCTTGGAAGTTGGTCTATGAAACCATTGATTCTGGATTCTTTAATGGTGGAGTCGCCATGAAATCTTTGACCTCTGGATACTTTGAACATGGAGTCGCCAGGTGAATGATACAACCTTGTTTTGTCTAATCACTGTCCACCATCAATAATTAGATTTGGAACTTGATATTCTTTTCTAAAAAACTTGAAATGTTCAGGTCCCTAGTGGAGTCGCCTGAATGTTAGCATTCTTTAATTTCGGAGGTTGGCAAAGAAAACATAGAGGTAACCACAAACCACTTTGGATGTTGGGATCTAACCCTACCAGCTTTAGAAAGGGCTCTCTCTATGAGATTTAACTTCATTTTATTTGTATATTAGGCTAGTTGTGAAAGTTCAAGGTTTGGTTTATGAATTGGTTTGGTTGGGATAGCAAGGGAAAAGCCATTGGGTAGTGGAGTCTACAAACTTAACATGGATCTCTCTCAGAATTTTTAAAGGAGCTTCATAGGGAAATGTAGCTTAACTAACTGGATCCTTTAGATTTAAATGAAATGTAATAGAATAAAAAGATATAGGTTCAATTGAAGCTGAAGAGCAGTTAATAATTTTTTAACTTGATATCAAAAGAAAACATTTAAATTATCCATAGCTAGAATCATAGTGTATCTTTCAACAAATTTTGTTCATCAACTTTATGTAAAATAATTTAGATTTAAGAACACATAAGTATGGAAAGAAAGAAATAAACACATAGACAGTGAGAGAAGTACTTCACCAAATATTCCAACACATGAATCCTGTGAAGAATGTCCTTTTTATTACTGATCATGCCACTTGGGCTTGAAAAATATACAATAGATTTCTTCTGTACAAAAACCAACCCTTCATACTTCAAAAATAGAAGTATTTATACAAATTCTAAACTAAAATATCTTGAAAAAATATCAAGATTTATTACAAATATCTATACAAATATATTGAAACAGAATTCAAGATTTTATTACAAAAGGTATAAAAATAGACTAATCTGTTTAAAAAATATCAGTTGCTTGAGTGTTGGTATTATTTCTGAGCCTTTAAATGAGCAATGTTGTTTTTCCTGCTAACATATGTGCTTTTTTGTCCCACTTTTCACTACACTCTGTTTTGATTACTGTTGTGATGAATGTGCAATGTTGTCCTCTGTTCTTTTGTTGCTTGCTTCTTAAAATGTGCTGGAAATGTCATAGTTATCTTATTTTCCTTTGCTACTTCTACTGTTATTTCAGTTTTATCATTTTCCCCTTTCATTACATTAATTTAATTCCATTCCTACACTATTGAGAAATTTGGGGAAATAATTTTTAATCATAATATATTTGGAGCAAAGGGGCAATCCTTTTGGAAATCTCATTGTCATCCATTTTAATGATGAATTCTAGGGAGGTTAATACTTTCAAATTGGGAATGGATGCATGCGGAGGGGCCATGTGGAAGCTAGGGACTAGAGGAAATGAACATACTATCAGGACAATGGAGGTGAGACGTGACATGGAGGTGGGAGATGATGGTGGGAGGGTGTGAGGATGGCTAGTTTTTGGAGAAGGGTATAAGGGGTAAGTAGTAATTGAGGGGGAGGGATGAAAAATAAGGTAAGAGGGACACGTAGCAGTGGGTCCGGTGAGGAAAACCAATTTTTTGGACCCCCCCTCTCCAATAAAGGTAGGATGGTGAGGGGGGGTCGAAAAACATTATCGGGTGTTGATCTAGGTGGAGTCAATCTAGTCTGTTCAAACATGAGGAGGTTTTAATTAATACGTGGCCTTTGAAAAGGGATGGACCCAACAACCCTTTAAATCCACACTATAGCATATTGCATCCACCGAGGGCTTTTGCCTAATCGCAATCGCATTGGAGAGGAGCACATAGGACTTTAATGCAGACACGGACCTGAAAGCCTCTCGAATCCACCCTATAACATATCGCATCTCGACTGGGAATTAACCACAAACCAGGACCCAAAATATTTCAAAATATAATTTATAATCCCATTGGTTCTAGAAGGGGGTTGTGTATTACATGGGGGGGCATAGGATAGGCAGACCTTAAAACTTTAAAATATAGCGTAAAATCCTTTCGGATCCATCACAATCGCAATATGGAGGGGGCTGGTGGAGTTCGTTAACATATGGGAATTGCGATTGTGATCAAAATCGGCTGAATGAGCAGGAGTAATAGGGACTATTACATAGAACTTTGCGATATGCGATAGTGGGATCGCATTCGCAAAAGAGAAGGGGAGACAAGTTATTTTTATATGAGCCTTTACGAAATCTGATATGCTGATATGTGGCCTATGGGCTCAGTTTATTGCATCGAGAGTGGTGCGAGGTTTATGTTATAATATATGGTTGGGGCTTTTAATAAGCATGCGATATATAATGTGATGTGATAAAATAAAAGGGATTTTGGCATGGTTTGTGATATATGGTGGGAGATGGGGAACACAGCTAAAGTTATACGAATAGAATGGAAATGCGACCATGGTTAGAATGATATAATAGGGAAATGTGGCTAGAGTTGGATATACAAAGAGAAGATGGATTAAGGCTAGAGTTTGGGAATTAATATGATAACAAAGGAAAAATGGATCACAACTAGAGTCATACGGAGGAAATAGGAATCTGTAAAAATGGGGTGGTACTTTGTGGGTCTCGGCTAGAGTTAAAAATCATAATTGCATATTCATAATGGAAGAAATGATTTTTAGCAAAGGATAAATGTAAATACAATTTAAAATTGTAGTAAAAATAGTTCTTGAGCCTTTATCTACTTTTGAAGTTCAAACTTTGTCATGGCCTATCTTTCAATCTAGGAATCAAATTTGAGCACGGGATATACCATTGGAAAGCTTCTTCTGAGAATTTTTTTGATGAAAACACCTGCAGTCTGATCTGATCCAAAAATGGGCATACAAAAATATCCTTAAATCCTAATACTTGGTGTCTCTTTGGAAATAATTTGCAGGATGAAATATTATTTAGGTCTCAAACATAATAGGTAAAACAATAACTCATCCTATAAAAATTATAGGACCCTAACACAATCGACAAAACAAAACCAAACTGACCCTCCTAGGGAGCTACAGAACCTTTAGGAGCCAACCAACCCTTCCAGGTGTCCAACCACTGACATAACTTGATGTTTTTTTGAAATAGACCCTTAGTTTCTCCCATGACAAGCCTTCCATGCAACTGGGACCCTACATTCGCTCGTACAACAAGGCCTTCAATCAACTGTGGCCTTTTTCAGGCAGTTTGATGCCAACAACCCCAAATTCTAAGCCACTTTTTTTAGGGCCAGGACTCAGGCCTCTACCAAGAACTTCATGAAACTTCCAAAAATGATAAATAACATGATATCAAGGCCTCTAAAGAAAAAATTCAACAAGGAACTGATGTGACAAGGCCTGGCTATGACATAAATTTCATCAAACACATCATGAACATGTAATCTATAGGTCATATAAACACATCTAAACATAGGGACTTCATACTTATCTGAGAATTGCGAAGAAGGTATGACTCCTCTCACAATAATTGTATTATCATCTATTAGGTGATACATTCATTAACATTTCATTTATGAAACAAAACAAAATGAGAGACATAACTCAAGTTTGTCATAAACCATGCTTATAACCAGCATATGAAAAATGCAACCAAGACAGGGACTTCCATGTACCACCCGACTGTAAATTAGATGAATAAAAAATTTCTTTCAACCAATCGCAATCGAACCAATTAAGGCTTCCTTAGGCTTTATCATGTATCCTACCAAGGGATTTCTAGGCCCAAAAAATAAACATACAATATAGGTTTTACTACAATCCCACCATGTACCAGTCAAGGGATCACTAGGCCCTAAACAAGAATGGATGCCTTTGGATTTCTCCACCTAAACTGTGAGGAATTTTTCAATCTACACCCTCTAGGATTTATCGTGTATCCCACCATCACTGGTGAATGGATTCCTAGAACCAATGAGGGCATACACATGTAGGCATCACTGTGTATCTCATCATTACCAGTCAAGGAATTCATAGGCCCAATGAGGGTATTCACAACCAAAATTTACTGTGTATCCTGCCATTATCAGTCAAGGGATTCCTATGCCTTGTGATTTTTCCTGAGACTATCTCACTCAAATTTGAAACCATCCGATAATCCATCTCAACCAAGTAAAAGAACCCAATCACACCATGGCTCTCCATAAATGGTAAGGCAATGCTAAAAACCATTGTCACACCTGGAAACACCCATGCCAATGAAGGCAATAGAACCAAAAACACACATGCATGTACCATGCATGCAAAAAATAGAAAGGAAATCATACGTGCAACTCAATACCTGCAAGTAATCCCATTGTAGCCGCTTGATCCCACTCTTCCTTGCTTGATATTTTCTTCCCTTTGATTTCTTGTCCTTCCTTTTCCTTCCTTACTCCAATGCTATAGTGCTTCAAGAATACTCTAGGTGTTGAAGAGTATGAGAGAGAAAATAGAGAGAGAGCTCCAAAATTGAAGTGACAAAGGTTTGCGAACTAATCCTCATAAGACTTCTTATTAATGAGGCCTCTATTTTATTCAATTTCCATTATTTTTCTTTCATTTTCCTCCTCACTTGCAAACTATGACCTTTCACCTTCCTTTTCTCCCATTTTCCATTATTTTCAAAAATAAAATGCCATCTAATGCCATTTTCGTTTCCAAAGCCTTTTCCATTGCCTTTGCAATTTTACTTAGCCATAATACACCAAATGAACACCAACACTAGGATGTATTGCCCAACATTCAACTTGGAATAAGTGTCTCCTGACCTTGGTCTTATTTTTCCTTTATTAACATTATTACATGGATTTTAACTTGGGGTTGTTACATGAAGTGTTATGTGAAATTTGTGTTGGGTTATTCATAATACATATAAATAACACAAAATGTCTGATGCTTTACATGATGACAAAGACTATGTTACAACCTAGATTTGGAATTATGTCTTGTAAAAATGATTGACTTGCGTTGTTAACAACATATATGTAAATAACACCAGACTATTATGACATGCTAATAGTAATGGAATGACCCATAAGAGTCTCGGTTTAAGCCACGCAAGATTGGTCTTAAACCCTTTCCATTAATATAAAATGATTACAATGGATACGACCTACTTAGCAGGGTATGTGTGTACATTTATACTATGTGCTGACATATTTACAAGCCTGTGAATCTACAAAGGTGGTGTTACCTTAATGCTGAGAGATTTATTTCCTCTTCTTAGCACAAGGATATTCTAAAACCCTTGCATGAAGGCTTATTCAGCCTTGCATTTTAATAGCCTATAGGTATTTGACGATATTCTTAGTGTTGCTAGCTAGGCCTTGAAAGCCCCTACATACCACCATGGAGTTGTTTTTATGCTTTCCTTAGTGCATGGAACCCTTGACGTGTCGCATGCGAGGTGGAGGCTTTTCAAGAGTTTACTATGAACCCCTAATATAGTGTGACCAAAAATCCATTAGAGTGGACATGCATTGAATTCCCTATCCATGAATAGGGAATTTTTATGGGCTAGACACATGTTGGAGTGGATTTTTCCTAAGATTAGGAGTGGTAGTGCCATAAGGTGCTTTGGTAAGCCACCATCACCATCACTAAGCATTGATGTTGATCTTGATGATTGCAGAACTTTCATGGTAGAGTCATGGACAAAATGATGAGTAGGAAGTGCTTATTTAAGAGCTAGATCAAGCTTTCATGATACCCATTGAAATCCAAATTTGGTGCATCGCTTAAGGATGGGAAGATTTCCTCTGGTCGAGCCATGGGAGAGATCGAATGTAAGTAGGTGTTTAAGCATAGGAAGGGTGAAGCCCTAAAATTATAAGATAATTTCAAGCTAACCTTATCCTTCATTTGGATTCAGAACCCTTGACGTGGTAGCCACGAATTGGCTACCAATATTTTCCTTGTATTGCCATTGGATAAGGGAGATGATGTGGCCAGGAACTAGTACCCTAGAGGCTTGTGTTGTCTAGTAGAGGGATCGATTGGGATAACGTCATCAAGGATGCGTTGGATGACATGTAAGCCCAACAGTCCTACTATTGGTTGGAGATGGTGCCCACAGGACAACATGGCCCGGTGGTTCAATCCTGGAGGAATCGCAATCACGCTCGAGTAAAGGAAGGGGTTGATGTCATCTGAGATGATTTAGAAGACATAGCAGCGTAGTGGGTGTGCCATTAGCTAAGAGGTTAGTTAGGATATGCTTGCATCAACACTAGCTTAGCAATTCGAGCATTGGCTAGAGTGGTCCCATCTACACAGGTCCGCCTAACGGTTTAAGCACGAAGAAATTACAAGCATGCAAAAGTAACTAAGTGGGATGAGATGGAAAGCATGTAAGCTCAATAGTTATTCCATTGGCTAAGAAGTGGGCCATTTACCATATTGGCCCAATTGATGAACACCTAGTCGCTCATGACAGAGTGGGGATGCATAGGTGACAAGCAAGTCTACTAGTCATGCTATTGGTAGAGAAGAGGGTTTAGAGGTGCAAGGGGAGTGACTAAGCAAAGCATTTGGATGTAATGAGAACATTGATGTATGTATGATCTCATGGATTGGTACATCATCTTAGCTACTCCATTGGTCAAGGAGTGGCTACACTATCCACACAAGCTCGGTGGAGGAGCCCTAACGGAAAATAAAAGAGTGTGTTGGGACAAGGGTACCATGATGATGTCATTTGATGGGATCTACCAGAGTTAATGAAAATAAGTGGTAGACATAGTCATTGAGATAATTCATCGAGGTGAATTGAAATAGAATGATGAGGCACTACCTCTTGTAGGCCAAACAAAACTAGGGTGCGTAGAGGTAAGGCCCACTAGCCACATGTTTGCAACACCCTACATCTTTGACATCAACAGGAGGAAGGGAAGGGTGGCACAATGATTATGGGCCGTTAGATAAGTGGAGATAGCGAGGACCATCAGATGGAGGCGTATTCCATGGATTGGAAGCACAAACGATGTGGGTCGTCACTTGGTGGGAAGGTTAAGGCGAAGTAGGATGTGATGTTAGGTGGGGCCTAAGCATGGACAAATGGCAAAGGATCACCACTGAGGACCCAATGATGGGCACATCCCCATCCAAGGTGACATTAGCAAGGAGAGGAACCCCTGTGCACATCGTTGATTTATTTTTTATGATCAAAGATAAATATCACATTACACCCCCCCTTGTGACGTCACTATGGAGCCGACCCCCCCGCGCAAGTTGTAGATTTGCCTCAAATTATTCATGGCCGCTAAAATTGCAATGCACAGCAGGTTCTACCAGGTTGGAGATGGGGACGATCTCCATTACCACAAGGAATTAAATGAAACAATGGGCCCATTCCACATGGCATCCTAACATGGAATAAGGCAAGGTTCACACACGCACAAACACACACATATATAGTCAAGGAAAGAAACATAAGGAGAAAAAAAAAAGTAATGGATAACCCCATCCCTCTAATAGTTATAAGAGGAATTGGGTTAAATTTGACAGCCATCCCATTTGGAAGTTAAGGTGGGATAGGTTGTTATATAACTAACTATGTTCCCCTGTAGACCTAACCTCCTAGAATAACATTGAAACTATCAGAATGACACTCATAAACATCATGATGTTTCCACATAAATTGTTGTCCTAAAATGACATCACACACTTCAAGTGGGGCAACATCACACAATACATCATCTTTGAAGGGCTTGATGTCATAGGACAAGAAACATTATTGGATAACAAAGTTGTCTCATCCATGGCTCAACGAATAAATAACATATGGTTGGGGGTGTGGCATTTTCAATAAATTCAATATCTTGATGACCTCAACTAATATTAGGTTCTTTCAGCTCTACCATCAATAATGAAATGTATTGGCATCCCCTTCATTCACATTTTTTAATGGAAGCGCTCCCCCCCCCCCCCACCCTCCAAGCTCCTCTAGCTTTTCTATTTAGATTTTTGTGGTTACAATGGTAGCACTAGTTTCTGCATTAATGATCCAGTTTCCTTCATCCTGTTCTAAATCAAAATAAAGATAGATTCTAATTATTTTTATTTAATATCTACCTATAATGATTGTTTCAAGTGGAATTCATGAGTGTTGTTCTAGGGGATTTTTTGAAAATCACACCGCTTTCTATGCACTTTTTCAACTTCCCATTACCCTTCTTTACTAGTGACTTACGATAGTTGTCTTGAGGTTCGATCTCGTCACTTTGTACCTTGTTTTGTCAGTTTTGGCGACCTTTTCTAAGCTTTTGTTGTAGTGGATTTCTAGACTTGAACTTCCACTTATTCCTCTACTTTTGTTTCTACTCAATTTTGACATCATATCAATAAGTGACTCCCAAAGAGGGATGCTTAAGAAATCCAACTCCATTTTGATGTATCTATGTAGACCACTATGGTACTTCGAAAACAGGTGTTGCTTGAACTCTCTAGTATGTATATTTGAGCACAAATTATGGAAAATATTTGTGTACTCTAGGATTTTCTGCCCTCTCTCTCTTTTCACAGGGTTGTCCATCTCATGCAGTAGTCATCATAGTTCCCTATAAGGTACAAATCCTCCTTAAGGGATTCAACAAAAATATTCCCAATTGGATCCTTTCTTAAATATTTTAGACTACTTTTCATTGTTTCTCTCCTAGTAACCTTCCAACAAACATTTAACATGAGGAAGACATTTCAGGAATGCAGAGGTGATATTTTCATTGTCATTTTTTCTGGACATAGTAATATCCCTTTAACATATTTAACTCTTTCTCTAAATTTTCTACATATATTTGGACTTTAAATAAGGAGATATCAAAGTTAACTTATAACTTGAAGAGTGTTGAAACTATGAAATTGTCGTTGGTTGAAGGTGCCTTGGCTCTTGTTGAAAGTTACCAAAGTATCTAGGAAAAATTGTCCATCATATCATTCCTCCACCATGCGAGTGTCTCCTTGAGAAAAAAACTTTATAGAATATCTTGCTCCATCATCTCTCTTTTATTTCTCTATAAGATGCCACTTTGGTTAGTGAGAGAAAACATTCATGAGCGAAACTAGCTCAAGACCCAACTCTCTATACACTAACCTCATTAGGGACAAGCACCAAGAAACAATAAGGATCATATCTCTTTAATACCACTAATCCAACGTGTATAAGGAATCAAATGAAAATAAAGAAATGAAATCAAGCAGACACATAGAAATATAATAAAGAGCATAAAAATATATTGAAACCGCAACTTCTATTAATAAATAAACTACTAGAACCTCGATGGGGGTGGATGAGCATAGTGAGAGGGATCTCAAGGGGGGGGTTCCCACCACCCCACTAACTTCCACAATGATTAAGGTGGGGGTGGCATGGAAAACATCCCCCATGCATGATATAAGTGGCGTTATTATAATTAAATGCACTAGCTTACCAAGTTAATTCATTTTCCTTTGACAAAGGAGATGTGGTGGAGAGATGAGTAAGGGTTTCGATGGTTGTAGGGATGCTGGTCCTGTCTCCCATGTTTTGATTTTCAATTTTTCATTATGGTCTATGTCTGAATGCAAGGGAAAACACTTTAGAATTTGATGGTTGAGTGATTTTACGGTGGTGACACCATCCAAATCCTCTTCTTGAGGGAAGATTTTATCATCCTTAGTCACCTTGTGGCTTTAGTCAACAACAAGAGGGAGGGTCAACCTCTATAAAATGTCATCTAGGAAGTAGCTAAGTCTAGGATACAATGCATCTGTAGGATATTGGAACTACAAACACACGACTTTGGTAGAGGTTTCATGGTGAGTTCAACATATCCTTGAGGTAATTATGATTGCATCATTTCTTTGGTTTGACGACATTATTGTATTATTTCTTCAATTCATCATATATATTCAGACATGAATTGGATATATGGCTAGGGATTTCCCTTCCGAAGCTTCTGTCACCAAATTGTATCTTAGTGTTTCTATCCAATTATTGTTCTAGGTTTCAATTGGGATTCCCCTTTTTTCCTTAGTTATTTTGGGTTGGGTTCCTCTAATAGGGGACTAGGCTCAGTTGTATCTTATCCCTTGTGTTGTTGGTCTATGGGGTGAATCTTCATACCAATGTCTAAGTGGCTAGCTGGTGGAAGGAGTCTTAATGGAAGTGTATACCCATGGAAGGCTCCAACGAACTGTAAATGGAATTTTCCTCAAAATTTGATTTCTAAGCACCCCCATACGAAGTATGGAGGTTGTTTTGGAGTATTGATAATTATTCCTTCCCATTGAGGATGAAATCATCAGGGAAGGGTGGAGGATGGGAAATCTAGTTGTTCCCATCCTATACTGTCTCGGCCTAAGGTTCAATCATGAGAGGTGGGTACCATTTTCTAGACTACAACCTCTCGTGGTAACCAATCTGATATAGAGAAACTAGAGTGAATTATGCATTGTGAGAGGAAATATCTCTCTAACTCAGAACTTATCAGAGAAGTCTTACATTGGCTATCAGATCCCAGTTACACTAGGATGAGAAGAACTCAATACATATGTTTGATCACCTTACACTAGAAGATGAAGAATTTGTTGGGACAAGTCCTCAAGGAGAAACATGATGATCATAATGAGATGTTATCTTTCCTTAATTACTTACAGAGAAAACAATAGTAGATTCAATATAATTTGGTTCTCTTGGAGGCTCATATAAATCATTTGTATGCTTCTCTAGAAGACATGGAGTGGAACATTCAATGCAAATTTTCACATCCATCACCTCCAGGTTCTAGCCCAACAAAAATTGCACTGGTAATTTCTTATTATTTCTGATGATTAGAGGTTATGTGGAAATATTATTGTTTTTTTGGGTTATGGGTACTCTCTTATTTTATATTTCTTGTAAAAATATTAGTGAATCAGTTGCTAACTAGTAAATCTAGTAGGAGTGGGGCTAGCACAATTTTGAAAAGATGTAGAGAGCTATGTCAATTTTTGACTTAATGAAAATTATCTTTAATCACCAAAAAAAAACAAAATAGTAGAATATTGTACAGCTCAATTGGATACAATGGTGGTATCTATCTCTAATAAGACATAGAGAGAGAGAGAGAGAGAGAGAGAGAGAGAGAGAGAGAGAGGGAGGGGGGGGGGGGGAGAGAGAGAGAGAGCACATGCATTTGGAATAGCTACTACAAGAGGCCAAAATAATGGCCTTTTAACATAAATAAATAAACCTGTAGGTAAAAAAAACCTAACCCTATGATATGAAACACCAAAATATTTATAGCCTCCAAGGTTCTTAGTTGATTGATCAACTTCCCTTGGGTGCAAATTTTTCATACAATCTTTGTTTGGGGCACACATAACCCATTGGAAATAACAATATCAGGACTAAAACCATTGACTAGGGCCAAGGGATGGATAACAATCCTTGTCCCCTTGAATTGTCAAAAAAATAGTTTAGGGCATCAAAATGGACCAAGAAATTTGGAACCTGAAAGAAAACCATGGAAAAACTACTAAGAAGATAGAGAATATTTGAGTCAATAGAAGAGATGAGTGGCCATCAATACTCACCTAGATCACATATGGTGAATTCATGTCAAAAATTCAAACATCGCTTGGGATAATATTTAATAACGAAACTAGAGGGAAAACTATACATAGTTTCTTTATTTGTATATTTAGAGTGGGAGGTATCCTGATTTGATTAGGAAAATTAGCTTTTCTATGCTAAAATTCCTTTTCAGAATATATTAAAAGTGCTTGAGGGATTATGAAATCATTTGCAAGTTTAAACATGGGTTTTTGAGTCTTTTTATGTAAATTTTATGTGCAAATTAACATAAGCAAGTGACAGAACAACAACATATAACAGACATAAACATCACCATAAATAGTATCACAACAACACATGATGAAGGAGTTCACCCTTCCTAGGCTATGTCTCCTTGATCCATCTTCCAATGGCTTGTCCCTCTCTATTATGCTGAAAAGTATGAATACATCAGCTTACAATGATTAGAAAGCTCAGAAACCTATTCCAATGGCTCCAGAAATCCCAAAAATGTCTGTGTAGCCTCCTTTTGCTCTTGATTTTGTCAAAAAACAAAGAAGTTATGGCCTTTTCCAATCTTCTACTAATCGCACTGTAAATTTCCCAAATTCTGCACCATCCTATAATTTTGTCCAAAACATGCTAACAGAGCAACAATTTTGCTAGGAAAAATTGTCAGACACTTTAAATTTTCGCTAACACCTAAATTTCAAAAATTGTGGCCACGTGGGGGACCATGTGCCTGCCGCTAAGGACAACAACCCACCCTCGCTGGTCGGGCCCCCTCTCCCATCCGGTTGGTGGTCATGTGATAGTTGTGCAACCAAGGATAGATCCCTGTGGGTTGGACCTACCTCGAATTGGCATGAAAGTGATATTTAAATATATGCCGAACTTGTGGTTTAATAAGAACCGTTCTTGTGGCACATTGATAAGAGGTGTTGGTTATTTTCTTGGAGGTCTTGGGTTTGATGCTCGTTGCTGCTACCCAGACATCAATCAAACTTTTGGTGGCTCTTGGGCTACCACGTGGCAGCCTTTGGCTGGGCCACATGTCAGCCTATTGTTGGCTACCTTCCGACCAATAAGAAACCCCCAAATGCACCCCATCAAGAACCACCACTTGGAATCGTATGATTCGCTGGAGGATGTCAACCAGTCAACCCTACCATCTCACCCTACACAGTTAGCGCCACATCAGTAGTATGGACTTCTGACTGGGCTATCACATTTTGCAAAAATTTGCTTACTTGGGAAAGTGAACAGAACATGATTTGGGAGCATACGTCATCCGTTTTGCGTGAAATGAGTAGCACTAGATTTGGGATGATGAGAACTACCCGCTTGTCAAGGTTCCACACTGATCTGATAACTTTGAATTTTGAGTTATTTTTTGAGCACCTAATGATTGTTTCAGTTGTCCAGTAGGTGAGGGTATAGTTCCCTCACCTTTCCAATCTCGATCCATTTGGCCTTTGAAGGATTTGTTCCCTTGAGCCCCACTTGAAGGTAATCCACATTCCCTCATTTTGAAGACCTTGTTCTTCTGTCAAGAATGACATCTTGTTATAGTTCATCAAGGTATTTAGGAGAAAAATCCTCAATGGAAGGAATTTGGACATTTATCCTTGATCTTTAATCAAAGGAGGCTCATACAACCTTAAGTTCTCAACATTAACAACAACATAAATTTTCATATATGAAGGAAAATCCAACCAGAAGGCATTGTTACCAGTCTTTTCCAAAATTCTGAATGGACCATATCTAATTGGTTTGAGTTTTTTACCTTCTCCTTGGACCCTCTCTTTGCTAATGTGAAGAAAAAATTCATCACCGACTTGGAACTTTTGATCTACATGATC
Organism: Pinus tabuliformis; assembly: GCA_031772625.1. Lineage (NCBI taxonomy): Eukaryota > Viridiplantae > Streptophyta > Pinopsida > Pinales > Pinaceae > Pinus > Pinus tabuliformis. The sequence continues at coordinate 649,625,719 of CM062818.1, read as the reverse complement.
CTTGTCATGCCTTGCTTTGTACTTTCCTTGGCTCTTTTCAAGTTGTTCTTGAATTATTTGGTGTACCAATTGGATTTGTTCAATGAACCTTCTTGCTTTGTCTATGTCACTATGACCATCAATACCAACATCTTTTCCAAAAATGAAATCCAAAGGAGAATTAGGCAAGTATCCCAAACATGCTTCAAATGGAAATGTTTGAGTTGAAGAGTGTTTGGCCCGGTTGTAAGCATGTTGAATATAAAGAAAATGTTCATCCCACTACTTAGGATGCTCACTGCAATACCCACAAAGGAGATGTATCATTGTCCTGTTCACCACCTCTGTTTAACCATCTATTTGCACATGAGATGTTGTACTCTTTTTCAATTTGGTGTCCATGACTCCCCACAAGATTGACCAAAAATTCCCAACAAATCAAGAATCTCAATCACTAATAATGGATGCGGGCAATCCAAAATGGACCCATACATTCTAAAAGAATAACTGAGCAGTTTTTTCAGCTGTAATTTTCTTTTTACATGGCATCAAAATACACATTTTGCTGAACCTATCCTCAACTACATACAAATGATCATGACCTCCTTTTGACAACGGAAGACCTCCTACAAAATCCATAGGAACACTCACCCACAGTCATGAAGGAACCAGAAGTGGTGTGTATAACCATAACTTCCTATTGTTAGGCTTCCTAAAAGCACATAATGAACATCCTTTACCAAAATGTGACACACTTTCAAGCATATGAGACCAATAACAATACCTTTTTAGTTGTGCCACCGTCTTACTTACACTGAAATGACCAGCAATAAGAGAAATGTTTGCTTCTCTTATGATGTTGACTCTTTCTCCCTCTGGAATACAAAGCTTGCCAAGACGGTATAACAAGTTATCATGCAAATGATAATCCAATTCCTCTACTTGGTTACCTTGACTAAAGCTTGCATAAACATCCTGAAAGTCATTGTCAAATGCATATTGCTCAATATAAATTTCATTCAAAACAAAATTATGCTTGAGTAAAGTAGGTTCAATAATAATAGGCCTAGAAAGCAGATCCGTAATTTATTGTAGATACATTTCTTATACCTTATTACCAAGTGGAATTTTTGAATAAAAGCCATCCATTGAAAGTGCCTTGATTTCTACGACTTAGATTAAGATTGCAACTATTGCACTGGCTAATGATCAATGTGAATGATTGTTTCGTTACCCATCAAGTAGTGTTTCCAATTTTTCACACTTTTCACCAATGCATACAATTCTTTGTCACATGTACGGTGATTAATCATTGCACCATTGAAAGTTTTTGAATGAAAAAATATACGCTTACCATGTTGCATGAGGATTGCACCCATGGGGTAGTCACTAGTGTCAGTCTAGATCTCAAATGACTGTCTCAAGTCTAGAAGTGCAAGAGCCGAACTGATCTTTTCCTTCAATGCATCAAATGCCTTTTTTTTGTTTTCCTCCCCATTGAAAAACCTTTTTCAAACTTTCCAATGCATGCAAAGGAGCTGCTATAGAAGAAAATTTAGCAATGAATTTTCTCCAATATTGGTTTCGCCCAAAAAAACTTCTTACCTCAGTAATTGTCTTAGGCCTTGACCAATTGAAAATGACATCAACCTTGGAGGGATATATTTTCAACTCACCTCCTCAAACAATATGACCCAAGTAAACTAAAGAAGTTTTTCCAAACTCATACTTTGACATCTTTAAATACAAATCTTCTTTCTTTAAGACATCAAGTAATTTTCTCACATGCATGACATGTTCATTACAAGATTTACTGAAAATTAAGATGTCATCTAAGTATACTATAATAAAATCATCAATAAATGGCCTCAGCACATCATTCATCACATGCATGAAAGTAGAAGGAGAATTACATTAACCAAAAGGCATAACTAACCATTCAAGCAAACCTTGTTTCGTTTTGAATTTTGTCCTCCAAATGTCTCCTTCAAAAATTCTAATTTGATGGTAGCCACTCCTTAATTCCAACTTAGTAAAATACTTTTCATCTTTCAATTGATCAAGTAAATCATATATTCTAGGTAGTGGGTAACGATTCCTTACTGTAATCTTGTTCAATGCACGAAAGTCCACACACATGTGCCATATTTCATCCTTCTTTGGCACCAATACAATATGTGAACCACATGGTGAAGAAGATGGCTTGATGATCCCTTTATCCAACAACTCTTGAATTTTCTTTTTAATTTCTTCACTTTCCATCACTGACATCCTATACATGAAAATCTTAGGAAGAGGAGTATCTTGCTACAACTGTATCTCATGTCGGATTCCTCTCTTGGGAGCCAATTCTTTTGGTTCCTGAAGCATATCATTATATTGGTTAACAACATCAACCAATTCAGATTTCAATCTTGGATCACAAGCTTCAAGAGCTTCATTATCGACATCACTCTTGGGTTTGATCATTAGAAGCACAAAATTCTTGCTTGATTTCACTAATCTTTAAATTTACCCCGCATTAACAAGTGAAAGATTTAGTTTCTTGCTATGAGCTCTCACAATATATTCTATTGCATCTTTGAACAAATGGTATTTGTTTTCATGTCTATGGAAGATAGTTTTTCTGTCATAGAGATATAGGCTTCCCAAAACTATACCACATATGTCTAATGGCACAACATCAAGCTCCACGTCATGTATGAAATTTGTAGTAATGGCGAATTTCAATTTACACTTTCTAGTTACTAGCAATTGTGCATTGTCACACACCCATCCTAATGGATATGGTTTATGATGTGGAATGGTTTCCAAGTTTAAACTTTTGACAATGTTTTCAGATATAAGATTTGCTTGAGAGCCACAATCGAAAAGAGTATCAAATTTGTTATCTTTTGAGATTAATCTTATGTGAAAAAGTTCTATCCTTTTCTTTTCATTTGCAGTTTCATTATGTAAATTTGAAGTATTAGTGCTAGCAATGGATTCTTTTCCTTTCATACCCATGGTTGTAATTTTAGTTTCATCACCTGAATCGGATCTGAAATCCTGTTGAATGGTTGCAGTTGTCTTTGGTTTTCCCTTATTATTGAATTTCTTTGGTTTCATTTCAGGATGAAGCTTCCAACAATGAGCTTCATCGTCACCCTCTTTGGAACAATGCTTGCATGTTAATTTCTATCCTTCCTTCTTAATGGATGCAATTTTATTTTCCTTCCCTTTGAAACCCTTTTATTTTCCTTTTCCTTTAAATGGATTTTTGCTACCCTATTCTGGAGTGTTTTTCCCTCTTTGCTCAAGATTAGTGGCTTGCACACACACCTCATCTAGATTATTGGGATTAACATAAGGATAGTATGCCTAAGGTAACTACGTAAACCCTGTATGTAGTTCAACAAGGTATCTTGTTATTGCAAATCTACACCTAACATTAGAGACATTTTTTTGAATTCTTGGGTGTAATCTTGCACATTTTGACCTTTAAGTTGTTTAAAGTTATGCCAATTCATGATAACTTTCTACATATAAGCTAGAGGGTAGAATTGTCTTTGAATTGCAATAATGAAACCAAACCAAGAAATTGAGATCTTCCCGTGTTTTTTTAATCTCTTCTTGTGTCTTTGATTCCCACCATACTAGTGTTGCACCCTTGAGCCTCAAGGAAGCTAATTGAATATTTATGTCATCCTCTTGAATATTTTGAATTCTGCAATAGACATCCAAACGATGAACCCAATTTTCAAGCTTCTCTGCATTCACTTCACCATTATACATGGGTAGTTCAAATTTAACATCAAGTTTTAATAAGGGTGATTTACCAGTTCCTTTTGAGGTATGTTGATGAGTATGAGTAAGGGTTGTGTTAGTGGAAGAGGGTGAAGATTCTTGTGACGAAGAAGATGAAGAAGATGGTAGAGAGGGTGGAGGTTTACATCCATTTCCATTACCTCCTCCTCCTGAAGAACCTTCTCCTTTGGGATGTTTGGAGCTTTCACCCTGCAGTCTAGTATTCCTCTCTTCATAGAGGACCTTCACATCTCTGTCATAACAAGGAAAGCCTTCCTAAACATCTTCTCATCTTCTATCATGTTTGTAGGTTGTCTTTCATGAGACATTCTCACTGGAGTCTCAAATGAAACTTGAGGAAGAACTGGTGATGGAGATTGTGGCAACCTTGCCTCCTTCCCTTTGACCCAACTTTAGGGCTTTCAACTAACTTACTTTCTCCTCTCTTGAGTTTTAACCTTATAAGCATGACATTCACTTGCAAACAGTTAAATCCTTCTTACACAAATAAAACCAAGATCTCTAAAACCAAACTTGATCTGATTAGGAAAATTAGTTTTGATGTGCTAAAATTCCTTTTCAGAATATATTAAAAGTGCTTGAGGGATTATGACATTATTTGCAAGTTTAAACATGGGTTTTTGAGTGTTTTTATGTAAATTTTATGTGCAAATTAACATAAAAAAATAACTGAACAATAGCATATAACAAACATAAACATCATCATAAACAGTGTCACAACAACACATGATGAAGGAGTTCACCACTCCTCAGATACGTCTCCTTGTTCCAGCTTCCAATGGCTTAGCCCTCTCTATTATGCTCAAAAGTGTGAATACATCAGTTTACAATTCTCAAAAAGCTCTAAAACTTGTTGCAATGGCTCCAGAATGCCAAAAAATGCTTGTGTAGCCTCTTTCTGCTCTGGATTTTGTCAAAATGTGAAGAATTTATGGCCTTTCCAAATCTTTTGCTAATCGCACCACAAACTCCCCAAAATCCAGCACCATCCTACAATTTAGCCCCAAAACGCACTAAAGAAGTGATAATTTCACCGAAAATTGGGTGAAATTATAGGACACTTTAAATATCGGCTAATGCCTAAATTCCGAAAAATGTGATCACGTGGGGGGCCACGTGCCCGAGGCTAAGGCTAACGGCTCGCCCCTGCCAACTGGGCCCCTGCTCCCATCCAGTTGGTGGTCATGTGACTGTTGTGTGACCAAGGGTCAGCCCTCGTGGACTGGCCCTACCCCGAATTCACATGCAAGTGATATTTAAATATACGTTGAACCCATGGTTTAATAAGAACCATTCTTGTGGTGCATTGGTAGGAGGCACTAGTTATGTGCTTGAAGGTCGTGGGTTCAACCCCCAATGTTTCTTCCTCGACCTCAAACAAACTTTTGATGGCCCTTGGGCTGCCACGTGTTAGCCTGTGGTTGGCCACCTTCCAACCAATAAGAAACCACCAAATGCACCCAATCTAGAACCACCACTTGGCATCATACGATTCACTAGAGGATGTTGACTAGTCAACCCTACCACCTCAGCCTGCATAGTCAGTGCCGCGTCTGCAGTAAGGACTGTTGACTAGGCTGTCACATTTTGCAAAAATTCCCCTATTTGGGAAAATGAATAGAACATGATTCTGGGAGTATACAATGTCTGTTTCATGCGAAATGAGTTGTGTCAAATTCAAGATGATGAGCACTATGCGGTCATCTCCACACCGATTTGACAAATTTGAATTTTGAGCTATTTTTTGAACACTTGATCATATCCAAAAAAAATATGATAATAAAGAATACTTTATTATTTAAATATTGTTATTAGACACCTAATCCGCTAAGGGTTATGGTGTGGAAGTTCAATAGTGAAAGGCAGTCCAAGAGACCTTGGAATATGAATCCAACAATCATAAAAAGGTATTATAAATGTATATCTTATGAATAGTAAATGAAATTCGTGATTTTATTTCATATGTTGTCTCCATTTATTTGTGTGCTCAACATGTTATTTGAGTAGGAGTACTCCTGTCTTGGCCATATTTCAGCCACTGGTTTTGTGGCCTCTCTCTTTGCATGTCATTTTTTCCATCAATTTTGCATTTCATGAATGGCTTGTTCACTATATTCTAGCCCTGATTTCTGCCTAGTTCTGTAGTAGCTCTGAGAAGTTCCATTGTATTTCTTTCCAATGTTGACATATCAATTCACCTGAGCACTTGTTAGTTTCAAACTCTATGATTTCTACCATGAAATAATTCTCAATCCTGGCATATGCTCAATCCTTTCATTTATCAAGTTTTCCATTACCTCATAAAGCTCCACTAATTTGGCCTCTGTCAATAAATCTATTTTTTTTCCTCTCTATGCCACCGAGATAGGGATACCTAAAATCGATTTTGATTCCGGACATGATACATGATTCATAGTCCTTATTCTTTATGCATTGATTCATATCCTTTGTGCAAAGTTTCAATTTGTTCATGGGTTGGTTGAATTTTGTTGAGTGTATAGTGTATCCATTAAACATTATCAGTCTTCAAAGAATGTAGTGTTGAAGTTGTGAGTCATTTGTGTTATGCACGAATGAATAGTTTGAGTGAAATGCGCATTGAGCCATGAGTCATTTCGCTGAATCAATGATACCATTAATTGGATGCGTTCCCACATTGTATTCAAACTATGTTACAATCTGTAACTATGCCATATATACATTTGTAGGTTCACACAACATGTAACTCTCATATTAGTTCTTGATTTCTTCTCACATGCCTTTAGTAGTGCATAGAACCCATAGAATAATGTGTTAAAACTCTAGGCATAGTCAATTTTCTGTGCATTGAGTTTTGTGTTGTCTCTGGTTGTACATTAAGAGTCATGTTATATGTGTGTGTGTGTGTGTGTGTGTGTGTAATATATTCTTTTCGATGCAATTCCTAGTGGTCCATATTGAATCGTATGTTGTACACTGGAGTTGATAGCAAGGATTTATGTGCAATAGAAAATAGAATGCACCACCTAGACAAAAAAATATACAAAAGGTATTGAAGCCAACGATGGTGCATATAACAATAGACTGAATTCCAATAGATGATTGTTTACTCTTCCGTGCGTGGTGAAATCTCACTCTTCTAAGTTATAAAAAGAGATATTGGCATTGTCATAGATGTGCCATCAGAATGCATGAGTAGAGGTTCCTTGTAAATGGATGAAAATACATATATTGAGTAGACATTAATGTTTTGTTAGCCAAAGGAATCATATTTTGTTATCATAAGACCTGAGGACTGGTGTATATGTTTTTTTAATAAAAGAACCTTTCCTTGTTAGGTAATACGACCAGATATAAGGAGAGGGAAACATAATGTTGATCGATGAAATACAAGTGTAGGTGGTGAGAGGTTGGAAAAAGATAGCACCAAAAGGGTTCCTGGAAAGGTGACATTCATGTCCACTACCACTAATATCATCTTTCTTAAGGAGGTAGAATTCAGTTCTACATTCGGTTTACGCGAAAAAATTGTTAATATGATGTGAAATTTGGAAATTTTGGATTAAATTTCACATTCAATAAACTAAGTAATAGATATTTCCCTTTGTGTTGGCAGAAAGTGTTTATTGAAGATTTTGGTGTAGCATGGTGTTTATTTTATCAATTGAAGTCGTAATAAAATAAGTTTCTCGAACCAATATTGGCGCATTTCTAGTTGAAACCATTTGAGGTCTTAATTTTTTTGTCGAGACAATGGCCCAACTCAATAATTTATTATATTTATTAAGCACATTAATGGACCTGTGTACTGTTCATAACATAGTCCAAATTAGTAAAGACACTCTGAAATTTGAACTTGTTTACAAGACGCACAAGAAAAGAATAATTTTTTGTAGCTCGAAACTCAACTACAAAAATATGAGTTACAAAAATTCATCACTCTGCACTTGCTTTTGTTTAGTACTCAGAAAGTGATCGAGTCAGTGAAGCTAAGGCCAATGATTCAATGCCCAGTTCAAGACCATATTTGCATGCAGATACATAAATTTAGAGTGCACTTTGAAATCCCATCATCAGATGTTGGGAATATCTTATTAACAACAAGCAAAAAGTAGGTCTTGGATATGACAAGGATGTGTCCTTTCATATTCCAGACTATTCCAACCCTATCAATTTTTAGGGTGTTGGGTTCCATCAAAATGTTTCATATTCACCAGATCAAAATCATTCTCCTCCTCCACGTTGACAATATATTATCACATGCCAACATTGTGAGAGAGTTAGCCATGTGAAAGATCATAGTTTTGATCTTCATCCAGGTGAGTATTGTGGTCAGCACACTCATCATTAAAATAGAAGCTTTAGAAACAGGCCTTCTACAAGAACAAATATTAATCTTGGATGGATCATTTCTTGGAAATGGGCTTCAACAGCTAAGAATATATTTCGATCATATCATAGATTTTTTTCTCGAGTATTGAAAAGTCTTGTAGTTAATATCTCTTCATCTTCTCACCTTGTATATGATAGGGGGGAATTGCTAGCCATCTACAAGTTTCAAAGATAAATCAAGCGAGCCTGAACCATAACCTAAACCTGTTGCCTGAGCCTACATGCAGAGACAACCATACCTAGATTTAGAGTTGTAGCTAGAGACATAGAAGCCCCTGAGCATTCCTTTTGTTAGCGGTGTTCCTTAAACCACCGCAAGTTGAGACCTCCCTTTTCTACGTTAATGGTCTCCCTTTTAAGACCATTGGGGACACTTCCTCTAGCAGTAGACTTTAGCTTCATTCCCAATTTAGAAGAGTTCCGAGAATTGCACAAAATGTTCCATCTTGAGATCCAAAGGTCTCCCATTTCACAAAAAATTGTGAGCACTTCCTCTAGGAGAAGACTTAAGCTTCTTGCCATATTTGAAAGAGTTGCAGGAACTGCACTAAGTGTTCCAATCTTGGTGGTCATCCTTAAACCACCACAGGTTGAGACCTTGAGTTCTCCCACCTTATGCCATCATTTCATAGAGCACATTCAACCTAGTGTTGTCATGCATTGTTGTATTTTTGTATTAGATCTCTCTTCTCTGACTCATGTACCCATTTAGATTAGGGGGGGGGATGTTGGACACCTAATCCACTAAGGGTTATGGTGTGGAAATTGAACAGTCAAGGGCAGTCCAAGAGATCTTCGAATATGAATCCAACAATCATAACAACGTATTATAAATGCATATCTTGTAAATAGTAAATGCAACTCACGATTATCATTCATATATTGTCTCCATTTATGTGTGTGTTTAAAAATTGTGACAAATTTATGTTAGGTTCTGTCCAAAAGTCATCAAGGTATTCAACATTAGGATATGGATAAAAGGGAGTCGCCATGAAAGTTTTGGATGTCAAATATAGTTCGAAATCAAGACTAGTTAGGATAGAGTATCTCTGATCCAACACATTTAGTAATTACTGTGTAATGGTTATCTTAAATTTAGATATAATGTAAGTGCCTAAAAAACTATATCGAAATATGAAATTCCCGGATGGAAGGACCATTTCTAGAGATAGGTCATTTTTTGATCATAGATTTTACAAATCATAATATTTTTTTCTTCAATTATAATATAATACAAATGATTGAAATCTAATAATAAAATTTAGTTCACCAAATATGTTAGTATTTTGAAAATAAATTTAAAGCTACGAATACAAAAAACACACAAAAATTTATTAATCAAAAATAATATTTATTCAAAAAAATCATACAATAAAGAAAATTTTGAAAATTTTGGGAGAGGACTAATTATTTTACAAAAAGATGCAATAATAATGGGGTTGTTATTCAACTACAATAGGTTGTTGGTGTGAACAACCCCATACCATGATGATTGGTAATGGTGCCCACCCATTTTCCTAATGAATTAAAAAAAAAATGGAGGGAGGAGAAAATAGCTTGATGGAAGATGAAGGGATGGGGATGCTTCATCTTTCAACTACTCCCCTAGTGGAGACGTCCTCCTACATACTATTTCACCACAAGAGAAGAGGAGGTTTTCGGTTGAGAATGAAGAAGAATTTTGCATAAACTTCAAGGGAAAGTATCATAATGAACTAGAGACCTTGAAACTTGTTCATTGCTACATACTAAAGAGCCTAGCTAAAGCTAATTTAATGTTGGTTTTCCCAGTTGAGTTTTGAAGGTAAATTTTCTTTCTTATGTGTGAATCTATTTGTTTGCTTTGTATGAGTGTGTAATGCAGGAGTTATGTATTTTTATGCATTCCTATGTGTTGTTTAACAATGATAATTGCTACCAACTATTGTTTAAGGTCTTCTTCAATAGATACAATTCCCATGAGATTGAAAACTAACCCAACAAACCTTCTATCTCTTTCATTCATCCATTTTAAAGATAGGAAATCAATGAACATCATTTTATATCTATTACAATAGTGGAGGGAGTTTTTAATTTGGTTTCTTTATAACTATTGGTTAATTTCTCTCCTATAGTTGGTAATTTCATTCTTCTAGTTGAAATTCATTTGCTAGCATGTGTCTTCTCACTCCCCATAGCTCATACACTCTCCTATGGCTGTAGTTTACTCATTTGCTAGTGTCTTATCATTCATCATAGGTCCTACCCTACATTCTAATTGTTAGTTGGGCCATACATTGCATTCTTATTATTGAATGGGATGTATGATATAATTTCCTCTTACCTAAGAGACTATGAACATCGGACAATGATCAATGGCTCTTTCAATGTTTTGAACCTTTATTGTAGTGGTTAAACTTGATGGGAAATTAATGGTTTTTTTTAGAGTTAACTATAAAATACTGCCCATTTTAAAATATGCATGTCATCATTGGCACCCACTTAGTTTTTAAAATCATCAAATTCACATGTCAGTCGAAAATTTACTAATACTAATACTAAAGAGCACCCAATTCCAAGAAAGACTAATCGTTGAGCGACACAAGTTAAAAAGCTAATAAAAAGTGATTTAATTCATAATCTTCATTTCTACAAACTAAGATACTAAGATTAGATTATAAGTCCTATCACACAAAGTGCTTAGTGCACTTGCAATAGATATTTTGGTGTGTTGCATAAATCTTTGTCCATCCCATGATTTCAAGTTTGTAGTGATTATTTAAACATTAAATTTATATAAATCTTAAAAACTTCAATGATTGTTAATGCATTTCAAAACCCCTTTAATCTCCTTGAAAACATGATATTATGATTTAAAATGCATTTATCTACTTAAATATAATGCACTCAACTTAAGTTCTTCTTTTATTCCAAAAATTTCAATTAATTAATTTTTATTTATATAAAATATAAAACTAAATTTTCCTTTATCAAAATTAATTAATAATTCTTCATTGATTTTTGTTTAAATAGTATACATTTTATAAAATTTAGTATCATTAATATTATACAAATTAATGATTGACATAAACAAATATAATACATCATATAAAAAAGAATTAAAAACAAAATTCATTAAGAAAATTTAATTGATGTATAGGAGTAAATCGAATGTCGCTTCCTTCTTTGACATAGGAGCCTTGCTAGGATTTTCTTGTGATCTGTCAACTCTCCGCTAGGAATTTTAGTTGGCTTGCGCACATCACGCAGTTATTGATTCAAACAATTTTAACGTCGCGCACATCACTGATCATTTTCATTTTCGGTGGTGAGTCAACCAAATGGATGGAGATAAAATTAACGTGTCGCTCTCAACGAGCTACTAGGAGTAGAACTGTGTGGCCTACGCACATTAGGAAGCCCGTGAACGAAACCGTTTAAGCTTTCGCCATTTAGTACTTGAGGCTCAGGTTCGGCCACCCAATATTTATGGTGCTATTGACTTATTAATAAGCGAATGTTTTTTTTTTTCGTATGAAAAAAGCACTATTTATATTATTCACCAAAGATATTTGCACTTTTTACATATTTATCTCGCAAAAACAAAAGCCAAAATCAGAGACAAATATACAGCGTTTAAGATAGCAGGAATCCATCTTCCCCCAAATATTTGAAGGAAGGTACATGTATCAAAAAATATATAAAAAACTATGTGATAGACACAGCAGATAGACAAGATACAACCCAAAAATGTTGAGACTATGTCCCCTATTTTTTGAGAAAATTATAGTCACTATCTATGAAGGAGATAAATCCCACTTCATAGAGGACATTGTATAATGCCCAGTGGCCAAGCAAAAAAGTATCTAATATCAGGGGTAACAATAAAAGAGTAGATGTCTGCTTTATGTTCTCGGAACAAGGAAATATTCTATGTTATATAATTTTTTCTCCCAGAGAATATCCACATGCCATTTGCCAGTTTCTTAGGACAGACCATGTTTTGATAGTCTATCAGCTTGCTCGTTATGAGCTCTGTTGATGTGTTGAATAGTGTATCCATGTAGAGATTGCCAGAGGATCTCGATTCTCTTCATCCATCCTATTAAAGAAGGGTTGTTTATGGATATCTTTCTCAAGACATGGTCAACAATAATTTTAGAGTCCCCATATATACATAAAACAGGAATGTTCAGGAAATTGATGAAACTTACAAGACCCCAAAGTGCCATTGCCTCCACTTTGTTGTTAGTGCCCTTCTCACCATTTCAGCTAATGTTATATTTTAAATGTTCATTCATTTGTATGCAACAACCACAGGAACACACACCATTTTGTGCAGCACCATCGAAAAGACCTCTTGGGTATTCCATCTGGGGACTTTTGTTCTTAAGGATTTTATTACTTAATTGTTAGGTTGTGGAATGTATTCGTTGTACTTTGTGATGACCTTTTGAGTAATATGCTTGAACTTTTCTTCCTTGTTTTGAAACAAGAAATTCAAGAAAGTCCTGATGATGGATCCTAGTTGGGATTTGAAACGTCGACGAAAAATACGTTTTACTGTGGATTCTCCGGTAACTATGTCTAAAGAAATTGTTTCTCCATTTCCATATTGTCCATATACATATTAAAGGGATGGATCTCCAAGGAGCCCTCTGTGCACTCCACTATTTGAGTGAGTCCTGTAAGGAAGGATGTATCATATAATAGAAATCGTAATAATTTGACAAGTATTTCCATACCTGAGTGGTGAGATTGCATTGAAGGAAAATGTGTTCATTGTTTTCAGCTTCAACTTCGCAGATTGGACAAATGCCCGACCCATGCCATTTTCTCTTCTGTAGATTCTCTCAAGTGAGATTTCTATTGTGGAAAACTAGCCAGGAGAATATGATGACTTTACTAGGAATTCCAATTTTCCAAAAAACAGTGGGAAAATCCTGTCAATTTGTTGAGTAGGAAGATTGGATAATGATGAATAGATATCAACAACACTTATACTCTCAGTGTTCCTTTTCCCCTTCCATGTGAGATAGTCACGGTCTTCGGTATGGAAAATTCCTATATTTTTCATGTTTAACATAATCATGTTCCATTTAAGGACCTCCTGCGCTTGAAGACTAATATTATGTGCTTCTTTCCATATAGGAAATGGCCCTTTCCAACCCTCAATGATTTGTCCCCATATAAAGATGCCCGTACAATGTAAGGCATTTTTGATATGTAGTGGGATAGAACATTCTTCCCCCACTCCATTTATAGGATCCAGATCAATTAAAATATTGTTTCCGTTCTGGAAACACAATGAGATTTGTTGTAAGAAAAAAGATTGTATTTTTTGAAAGCTTCTCTAGATTGCAGAGCCTTGTGTGGCCCCAATAGTACCTTCCCTATACCAGAAAATGAAGTCTTTATTTCCCAGGTACTTCTTTTTTATGGAAATACTCTGGGTACCTTCCCCATATAAGCCTTTCCATAAGGATTTGCACAGTACTATTTTTCCAAACTTGCGAAGGTTCATAATTCTCCAACCACCCAGTTCTTTTGGACGTGTCATTTTGGAGAGATTAACTAAATGAAATTTCTTCTTTTCATGACAGCCTCCCCAAATGAAATTTGTTGTTAGGTGGTTTAGGATATTGATAATGTTAGCTGGTATATAAAAGAGATGAGCCCAATGTACAGTTAGCCAGGCTAAAACCGCTTGGGAAAGTGTGGCTCTCCCTCCCATCGACAGACATTTACACTCCCATCCAAATATTCTTTTATAACACCTGTCTATTATCCATTTCCAGTTTGCATGAAAGTAGCCAGAGGGTTTGAGGTGGTATCCAAAATACTTCATTCCCTTTTGAATAGCGATTTTTTTGATGTTAAATAAACCTGCAATATAGTCAATAACTTCCCTGTCACCTTTTCCATGTAAAATAATAGATTTCCTTTCATTGACTTGAAAACCTGTGGCCCTTGAAAATTTCTTTAGGATGTTATAAAGGCATATCCAGGATAATTGACATAGCATACCCAGTATCAGAATGTCATCTACGAATAGGCTGTGGGATATGCTATTGTCCTTACTTATCATCATAGGCTGGAACTATCCCTCCATAACAACTCTTCTGATATTCAGGCTTAGACAGTCCATTGCCAAGATGAACAATAACAGAGATAGGGAACATCCTTGCCTCGGACCTCTAACAGCTAGGAAAAAATCAGTAGGATGTCCACTTATAAGAATGGCAAAGTTTACATTTTCTACATAGGCCATAATCCAGTTTGAACAGTTTGTGCTGAGACCAATTTTTGTGAGGACGCATCTTATAAAACCCCAGTCCATGCAATCATATGCCTTTTTTAAATCAATTTGTAAAATGAGTGCATTAAGATTTTTTGAATGGATTGAATGTAAACTTTCCTGGGTGTTTGCAACAACATCATGTATTAGTCTATCTTTAAGGAAACCATGTTGTTCCTTCAAGATATAGCGTGAGAGAGTACCCTGATTTTTTCTAGCAGTAATCTTAGAGATTATTTTATATATGGAGTTGCAAAGGGATATCGGTCTAAAATCTGAGAAAGAATTGTCCTTTTTTTAGGAATGAGTGCAATGTAGGTTGATGATATATGGTGATGGATTCTTCTTGAAGTTATGGATTCCTCAACCATATTCAGGAGATTCTTCTTTACTAATTCAAAAAATTGAATGAAAAATTCAATCGTCCATCCATCTGAGCCTGGACATTTATCTTTCTTGAAGGATTTTATCACATCCAAAAGTTCTTCTTCAGTAACTGGACTATATAGTTCTTCATTCTGTTCCACTCTGAACATCATAGGATATTGTTCTATTCCCCAGATGATATCTTCAACCATTATATCCTCATTTCTGTTGTAGGAATCTTGGAAATACTGAACAACTGCTTTACTAATATCTTGTTGAGACTGGTAACATTTCTGCTCCTTGACCTTTATCTTCCAAATAATGTTTATGTTCCTCCGATGATTGGCATATCGGTGAAAAAATTCATATTACGGTCACCTTCTCTTAGCCATATGGCCCTGCTTTTTAATCTCCATGTGGCTTCTTCAATATCCAGCAAAAAAATTTCCTATTTTCTAGGTCATTTATACGAAGGCAAACCTCAAGGTGAAGGCAATTGGATGTCATCCTTAAGGAAATCCTATCCAGTTCTATCTAAATGTCTTCTAGGTCTTTTCTATTAGCTTTTAGTTTCTGTTTTTGCCAGGACTTTACTATCTTCTGAAGGGAAGCAAGTTTGTCAAGGAGATGCTATGAAGGGGAGAAGTTTATGTGGTGAGAGTAATTGTTCCAGGACTCCTGAACAAGATCATTGAAATCTGGGTCTTCCAACCAAGTTCTATTGAATTTAAGAGGAAAACCCTTTCGGATTCTAGCATTCCTCCATTGTAGAGTTATGGGTCTCTGGTCATATGTGAAGTTGCTTAATAGTTATTGACTTATTACTAACCAATATTATATGATGCTATTAATATGAACATGTAAAAATCCACACACCCACACATTCTATTAGGAGTAGCCCTGTGTGGCCTACGCACATTAGGCAGCCCCTGAACGAAACCTTTTAAGCTTTCGCCATTTATTACTTGAGGCTCATGTTCGACTAACCAATATTTATGGTGCTATTGACTTATTAATAAGCGAGGTTGTATGGTGCTATTGAATTATTAATAAGAAAAATTATATGATGCTATTAATATGAACATGTACAAACCCACACATGCTACTAGGAGTAGCCTTGTGTGTAGACCTATTGATGAGCCCTAGAAATGGGTAATTATATGTGCTCATTTCACCTCTTAATTCGACTTAATCCACCATTCTCATTAGTTTATTGCATGTTTTTGATCATATTTATGCTAATAGAGTGAATTGGGTTAGTCATTATGCCAAAAAGTCTAATGTGTGCTTTATGCAGATTTTTGGTCAATTTTGAGACAAAATCAAAGGTTTAATGAGCACTTGGTAGCCAAATTCGTGGAAGAACAAGGGAGAGGATTTGTAGGAGGGTGTCCCCTTCATTTATGAGCCCTTACCTCGAATTTTCCATCAAAAAATTGGAGCACAAAACCAAGTGGCAGCCAAGCAAGTCAAGTAGGACTGCTGTTATCTTCAGTTCCAGGAAGCTCAGTTCCTTGATTTTAGGAGGACTATTGGAGGTCCCCATTTGTATAAATAAGAAGGCTTACGGCCTTAGTTTTTTTAGTTAGGTTTTAGTCAGTAGGTTAGCTATTAAACAATTGTTTTTCGCACTTTAGTGCAGCTCTGCATTTCAGCTCATTTTCGAGCTCTTGTTGTAAACAGTTTTGTGACATGATTATTTTTTGAGTAATGGAGGTAAATTTCACTTTGCACCAACTCTGAGCTTTCTTAGGAGGCTATAGCTCTTGGGGTTGAGCCCAACCCAAGTGCCAGTACCTCCTTTGTGTACTTTTATGTGTTTTCCTTGCATTCATAGAATAATTTCTGTTGTTTAGGTTAAGATCTTGCTTTGTGACTTAGGTTGTTTTTTATGATTAAAATAGCTTTTCATGCTTCAGGTTGATTTGACAGTTTGGTAATATAAAATATCTACAAAAACGCCATCAAGCAATCCTTGATCTCATCTCTCCCTCCTTGGGACCATGAGCTGAGACCAAGGCATACTTGCTACATCAAAAACATTGTTTTTGCCTTCCCGTGCAATTGCTAGTGTTAGATTTTTAGTTGGAAAAGTTGATACCAGTTGTCCTTGCATGTTTAAATCTATTCTTGCTTAGATTCCATAGTTATCTTGCATGAATTCCTGTCTATAAACTTATGTTCATCATGTTTTTGGTTTTTAGGTCAGATTAGGTCAAAATAGATAAATCTCTGTTTTTTCTAGTTTTTGTTCGATCAGTTTTGGAAAATAGTGTACAGAACACTTGTAATAGATCCCTTCCTATCCTTTCTCCATCATACAACCTAATCCACCCCCTAATCCAAGATTCCTTCCCATCATTTGCCACACTTTTTCAATTTTCTATAATTTCTACATTCTTGTGCAACATTGCTCCCTCCATCCTTGAACAAATCCAACCACCTGCATAACTCCTTAGCTTTATTTACCAGGTCCCAGACCCCTTAACATCCTTATCCCTCCTTCATTTCCACTTTCCCACCATTTTTCCACCATCAACCCTCTAAAAACCTCTTCTGGCTCTTCTTGTAGAACATCTTGTAGAACCCCTGTAGACTTCCTGTAGAAGTTCACGTGAGAAGTTTTTCGAGATCTAATCACTGTGAAACTCTCTGGAAGGATGCTAGGGACCCCTTAGGTCCTCTTCTCACCTTCCCAACCTCCTGCAAGTGCCCACTCCATTTCCTTTCGCCAATAAACCTCTGCACTGTCAAAAATAGTTAAAGCATATGCATAATAATTCTGCAAAATTACTCAAAAATACAAAAAGATGTTTTTTTAATATTCCCCTTCAGAAGTAGCTTAGTCACTTGCATTTTAACTTTCCAAGAGTCAATGGCATCCATTTCCACAGCTTTCATCTATTTTCTTGCACCAGTAGGGTTAGTCGGTAAAACTAAGGTTTACTAGGGTTTGCATTTCCTTTCATCTTTCAGCTTCTTTCTGTAAGTAGACTAGCCTCTTTTGAGTTAGCTTTCATACATCATAGTTAAAAGCTTCTTCTAAGAGGTCATAGAAGTTGGCTTAAGCTCCTAGTGGACTTGTGCTAGTTGATCAAGTGACAGCCTACGGCAAGAGCTAGTACTTGTGCATATAGCACCATTGCTTCCAAGTTTGTTACAAAAAACCGGGTTGATAGAAGTAAAGAAGGGAGTCCCAGGATTTGCAGCATCATTTCTGCAATACTGGAGCTCACCATCGTTTGGGTGCCATTGCTAGGGAAGCGTCAGAGTATTTGTGATTGCTGCTTTTCTTCTATTTTCTACTGTAACCTTCTGCTAAGTAGTTTATTTTAGCAAGAGTAGAGTAGTTGTTTCATTTCCATTCTGCAATTTCATTTCTGCAAAAGTAGATTAGACATTTCCTGCTTTCCTAGACTAGCATTTCAATTCTACAAGTGTAGATTAGCATTTCAATTCTGCAAGCGTAGCTTAGCATTTCATTTCTGCAATTTCATTTCAGCAGCATAGATTAGTCATTTCCTGCTTTCATTTCAATTCTGCAATTTTCATTCCAGCAAAGTTTACTTTAGTTAGTTGCAATTTGTTGTTCAATCAATTTCAGTTTTGTAGGTACAAGCAGAGAAAAAAACAAAAATCAACCAAAAAGATTTCCTTTCATGTCTTGTAGGAGTAGAGATAAGTCAGAAAAATGTTTGCACAACACCCCCATTGCTTCACACAGCCAACCTTTTCTCTTCTTCGATGGTTGTGATTAAGAAGAACCCCTAGGTGGACAGCAAGACATATTTTGAAGAACCTCTAGGGGAGAAGAAGAAGAAAACATTCCTCTGGAGAAAATGGCTGAAAACAAAAATGTTGGGAGCAGTACCTTTTCTTCCAACTCATCCATTGAAGGTGAAATTGGAAACATGTGGGAATATTTCAAGAGCGAGATCAGATAGACTATTGCCATGCAAATGGATACCTTGCGGATCCAAAGGAAGCAAGAGGAAGCCGAGAGGGCTTTGGCCATATTTTGTCCTAGGTGCACTAGAAAGCATCCTAGGAACGAATGTCCATTGCACTCTATAGAAGTGTGTTTTGTCTGTGAAAAAGACCATCCTACGAACCAGTGCCCTTCCTTGCCCGGAATTAAAGCTACATATCAGAGGGCCAAAGGAGCCACTGAACCACTCTATTATATGAACCAAAGGAGGCCACATGGACCCATACCTTACCAGTAGGGAATGCAAGGGACATCCCAGACCTATTACAACCCTTATCAAGCCACTTCCATGCCTTCTTGGGGTTCCCCTATTCATCCTTCCTGGTCCACACCTCCTCCTTGGTCCTTCACATCTCCATATTATGCCCAACCAGTTGCTCATCCATTTCACCCTTATGCTCAGCCACAGCCTCAGTGGAATGCACCTCATCAAGGGTGGGGGCCCTTGTACAACACTCCTCCAGCTCCTTTTCCTCCACCATCTGCTCAACCGTAACCATCGCCTCCTCCTCCACCAAGGCAGCCCCAAATGCCTGCTCAACCAAACTCAAACCCAAATAACAGGTAGGCTCAGCAAGTATATAGTGGGAAACCACTTGCCCAACCACAACCCCATCCACATCCATCTCAAATATACACCTCCACTCAACTACCCATACCACCATTTCCAAACCCGCACATTGGAGTAGCTCAACCCAATTACAATGCTGAGGCACAACATTTCCAAACAACTCCTTTTGACCTCAATGATATTCACCATAGCTTAGGAAGAGTATTGCAAGAAAGAGATTATATTGATATCATTGAAGGACCACATCCAGCAGAAGAAGATGAAAAAGAGAAGAGCAAAGAACCATGGACTGCACTTGATAAAGAGAAGACAAGATAATCAGAGATCAAGAGAGCTCCCTCATGGTTACTATCAAATCCTCCATGTATTCAAGAGAAAAATCAGCAAAAAGAGGAAGATGAGAAGGTCATGGTAGAAGGTGACATGAAGAATGATCCAAATCAGCAAAAGGACCAAGGATATCAGAGCTATATTGAGATCTGGTTCCAGACAGTCACTAAGTTGCAGTAGTACTCTCTTCCTCAGCTATGTTTGATCCCTTCAAAGTCAAATCATTTGGTCTCTGAAATCCGGATACCTGTCAAAGCCTGCATTTCAAGCCTCCACATCATTTTGTCTCTAATATCGATGTGCACATGGCTCCATTGGAAGTATTATTATATTTGAAAATGATTTTGTTTTTCAAGTAGGGTAGGGTGGGAAAAAAAGAAAAAAGAAAAAAGAAAAAATGAAAATAAGAGGAAAATAAAAATCTAAGGTGAAAACCTCCTCGGAAGTGCCTCAGATTGGCTCATTGATTGAAAACCTCCATGAGGCGGTGAATGGGTTGGAAAGAAGAGAAAAGAAAAAGTGAATAAGATTCCTGGGTGAAAACCTCCCTTGGAGGCGCCCAGGGCAGGAAATTAGGGTGAAAACCTCCTTGAGGCGCCCTAGTTGTTTTCCAAAAAAAAAAAAAAAAGAGAAAGAAAAAATGAATTTCCAGCTGTATTGCAGGTTTGCAGAACCTCAGGAAGCAGCAGTAGGTGCCAAGAAAGCTCTGAAACCAACAACAGCACCTATGCTACCATCCCTCACCCTTCTCCATCATTTTTGACATTCTTTCCACCTCATTGTGCTTCTTTTCTGAAAACTGTGTTTTCTACAAGAGGATCCTGTAGAAATTACAAAAAGCTAGAAATGGACTTCAAAAGCAGTTTGAGGAATAGGGAAGCTTCATAAAGGGTTCATAAATCCTCCTGTAGACTTCAAACCCCTCTTCCATCATTTCCATGCCTGCATCACACCCCAAGCTCATTTTTCTTACTGTCCAAAAAAAAAAAAACTACAGAATGCTCTGATACAAAATACATAAAGCAGAAATTTGTTTTTTCCCTAATTTGAAAACCATGCATCCATTTAAAAAAATGTTACATGGGGAGTTGTATAGGGATGATGACAACATGCTTAAGCAATTTCAGCCAACTCCAGTGCACGGTTTCCAAGAAATTAGCCTCCAACACCTTCAGCCATTTTTACATTTTCTTCATATCCATGCATCCATTTAAAAACCTATTTCATGGCGAGATGCATATGGGTGATAGTAAACTGCCTAAGTAATTTCAACCAATTCTAATGCACGGTTTCCGAGAAATTGACCGCTGTCACCTTCAGCCATTTTCTGTTTTTCTAGAAATATGTGCATCCATTGACCACAATTTTACTATGGGAGGTGCATAATGATGATGGAAACATGCTCAAAAAATTTCAGGTCAATCTGATCTATCATTTCGAAGCTATGGGAAAAACAAATCTTTGTCTTGCAAAAATCTGGCATTAGCAGCATGAGAGTGCAAATCTGAAGGTTGAAACAGACTCCTACAACTTAGATCTAGCCAGAGGATACCTGAATAAGAAAAATAGCCACACTTCAAATAGAAAAAATCATATAGCAGAAGGGATACAGGCATGCAACGATTGAATATGAGCATGCAGCAGCAAAAGAACCAAGCAACACGCACATTTCGACTTGCAGGTAAGTGTCTAAACCAGTTCCTCTATTTGCATTTGTATGATTCGAAACTTCATAAATGAATGAAATGGTTGGATTAAGCCAAAAAGGTGGATAGTTAACTAGACACCCTCAGTAGGTTCGATTGCACTCATCCGGAGATCACACAGCACACATGTATAGTCAACTCATGGGAAATTTAAAAAATAGGTAGTGGCAGATGTTTTGAACTCCAGTGCAACTGATGTCACATGATTAACAGGAAAAAAACATACAGTTTCATAATAACACTGGAATGGGGATCAATGGTCCGGTCTGGCCACCTCATCACCTCACCACGAATCACACCCGTAGATAAAAAACAGCTCAGTTAAGACATTCACTGCCCTGTGTTCATTCTGCACTCACGGCGTTCTCGACTGGAGTACGCATCTACCACTTCCAGAGCAGCTAACCAGTCATCCTCTGCCAGATTTCTGCCTGTTTTTTGAAAATCTCCTGCCTATCGGACTCTACAGGAAGCACAGTTTCATTCTATAGGAGCCGGGTGACTTCTACAAGAAGGGTTCTATAGGAAAGGCAGAGAACAACTCTGCAGAAAGAAAAACCAGAATTTTCGTCGAATTTCAAGCTCAAAATGAGTTAGGCTCAGGAAAAATTCTCTGTGCATGATTTGTTTGTGCAAGGTGGTGAATTGAATACGACATTAGACTGAAAAACGAGAGTAAAAGTCTGCCTGGGCATTGAGAAAAAAAGTGAAAGTCTGCCTGCATATTTCACTGAGTTTACCCAGTTTTTTCTTTGCATCCGAAATATCCTTATCATTTTTTTTTTAATTCTCCTGTAAGGAAGATACGTGCAGCAGTAGAGGCCAGCCTGTGTGTGTGAAAAATAAAACCCGAATTTACATATCTATCTATGTGCTGAGAAAAGAACCTGTGTCCTTATGCTCTGTTCTGTAAAAAAAAAAATACAACAGTTTTAAAATAGGGGAATTATTGCTATTGGATATTGTAAGGAACACATGAGAAATTCCTTTTTGGGTTCAGAAAAAAAACCGAATTCAGCTATCCTCTGTTTCAGTGATTGACTGTTTTTGCCCACCTGAGCATTTTCTTTGCTGGTTAAAACACAAACTCAACACCATGCCAGGAGGATTCATGAGGAAAGAACCCTTAAACTCTAGCAAATTGTATGAGCACCCTGAGGTGGTGGACCTTTTCACTAGGGCAAATTGGATATCCTTCTTTGACAGAATTTAGGGTTATGATGAGGAGGTGACTGAAGAGTTTTTGATGTCCCTGAGACCACATTCGAAGACACATGCCACAATTAGTTTTAGGGCTTTGACCCTAGAACTTACCCTAATGTCATCAGTAGAATTACTGGTTTACCATTGGGGCTCCCCTGGAGCAAAGAGGAGAAGTCATTGGGACAAGTGGCTAAGAAAACATTTTTTCTGCCTGAGGAGCATCCTGTAGAAGTCAAAAACCAGGTCAGGAGGACAAGCTTGCCTCGTCTCTGGAGTAAAGTCAGTTATCAAATAATGAAGTGTATCACATGTGAAGGGAGGTTTAGCATCATTTATGGTTATCATTTCAGGCTGCTACACGAATTGAGGTATGGGATGTACTTGCCTCCAACTAGGAAAATGAGCATCCCATATTTCCTCCTTCAGTATTTAATTGAATGTGGTACCAAGCTAAATGAAGGAGTCCCACATTAGTTAGCCCACCATGGACTCATTAAACTGTTGGTGGAAGATGCTTTACACACCTATACTATCCCCATAGCTTGGGAAATCTTTAGAAATATGTCCATAGATGATAACATCAAAACTTTGGCTGAGAACATTAGCCCATCCAACAGTGATGAGGGGGAGCAAACTGAAGAAATTGAGAAGAACATTGATGAGGGAGCACATGACATTCAAGTAGACGGCAAAACGGAGGAAGAACAGAAGGAAAAAGAGCAATTTGACAAGACCGCTGAGCATAAGATAGAAAATAAGACAACAACAAAAATAGAGAAGGGAAAAGGAAAAAGGTTGGGAAGAAAAAGGCCAAGAAAGCCCAAAAGAAGACTACCACAACCAAGGCAGGGACCCAGCAAGAGAAAGAAAAGACACACCCTGAGATATCAATGACACAAGCAAAAACAATGGGCATAGAGATTTCTACAGGAAGTGAAGGGAAAGAGCAGAAAAAAGAAACATCCCCTGAAATGTTGGCAAGGGAGACAGCAGCTATGCTTGCTGCATTAAGCACACCTACAAAACAAAAAGGAAAAAGAAAAAGGCAAACCTCCATGTATTTTAAGGCTAGGAAAAGCACAAGAATTCAAACAAGCAGAATAGGAGGAGTAGTGGAAGGACATGGACAAGAAGGAAGAATTTTATGGCACACATGAGAAGACCACTTCAAAAGCTTGGGATGATCAGGAGGCCACCAGGGCCATCAAGGATGAGGAGATGGATTAGTTGCTCAGAGGATGAGCAACACTTTCAATAGGGGGGTGATGATGAGCTCCAGAAATGGGTAATTACATGGGCTCATTTTACCTCTTAATTCAACTTAGTCCACCGTTATCATTAGTTTATTGCATGTTTTTGATCATATTTATGCTAATAGAGTGAATTGGGTTAGTCATTATGCCAAAAAGTCTAATGTGTGCTTTATGCAGATTTTTAGTCAATTTTGAGACAAAATCAAAGGTTTAATGAGCACTTGGCAGCCAAATTCAAGGAAGAAAAAGGCAGAGGATTTGTAGGAGGGTGTTCCCTTCATTTATGAGCCCTTACCTCAAATTCTCCATCAAAAACTCGGAGCAAAAAGCCAAGGGGCAGCCAAGCAAGTCAAGTAGGACTGCTATTATCTTTAGTTATAGGAAGCCAGTTCCTTGATTTTAGGAGGATAGTTGGAGGTCCCCATTTGTATAAATAAGAAGGATTACAGCCTTAGCTTTTTTAGTTAGATTTTAGTCAGTAGGTTAGCTATTGAACAGTTATTTTTCACACTTTAGTGTAGCTCTGCATTTCAGCTCATTTTCGAGCTCTTGTTGTAAATAGTTTTGTGACATGATTATTTTTTGAATAATGGAGATAAATTTCACTTTGCACCAGCTCTGAGCTTTCTTAGGAGGTTGTAGCTCTTGGGGTTGGGCCCAACCCAAGTTCCAGTACCTCCTTTGTGTACTTTTATGTGTTTTCCTTGCATTCATATAATATTTTCTGTTATTTAGGTTAAGATCTTGCTTTGCGACTTATGTTGTTTTTGATGATTAAAATTAATTTTTCATGCTTCAGGTTGATTTGATAGTTTGGTAACAAAAAAGATCTACAAAAAGGCCATCAAGCAATCCTTGATCTCATCTCTCCCTCCTTGGGACCATGAGCTGAGACCAAGGCATACTTGCTGCCACAAAAACACTATTTTTCCTTCCCGTGCAATTGCTAGTGTTAGATTTTTAGTTGGAAAAGTTCATACCAGTTGTCCTTCCATGTTTAGATCTGTTCCTGCTTAGTTTTCATAGTTATCTTGCATGATTTCCTGTCTATAAACTTCTGTTCATCATGTTTCTGGTTTTAGGTCAGATTAGGTCAAAATAGATAGATCTCTAGTTTTTCTAGTCTTTGTTGGATTAGTTTTGGAAAATAGTGTGCAAAACACTTGTAATACATCCCTGCCTATCATTCCTCCATATTACAACCCATAATCCAAGATTCCTTCCCTTCATTTTCCACACTTTTCCAATTTTCCCTAATTTCTACATTCTTGTGCAACATTGCTCCCTCCATCCTTGAACAAATCCAACCACCTGCATCACTCCTTAGCTTTATTTACCAGGTCCCAAACCCCTTAACATCCTTATCCCTCCTTCATTTCCACTTTCCCACCGTTTTTCCACCACCAACCCTCTAAAAACCTGTTTCGGCTATTCCTGTAGAACATCCTATAGAACTCTTGCAAACTTCCTATAGAAGTTCACGTGAGCAGTTTTTCGAGATTTGATCACTGTGAAACTCTCTAGAAGGATGCTAAGGACCCCTTACATCCTCTTCTCACCTTCCCAACCTCCTGCAAGCACCCACTCCATTTCCTTGCGACAATAAACCTTTGCACAATCAAAAATAGTTAAAGCACATGCATAATAATTCTGCAAAATTACTCAAAAATACAAAAAGATGTTTTTTTCATATTCCCCTTCAGAAGTAGCTTAGTCACCTACATTTTACCTTTCCAAGAGTCAATGGCATCCATTTCCACAGCTTTCATCTCTTTTCTTGCACCAGTAGGGTTAGTCGGTAAAACAAGGGTTTGCTAGGGTTTGCATTTCTTTTCAGCTTTCAACTTGTTTCTGTAAGTAGACTAGCATCTTTTGAGTTAGCTTTCGTCCATCACAGTTAAAAGCTTCTTCTAAGAGCTCATAGAAGTTGGCGTAAGCTCCTAGCAGACTTGGGCCAGCTGATCCAGTGACAGCCTGCAGCAGGAGCTAGTACTTGTGCATATAGCACTGTTGCTTCCAAGTTTGTTACGAACAACTGGGTTGATAAAAGTAAAGAAGGGAGTCCCAGGAGTTGCAGCATCATTACTACTTGAGGCTCACATTCAGCCAACCAATATTTATGGTGCTATTGACTTATTAATAAGCAAAGTTATATAGTACTGTTGACTTACATGATGCTACTAATATGAACATGTACAAACCCACACATTAATAAGTCAATAACACAATAATTATTTATTATTTACTCCACATTCGATCCTCTTTCACACCCATCGAAAATGATATGGACAAAAGGCGGCGACAATATTCAAAATAGCATGGAAGAGATTCACATTGTTCATTAATGACTCTTGTTTTTCCTTCATCATCGATTCTACAACTCTAAAATGCATTCCAAGGTTGCTGCTTGTATCACCATGGGGCATTGGTATTAGTTCTTTTCGATAATATAAAAGAAAGAGCAAGGAGTTAATATTTGGTTTTAAGATAAAATTATATTTTTTTAATATATAGAATTTGAATATATTAAAAAATGTTTAGATTTTTTTTATAATATTTTAAATAGAGTTACAGAAAGTATTTATCATATTTAAGAGAGAGTTATGGTAATAATGGTAAGATAATAATTGAAACAGTTATTGTTATGGATAGTTTTATATTTAAGATAGAAGGTACATATTATGTTTCAATATTTATAATGTAATTATTATTTTGTTGTCGGTAATATAATGCATTAGATAATTTAGTTGTTTCTAATTAGGTAGGATAAACATATTTCATATATTTTGATTTAATAAAGTTTAGATATATATATTTTTTTAGTATTTATTTATGTTATTATTTCCTGAGTATTTAAACATCTTATTACAAACTACATTGTAAATTGTGAATTTACAATCATTACTTTTTATTAATGGAATGTACTCATTAATGTCATATCGATACTTTTTATAAACTAATAATTACATTAAAAAAATTTAATTGAATATTTTAATTCAAATTTTAGTAATTATATATATATATATATATATATATATATATATATATATATATATATATATATATATATATATATATATATATATCGTTTTATAAACTAAATAATAAATCAGGATTATTATTATTATTTATTTCAAATATAAATTCAAATTTTAAAAATTAAATCTATGTATTTTATCAGCTAATAATTATATATTTAAAATATATATATATATTATATGATATATTTATATATTATATATATATAATATATATATATATATATATATAATTTTTCACTTAGACAGACAACCTTGATTTGGACTACTAATGTAGTTCAAACGTAAATGCAAGCATAGCATATTACAGAGAAAATAGTAGTAGATGCAACACAGTTTGGTTTGATTGGAGGCTCATATAAATCATTTGGATGCTTCTCTTGAACACATGGAGTGGCACATTCAATGCAAATTTTCACATCCATCACCCCCAGGTTCTATCCCAACAAACATTCCACTGGTAATTTCTTCTAATTTCTGATGATTAGAGGTTGTGTTCAGATCTTGTTGTTTTCTTGGGTTATGGATACTCTCTTATTTTGTGTTTCTTGTAAAAATCCTAGTGAATCAGTTGCCAACTAGTAAATCTAGTAGAAGTGAGGCTACCATAATTTTGAAAGTATTTAGAGAGCTATGTAATTTTTTTACTTAATGAAAATTCTCTGGAATTACAAAAAAATAAAACAAAATAGTAGAATATTGTACAACTCAATTGGACAGAATGGTGATATCTATCTCTAGAGAGAGAGAGAGAGAGCATGCATTTGGAAGAGCTACTACAAGTGGCTAAATTAATGGTCTTTTAACATAAATAAACAACCCTATAGGTCCAAAACCCTAACCCTATGAGATGAAGCACCAAAATATTTGCATGCTCCAACGTGCTTAGTTGGTAGATCAAATTCCCATGGGTGCAACATTTTCATACAATATTTGTTTGGGGCACACATAGCTCATTTGAAAGAACTATATAAGGACTACAACCTTTGACTAGGGCGAAGGCATGGATAGCAACCCTTGGCCCCTTGAATTGTCAAAAAAATAGTTTAGGGCCTCAAAGCGAACCAAGAAATTTGGAACTTGAAAGAAAACCATGGAAAAAATACCAATAAGATAGAGAATCATTGAGTCAGTAGAAGATATGAGTGGGCATCAATACCCACCTAGATCACATATGGTGTATTCATGTCAAAAAATAAAAAATCACTTGTGGTCATATTTAATAACAAAATGAGAGGGAAAACTATACTTAGTGAGTTCTACCATCAGGTCTGCATTTCATGAATGGCCTGTTCACTATATGCTAGTTGTGGTTTCTGCCTAGTTCTACAGTAGCTCTAATAAATGCCATTATATTTCCTACTAATGTTCACATATCAATTCACCTAAACACTTGTCAATTTCAAACTATATGAGTTCTAACATGCAATAATTCTCAATCCTAGCATATGCTCAGTCCTTTCATTTATCAAGTTTCCCATCACCTCATAATGCTCCACTAATTTGGCCTCTATCAATAGATCAATTTTTCTCTTCACTATGCGACTGAGATAGGGATACCTAAAATTGATTTTGATTCCAGACAAGATACATGCCGAGTCTTTATTCTTTGTGCATCAATTCATATCCCATGTGCAAAGTCTCGATTTGTTCATGCGTTGGTTGAATTCGTTGAGTGTATAGTATATCCATTAAATGTTATCAGGCTTGAAAGAATGTAGCGTTGAATTTGTGATTCATTTGTGTTATGCACTGATGAATAGTTTAACTAGAATGTGCATTGAGCCATGAGTCATTTAGGTGAATCAATGATACCATTAATTGTATGCATTCCCACGTTGTATTCAGACTATGATACAATTTGTCACTATGACATATATGCATTTGTAGGTTCACACAACTTGTAACTCTCATATCAGTTCTTGATTTCTTCTCATATGCCTTTAGCAATGCATAGAACCCCTAGATTACTGTGTTAAAACTCTGGGCCTCGTCGATATTCTATGCATTGAGTTTTGTGTTCTCTCTCGTGTGTGTGTGTGTGTGTGTATGTATATATATATATATATATATATATATATATATATATATATATATATAGATATATTCTATTCGATGTAATTCCTAGTGGTCCATATTGAATGATATGTTGCATACTAGAGTTGATAACAAGGATTTATGTGCAATAGAAAAGGAATGCACCGCATAGACATAACAATATAAAAAAGGTATTGAAGCCAACGATGGTGCATTTTTTCCATAAAACAGACTGAATTCCCATAGATGATCGTTTACTCTTCCGTGCGTGGTGAAATTTCACTCTTCTGAGTTATACAAAGGGATATTGGCATTGTCATAGATTTGCCATCAAAATGCATGAGCAGAGGTTCCTTGTAAACGGATGCAAATACATATGTTGAGTAGAAATTGATGTTTTATTAGCCAATGGAATCATGTTGTGTTATCATAAGACCTTAGTACTGGTGTAGATATTTTTTTAATAAAAGAACCTTACCTCGTCAGGTAATATGGCCAGATATAAGGAGAGGGAAACAAAATGTTGAACAATGAAATATTAGTGTAGGAGGTGAAAGGTTGGCAAAAGATAGCACCAACAAGGTTCTTGGTAATGTGGAATTCATGTCCACTACCACTACTCTCATCTTTATCAAGGATGTAACATTCACTTCTACATTCGGTTTGTGCAAAAAAATTGTTAATATGCTATGAAATTAGGAAATTTTGGATTTTTCACATTCAATAAGCTAGGTGATAGATATTTTCCTTTGTGTTGGCAGAAAGTGTTTATTGAAGATGTTGGTGTAGCATGGCATTTATTTTATCAATTGAAGACATAGTAAAATAATCTTCTCGAACTAATATTGGTGCATTTCTAGTTGAAACCATTTGAGGCCTTTCTTGTATTGTTGAGACAATGGCCCGACTCAATAATTTGTTAGATTTATTAAGCACATTAATGGTGTCAAATGTCCATAGCATAGTCCAAATTAGTAAAGACACTCTCTCTGAAATTTGACCTTGTTTACAAGACACACAAGAAAAGAATGATTTTTTCTAGCTCGAGTCTTAGCTACAAAAGATGAGATACAAAAAAGTCATAATTCTGAACTTGTTTTTGTTCAACAAACAGAAAGTGATCAAGTCAATGAAGCTAAGGTTGATTCCGTGCCCAATTCAAGACCATATTTGCATGAAGATGAATAAATTTAGTTTGCACTTCCAAAGCCCATGTTTAGATGTTAGGAAGAGCTTATCAACAAAAAGCACAAAAAAGGTCTTGGATATGGGAAGGGTGTGTCCTTTCATATTACAGACTATTCCAAGCCTATCAAGTTTTAGAGTGTTGGGTTCCTTCAAAACGGTTCATATTCACCTACTCCAAATCTTGCTCCTCCTCCACATTCACAACATATTTTTAAATGC
Source organism: Pinus tabuliformis (assembly GCA_031772625.1). Classification (NCBI taxonomy): domain Eukaryota; kingdom Viridiplantae; phylum Streptophyta; class Pinopsida; order Pinales; family Pinaceae; genus Pinus; species Pinus tabuliformis. The sequence goes on along the minus strand of CM062818.1, from coordinate 649,595,386 downwards.
CAACATTGTGACAAAGTTGGCCATGTGAAAGATCATAGTTTTGGTCTTCATCATGTGAGCATTGTGGTCAACACACTCATCATTCAAACAAATTCTTTGGAAACAAGCCTCCTGCAAGAACAAAGATTAATCTTGGATGGATTTTTTCTTGGCAATGGGCTTCAACAACTAAGAATATATTTTGATCAGATCATAGAATTTTTTCTCGAGTATTAAAAAGTCTTGTACTTGATATCTCTTCATCCTTTCACATTGTATATGATAGGGGGGAATTGATGGTCATCTACAAGTTTCAAAGATAAATCAAGTGAGCTTGAGCCTACATCGAAAGGCCACCATACCCAGATTCAGAGTTGTAGTTAGAGACATGAAAGCCTCTGAGCATTCCTTTAGTTGGTGGCTTTATTTAAAACATCGCAGGTTGAGACCTCCCTTTTCCACATTGATGATATCCCTTTTCAAAGCATTAGGGACACTTCCTCTAGTAGAAGACTTCAATCTCATTCCAGATTTGGAAGAGTTCAAGAAATCACACAAAATGTTCCATCTTGAGACCCAAAGGTCTCCTTCTTCACCAAAACTTGGGAGCACTTCCTCTATCAGATGACTTTATTTTCTAGCTATATATGGAAGAGTTTCAGGAACTACACTAAGCATTCTAGTGTTGGTGGTAATCCTTAAACCATCGCAGGTTAAAATCTCGAGTTCTCCCACCTTATGCCATCATTTTAGAGAGAACATTCAACCTAGTGTTGTCATGCATTGTTGTATTTTTGTATTAAAACTCTCTTCTTGGACTCACATATACCCCTTCAGATTAAGGGGGGAATGTTGGACACCTAATCCACTAAGGGTTATGGTGTGGAAATTGAATAGTCAAATGGAGTCCAAGAGAGCTTCAAACACGAATCCAAGAATCATAACAATGTATTATAAATGTATATCTTGTGAATAGCAAATGCAACTCATGATTATCATTCATATATTGTCTCCATTTATGTTTTTGTTTATCGATTGTGACAAATTTATGTTAGGTTCCATCCAAAAGTCATCAAGGTATTCGACATTAGGATATGCATAAAAGGGAGTTGCTACGAAAGTTTTGGATGTCAAATATAGTTCGAAATTAAGGCTAGTTAGGATAGAGTTGATCTAGGTGGATGTTGGTGGCCACCCACCTATCCCATTTGGACCCCCACAATTGTCCCTTTCAGCATTTTTAGTTTTCTTAATTGTAGCACAAATTACTATTTTTAGCAGTTTTTCGGGTCCTGAACTTCCGGAGCCATTTTGAGGCACTAAACGACGTTTTTTGGGAAATCTGGGGGCAACATGGGTCCATGGATTGATGTTGCCCATCCCAAAGTGAAAGTGCTCGTATAGATCTTTCTAACGAGCTATTGTACGCGTCAAACGGAGATCGTATGCCAAAGTTACGACCCCGGGAAGTTGATGTACCAATTTACCCAAACGGGGCCCACAGTTTAGCGTTTCATCTTCTAGGGTTAGGTTTTGGAATGTTAATGGTTTTCCATTGTTTCTCAGCAATAAATAGGCCTTCGAGCCTCATTGTAACACAATTTTTAATAGTTCAGAGGCATGTAGCCACCACATCTCTTCTCAGAGATAAACTACCATCGCCCTAGCTGGTTTATTTCCATTACTGTTTGTAAGCATATTTCAGTATTTTACATTAATGAAATGAAGTATTATTTCCACTACATATCTGTGTTTATGGTTATCTCTGTAATTTGTTGCGTTCATGTTTAAGTCTGGATCAAGAGTATCTGTGATCCAACACATTTAGTAATTACAACGTAATGGTTATCTTAAAATTTAGATATAAGGAAAGTGCCTAAAAAACTATATCCAAATATAAAATTCCCAGATGGAAGGACCATTTCTAGAGATAGGTCATTATTTGATCATAGATTTTATAAATCATAGTATCTTTTTCTTCAATTATAATAGACTACAAATGATTGAAATCTAATAATAAAATTTAGTTAACCAAAGATGTTTGGTATTTTGAAAATAAAATTAAACCTAAGAATACAAAAACAAACACAACAAATTATTAATAAAAAATAATAATTATTCAAAAGAAATCATACAATAAAGAAAATTTTGAAAATCATGGGTGTACTAATTATTTTACAAAAAAATCAAATAATAATAGGGTTGTTATTCAACTATTATAGGTCAGTTGAAAATTTACGAAAAGCACCCAATTCCAAATAGGGCTAATCACTGAATGACACAAATTAGAAAGCTAATTAAAAATGATTCAATCCATAGTCCTCGTTTCTATAGACTAAGATGCTACGATTTCATTATATATCTTATCACACAAAGTTCTTAGTGAACTTGGAGTAAATCTTTTGATGTGTTGCATAAATCTTGTGTCCATCCCATGATTTCAAGTTTGTAATGATTATTTAAACAATAAATTGATATAAATCTTAAAAACTTAATTAACTACTCATACATTTCAAAACTCTTTGAAAACTTGATATTTTGATATTATGATTTAGAATGCTTTTATCTACTTAATTATGATACACTCAACTTCTTCGTTTATTCCAAAAATTTCAATTAATTGATTTTTTTATTTATATAAAAAATAAAACTAAAATGAATTTTCCTTTATCGAAATTTTCAAAATTAGAAAATTAATTAATAATTCTTAATTAGATTTTTTTTAAATAGTATACTTTTATAAAATTTAGTATCATTAACATTATACAAATTAATGATGACAAAAATAAATATAATACATCATATAAAAAGTAATTAAAAACAAAATTTTTTAATTGATGTATAGTAGTAAATCGAATGTCGCTTCCTTCTTTGACAAAGGAGCCTTCTTAGGATTTTCTTTCGATCTCTCAACTAACCGCCTTGAAGTTTAGTTGGCTTGCAGTTATTGATTGAAACATTTTTAACTTATCATTTTCATTTTCCGTGGTGAGTCAACCAAATGGGTGGACAAACAATTCTCAACCCGCTACCAGCCCCTCAACGACACCTTTTAAGCTTTCGCCATTTACTACGTGAGGCTCCACGTTCGGCCCACCAATACAATGGTGCTATTCATACAAACCTATATTAATTAATAACTCAATAAGGCTCCACGTTCGGCCCACCAATACAATGGTGGTATTCATACAAACCTATATTAATTAATAACTCAATAATACAATAAATATTGATTGTCTCGCATTCCATCTTCCTTCACAAACCCACACATTAATAAATCAATAACACTTGCTCCACAATATCAACAAATATTGATTGCCCCACATTTCGCAACATCGAAAATGATATGGGCCATAGGCGGCGACAATATTCAACATAGCACGGAAGAGATTCACATTGTTCATTAATGATTCTTGTTTTTCCTTCTTCAGCGTCGAATCTACAACTCATTCCAAGGTTGTGGCTTGTATCACCATGGGCAAGTATAACAAAGTATATTTTTTTAAAGTTAGGTTTACATAAGTATTAAAATTAGGGTCTTGCTCTTTAATTGCATAGATGAGGACTTTACCAATCAGAAAAATTCAAATTGATGGAATTCTAAACCTTAACACGAATTTTAATTCAGTATTTTTACTATAATTTAGCTATATTTAAACTAAGCGACAAGAGTAGCTATTATGTAGTGCTTATTATAGTAATGATAAAGAAAAATGAGTACCAATGAAGTAAATAATGAATTGGCTATTTAAAATCTAAGTTATCTGTAATAAAAAGAGGAAAATATATATATGTAATTGGTAGTTAAACTAATAATAAAATTTGGTTTGTTTATAATAGATAAAAAAAATTATAATACAATTACTACTTAATGTAATCCCCTTTATAAGCTTGTCTCATTAACCTCTGTCATTAGCAACTTTAATAAGTATTACATCAAGGACTGTCACTCAATGCTTTAAACTTACATAGTGATTAGTATAAAATAAGTACATGCATTACATACAAAAATCTCATTATCCATATTTGTTTAAAGGACATGTCATTCCCAAATAGACAAGTAAGTAGACTTAAAACTAGTAACCGGAGTCATAATTTTGTAGCCATACAAGTAGGAAGTAGCCATATACTACATGACATTGACTTGGTATCAATGTTTTCACTCCCCTATTAAGGTCTTTCCCTCAAAACTAGTGATAAATTATGACATTTCAATGAGATCCTTTACTATTTTATCATGGTATTGATCTCCTTGATTACTTTACATGGTAGCTAATGTCATCATCATAATATTTGTTAGGAAGGTTTTTCTTAGACAACATTTTCTATAAATCTTATTTGTTCTTAATCAAGTTTAATGACTTTATTACCTTTTCATCTTCTTGATAAGGACAATCATCAAATGTATATACAATGGAAGAGATGTCAAGAAAAGAAAGAGATGCTTGAAAGAGACACTAGGATAAATTTCAAACCTCTTTTAAGTCTATTCACAAACATATTTATCATAGCGACGATAAGGATCAATCTCTACCACTACATTTTCTTCAACTTTTACACAATTTGGTTTTCTCTTTCATTATAAGTGAAATTGTTCTTGTGATACTTGTCACATCATGTGGAAAAAATATTTTTAGAAATTGTCAACAATGCATTTCCTTCTTATAATTACTCCCCTTTCACTTTAATGCCTATTAATTGAGAGCCCATCTTTTTCTTTTCCAATGGACTTTTGTTTTACAGTGCTTCAAATAATCTAAAAATTTTCGCTACAAGTACAAATGAAATATATATTATATTATTTTAGAGTTAAAAAGACACTTTTTTAAATGAAAAATATATTGATTTTTTTTATATAGTCTAGACTAAAATATAGTATAATCATAACCTAGATAAAAGAAAATATATTTTAAAATATCAATAATTTTATGATTTCCTTTCATTTAAATAATGTTTAAATTAAAATTATATTTTTTAAAAATAATTTAAATATATGATTTTATTCTAAATATATTATAAAAAAATTTAGAAAATTCTTTTTAATATCCTGATTTTTTATTTCTTCTCCTCATCTTTTCTTTTTCAAAAGATAACCCAAAAAAAATTGTTTGAAGCTTGAATACTAACACAAATTTTAATACTTCATATGAAATGACCCCAATAATAATAACACTCGTGAAAATAACATGGTTTGAAGAAACACATACCCAATGTTGAAATGCCCTTGTAGTTTTAAAATATGGAGAAAGAAATCTCATTGTATTTTTTTTTAATGAGGATTGGTTGTTTTAATAATAAAATAAATATCCAAAATATTTTTAATATCAGTCTTAATTAAAATTTCTTGTTTTAAGAAGGCAATTGGTTGAAGCTTCAACCTAACATAAATTTCAATACTCCATATGAAATGACTCCAATGAAACTAACAGGGTTTGAAGGAATGCATCCACCCAATGTTAAATTCCGAGATTTGATTAATTTAACAATAATATGAATATCCATAATATTTTTAATATGAATCTTAATTAAAATGTCTCTATTCACTCGGTAGTCATGGAATAATGCTTTGAACGCACTCTGTAGTGAAAACAAGTGCTGCATGCAGCCGGTAGTCCCTGCCGGGGCCTGCCAGAAGGTCTACGTTGCAGATGGCATAACTGCCGAAATTTTTTCGAAATTATTTTTAAATACTGAAATTATAAGAGTAATTTTTTATTTTGTAATAAAAAGATGTCGGTCGAAATTGTTTTCAAATTATTTTTGCAGATTTGTTTTTAAACGAATTGTATTGGTCAGAGTACAAGATGTGGGTTGAAATTGTTTTCAAATTATTTTTGCAGATTTGTTTTTAAACGAATTATATTGATGAGAGTACAATAATTTTTTATTTTATTTTTTAATAAACATGTCTTGTCTATTGTTGGCAAAGCAGTGGTGGTGAGCCAGATTAAATCCCTATAAATGACTATTAAGATATAAAATTAATAGATTACCTTAAATAGTAGTTGATTAATTCACACTAAAAAGACTCACCATAAAAACCAATAAATCACTTTAAAATATTAATTATGGATTTATATATCAAAATTACTTATAACTTTAAAAATTAATAAATCCAAATTGTCCAAAACTTTTATTTAATATATATTTAATTTATCTATTATAGCCTTTATATTAATAAATAATTTAATCAACTCCTTTTACATAAAAATTTAAAGTTAAATCATTTTTAAAAAACATTCGAATTTCTGTTTATTTTTAAAAATATGAAATCATGATTTTTACATCACAATTGTTATGAAATCCTATTGATTTTTAATTTGTCAAAAATATAAAATTTATTTTAATATAAATAGTACAGTACGAAGACTTGCGATAAATATATTGCATTTATTTGTTCGTGGTCCTGATCCTCTGCCCACTAAGTTTAATATCAAAATGGGCTCGTTGACCGAAAGTATCGTCCTAACAATTTGGACATCAGCGCTTGCATACATAGACAAGTTCGAAATAGGAAGACAAATCAACTATAGAAGAAACCCATCCCTGCCATTTTGACATTAACCCTTTCTACAGTTTTAACATCAACATATCCGTTCTTGCTTCAACATTTCCATTACCATTAGGAGGGCATGGGATTTTCATGGCAATTGCCTCCTTGTAAATTTGACTTCCTTCTCAATTTCACAGGAAAAAAACAAACTGCTTTCATTGAAAAACAAAGTTTACATATACAGATCGCATTATCCCCATAGCCCAGTGAAAACCAAAAATAAAGAGCAGTAATCCGGAACATACCTTCCAGAAATCGCCAAAAATACATCATAGCAAATGTTGCACATAGGCACAGATCCACAATGGGCCAGAAGAACTAAAAATTGCCCCATGCAATCTAAAATTGATCCACTATCCAATCAGAGACAAGGAAAAACTAAAACTACCAAAACAAAAAGGAACTACGATAAGCCTCCACATGATCTAGAGGCCCGCGTCAGAAACCCAAAAATCAGAGGAAAAATAGAGCAAGTAAAGAAAAAAAAAACCTAGAGCTAGAAGAGGAAAGTCCCAGATCCACGGACAGAGCCATCCACCTAAGAGTCAAAGTGGATCGAATCATGTTTGGAGAGAGCACCAGCACACAGATTCTGCTCCCAAAAAACATGCTCGAAGGTGATGTTGGAGAAAGAGGCCATCAGATTTTGAGCATTCTGCAACCAATGTTGTAGGCAAGGCATTATAATGAAATTGTGGCTCAGAGCCCAATCTATAACTATTTTGGAGTCTCCCACAATGTGAATCTTGTCAAATAGTGAGCCAGGAAGCGTCCCCCAAGAGCCAATACCTCTACCTTGAATTAGTGCCCGGCCCACCAAACCAGTAGAAGCAGTAGACAAGTGATGAACTGACCTTAATATACGCCCTCATCCGCACTTACCACGTAAATTTGACCTTGTTGCCATCGTGCATTGCAAAAAAACAACATTCGGTGTTGTTGCCATCGTGGAGTACTTGGTAGGTGCCACGTTGGATGCAATAGCTCATCTCGTGGCACCTTTGCTCTTCTTCAATAACAAGTTAAAACCCCATCCCCATCGTCATGTAGATCTTCCATCAAAATCCATATAGATATCCAATTGCTTTTTCTTATGTAAATTCGAATTTTATTAAATTTTATTGCCTTAGAGCAATATAAAGAAATAAAATATAAATGCTTGTTGAAAGTGAATTTAAGTTTAATTCAGGAGTTGCATTATAAAGAAAAATCTGGAAGTCTGAATACGTCTTCACTAGCCGCATTTTAAAAAGAAGGAAAAAATTAAAAATCGGAGTGATCCTCTTTTAGACTTTCAAGTTTTATTCATGCCCTGCATTAGACTTGGTGCCTGACCTGCATTTTACAACAAATATTAAAAAATTCTAAAACTTTTTGCTGGGAAATTTACTTGATGAGCTGCATAATTTGTATAATTTATAAAAATATTTAGAAATCTGAATGTCAAACCTTCTTGTCTGAGCACTAGAATTTATAAAGAGTTGTCTTTTCAGGTGAATCTTTTCTGTAAATTAAACTTCATTAAAGAAAATTCAATCGTTGTTGCATTTTTAAGGAATACTTAGGATTCAAAACCCAACAAGACCCAGATGCGACATCTCTGTAAATCAAATCCTAAATTAAAAAAGTGCAGCTACACTACAGATTTAAAAATTAAAAACCCTTAAAAACCCCTGAAATAAAATTGGAATAACAAGGACACCCACAAGGCACATTGCATACGAAACAAAGATATGCCGAGTTGAGAATGCGGGGAATGCAAGCTGTTAATCACCCACATAACCAAACCGAGAAAAAGGAAAAATCAAATATATATATATATATATATATATATATATATATATATATATAGGGAATAGATATTGTTAATCGCCCACATAACCAAATTGGATACAAGCTGTGTTGTAGATATACACTGTGTATATATCAGGGTGAATGCAGATTGATGCTATGAAAAGACCCAGATTACATTAGAAACCCAACATAAAAGCCATTAAGGAAAAACAGACAGAGCTACCTGAAATCTGAAGGGAAAAACCACCAAGAAAACAATGATGTTCTGTCTGGGAGCAGGAAATACAGAGAATGTGTTCAATGTTTATCTACATTTCACTCAACTCGGCTCGATCTGCCCTCTGAGATCTCTGCAATCCAGAATAGGACTAGATCTCGATGAAATTCTTGATGGCATTGTAAATATGTCATGTTGATGGATAAACACACGCTAATATCTTCCTCAGCCGAAAATTCAATTACAGAGACAAGGAATAGAAGAACACAATAAGGAACAAGCATATAAGGTAGGCTGCCAGAGTCAATTTAGCTTGAAAGCTCAGCCACAGCTAAGTGACATGCATCAAACACTTGGCTTCCTCTCTAACTTTGCTAACCCAACACGTGGTTTCATCTTAATAAAAAGTGGCCCCAACTGGACTTAGGATAAAATGAACTTTGGATAAAATGAAGGCACGAAAAAATCACTGCTGCAGGGTGCCAGAAAACTTTGTATAAAACAAAGTTACCACAATATTTTTGTCTCGGGCCACGTGAAGGCCGTAATAAGAGGTACAATATTTTTCAAAGGAAAACTTTGGTTAAAATTTCAGTGAATCACATTGTCAGCATTAAACTTTGGTTAAAATATGTTTAGGCAGAAAAAAAATCGGTCAAAAGATGAATTAATGCAGAGTCAATGATCAATCGATCGCTATAGTCCAGGCAGGGACTAATAAGAAGGTTTGAAGGAACAGACGCACCGAATGTGGAAATGCCCTTTTAGTTCTTGAAATATAGAGAAAGAAATCTCAATGTAATTGTTATGAGGTTTGATTGTATTATTAATAAAATGAAATTCTATAATAATTTTTAATATCAATCTTAATTAAAACGTCTCTATTCAGTCGGTTGTCTCAATATCAATCTTAATTAAAACGTCTCTATTCAGTCGGTAGTGAGACAAGACAATAATATTTTTGACTAACGATTTTCAATTAATTTAGTAATTGTGATTAATAACTAATAATTTAGATTTATAAATTAATAAATTAAATAGCTTGTGTTCAAAATATATAGGGATAGACGCACAATATTTTTTAAGATATAATTTATACCATTTAACATTATCAAAATTCCGTAACACTATAAAATTCCATAACACTATATAAGATTAAAATTATTACATTACTTTTGACTAACGATTTTCAATTAATTTAGTAATTGTGATTAATAACTAATAATTTAGATTTATAAATTTATAAATTAAATAGCTTGTGTTCAAAATATATAGGGATAGACGCACAATATTTTTAAAGATATAATTTAATACCATTTAACATTATCAAAATTCCGTAACACTATATAAGATTAAAATTATTACATTACTTGTAATAATATAATGAAAGTTTTGTTTGAAGATTAGAAATTATAATATTTTAATGATTTGGGAAGGGAAAAATAATATATTGAAATTTTTGGTATTGAGTATTCTATAATTTTTTATTAAGTATTAAACCACCATTTTATTCACAATTTATATAATCAGATGTAAGAAATTTTCAAAGAATATAATTGAAACTTGTTTTTCAAAGAATATAATTGGAACCTGTCAAACTATTTAAGTGGATAGTTGGTCTAAAACCATGGACAATGAAGATTCACAAAATAATTCGTAAAATAATACAAATAAAATTAGAATGAAATATTGTGTAAATTACTATGTAAAATATTTATGAAATGCTTTGGTAAAGTTATAATAAAAGTGAGAAGATTCTCAATTACTTTATGTTTTGCTTCATACGATACATTATATATTTAGAAGTTATATTATATATTTAGAAGTTACCTATAGTTTTGAGAATGTCTATTAAGCTGCGAAAGGTGGTCCAGCTTTGTAATAGTTAGTGATTTCATATCTCTTGGCATGCAACATGTTGTTGTCAATCCACATTTGCAATGTTGCTGATGATGGATTGAATTCCTAGAATGTGCAAAGTCTATAGGTCTCTAAGGTGGGTCTCTGTAGAACTAAGGTGGGCATTACTAGGTCGTTGAGGTGACACACACTTTTTTGTTAACACCAATAACCATGTCAAAGCCATAACTTTCCAATAATGGCTTAAATTTATGATATTGGTTATTCATTGGAATATTGGAGTGACATATGCAAGGTCGATGTTCTCTAATATTTTTTTTGAGATTTTAAAAACCTAAAAAAACATTCTAAAAGGTTCAAAAATTGCAAAATTCAATTTTTGACCCAACACTACAAATTTTGAAATATATCAATCCTTGTACAAAACTAGAACAATTGGATAATAATATATATTACTTTTCCACCATTAGAGAGTATTGAACCTCATTGAACAAAATTTTGCACTAAAAGGTATAGATTGTTGTTGTCACTACGAAATACTAGCATGCTTAACCATAATTTCTATGCATTGAAATGTTTCACTTTATGGATTTTATAGCATCATGCTTGAACCCATACATTGACATTTAATGGATGTCATCAATGAATCTCATGTTCTCTTGAAGGAATTGTTGGCCAAAGATAATACATGGATTTTTGAATTATGTAACGTAATAAATGAAACAATATATCATAAAGTCATATAAATAATATAACCAAATTTTGGGAGTGATACAAAATTGATTGTTCTTCCATTATAAGTGGTAGGTTGTGGACAAAGTGTAGCAAGAAATGCTAATATATATATATATATATATATATATATATATATATATAGTAATCAAATAATTTTAGATATTGTTCTACATAATAGTATGTATATCATAGCTAGATATACAATACTTTAGTGTGAAAAATGTCTCTTCTTTCTTGTATTTTTCACCTTTACATATCATGATTTTGAAAAATACATTAAAAAGATAAAAATAATTAAGACCTTTGTTTTGCATCAAATCTCATGGACACCTAAAGAGTTTGAGGGTTGTACCTCTTGATATGTATCTCTTTAGTAGGAACATTTTGACTCACCAAAGGCTACATTTGATAAATAACCCTATAGATCATATCAAGACTACTTGTGTTGGTCACAACATTTGTAAATATTAGTATTTTTGTCAAAGATGGTATCTTTTGATGGTGTGTTATTATTCCTAGGCATATTTTGTTAAGAAACCATATTATTTGATGTCTTGAATTCATGTTTCGATTTGGAATATCTTTTTATTTCTAGTGCAACAACGTTTCTTCAAACTTCAAAGCAAACTGAATGTGTATGCAAGCATATTTACATCAAATAACTCACTATATGGTTGAAAATAGGGAATAATACCACTTACATACTTCAAAATTTTATGCTTTGAATCTGCAATTTGCATATTTTCTATGATTTTAAAGGATTCTTTGATGTATCTTTATATAGTTTGTGTTTGCATTGGTGCGGTTGTATCCATTGTTTGTAAAGTTTCTTCTTTTTCTTGGAATTTCAGAAAAACTTCCTTGACCACTTCAATGTGGTATTTTTTTGTGTTAATAAGGAGTTTCTTATATGTGGTGCATCCTTTATTGACCCTTTTCCTCAAAAAATGCACTATGGTGGATGTCTTCAATGTAGAAATGACAATTTCATCACTTCTGGTGAAATAATTCATAGTGAAGTAGAGCTAGAGATACTAAATCTAGTGGCTTACAATATCTGCATCAACCTTTCTCTTAAGGATGTTGGAGATTTCAAGGTTCATACAAATATTGAAGTCCTAACCCCACTAAAAAGGAAGTTTAGAATCACTACTAAATAAGTCATCTACACTTATGATGTTATTCAAAATATTCATAACCTTGTCTATCATATATTTTTTTCTCTTAATCTAGGGAATCCTAATTATGCCACTTGATTGAAACTATTGCAATGGTATCTTATATATTTCTCACAATGAACTTTCACAATCTTGTAGGTAGATAATACAAAATAGAATAGGGTTGGTAGTTAGAACAAGTTTAAATATAGTTGACATTGAGAGAAAACGTTCAACCTAGTTGCAACAATTGTAGTCTATGGCTATAATAGCAATGAACTAATCATATGATGGAATCAAAGGGATGTTTAAACATATTGGAATATTTAGGTTACTGACATGAAAGAATAAAAAATAATGAATGAAAAAGCATGAGAAATTTTGGATCAAAACAATATTTGTATAACCACATGAAATATTTGAGTCTAAGTACAAATACAACACTTGTAGAATATGGCCATGATACCAATGAACCAATTCTAGAATAGAAATCAAAGGAAAATTTAAATTTATTAGAATTTAGGTTATGTCCTTGAAAGAAAGAATATTAATGAAATATTGTAATTCCTTTGACTGGATCTAAAAAACATGGGAAAAAAACTAATAAATTTATTTCGGGGCACTAAAACCCCCTCTACATACTCCCCAACTAGAGGGGTACTAAGCCTCCCGTCGAACCTTACCCCCCACGCCCTTTGTTTGTGGTGCATATAAGTCGTGTGAAGAATATAACACACACCCGATAGTGAGTCATTATCTAGATCATTTTCATCAATGACAACACTCAAAAGAAAGTGAATTATAATATTAAAGGTAAATCCCCATAAAATTCTTTTAGGAAATGTTCTTACCAACATAGTTTTTAGGGTAAAATGTGTCAAGTTGGGTTAGTATTTAATTTAATAATGAGATTTTAGTTGTCATGGAAAGGTACACATCTCCTTTAATCAAATGTTTATAATTAATTAGAATTTAGATAAAATATGGGTTCTTCTTAGTGTTTATGATTTCAATTAGCCTCATAAATATAAAATAGAATAAATGTTTCTTTATGTTTACAATTAAAAATATTTCTAAAGTTTATCAAAGAATACAATTGCTTTATACAATTATACTTATCATGCATATGTAATAAAACACATCAATTAAATGGAAAGTTACCAACATGATTGGGACAATGATTGCTACAAATCCTAACAATTTCTCATGTGGCAGTCACTCTAGGAAAGGGTTAAATACTTGTGTTTCCCCTACATCAAGTTAATTTCCTTCGACCCATCATTTTCAATATTATTGGAAGTATAAACTTTGAGTACTATTACGTTACTAATATCCACCATTATATAGTTTATTTTTAGAAACTTTTCCAAAGAAATTACTTCGTTTACAAAACATTTTCCATTTTTCTTATAAGAACATCATTGGGTTTATTGATATTTATTGATTAATATTCTCCAAATATAAGAGCTTGGTTAAAATACCATGCACAATACATACATAGCAAATTCTATGTTTTTTTGGATAACAAACTTTCTCTCCAAGCACATGCACATGTACCTCCCGACTACACTCTTATTTATGTGTGAAAACTATTGATTAAAAATGAATATTAATGTAAAATGGAGTATCATGAGTAGGACAACAATGGATGACTCAATAACAATATCTACCTTTTCTTTGAACAATCGAAGTTGTCAAATCTTATATTTGTCGTCACTATTTTCTCCTTCTCTTTCATGGTTCCACTTCATTCTCAAGTAAAAAAAAATATTATTTAGGAATAGTACTTCACTTATGGAAAATTTTGGTATTATTATTTGACCAACATTCTTTTCTTTCCCACTCATGGAAACTCTTCACTAAGTGGCCTACATACATTTAAATGCAACAAGATAGATACTTCTTGGCTTCTAAGAATATAGATGACAAATATCGCTTGCTTATCAACTTTAATTTCTAATTTGGAGAAGGTCATGAGTACCTTGTGATCTATGGATCACACACTTCACCCTTGTTACTTAGGTCATTCATACTCTTTGATGTTAATCCACTATCTACAACAAGTGTAACTACATCAAGTTTTCAAAGGGCATCAAACCTCACAAGCTTAGTCAATATCAATGCTCCATAAGATAACATGCATGCATTGATGTTGAATGTCACCTCCATTACCACATCTAAAACTTAGCTTCTGAAGAGAGAATTCCGTGCCAAACTTAACGCATGATTCACATTAAGAATTTTCTTGATCCTTTCATATTTGAGCCTCACCTATATTCTTTGGCATCTAATGATTCCATATATACATTTTTCACTTAAGAGAATATTCCTTTCTCACCAACACACTCTTTATATTTGACGAACTAGTTTTTATGAAAATCCATGTGAGAAGATGCTTTGATGTAGAAGAACCAATTTTGAATATTCCCTTGAGATAACTCTCACTTTTCTTGTGCCCATTTTTATGGCATTTCCATAAAATCATGTTGGCCATACTTTTCTTTATGGCATGAAACCAAGTTTAAATACTCCTTTGAGATTCTGTTCACTTTTCTTATGCATTTTTTATGGAATTTCCATGAAATAATGTTAACCACAATCCTCTTCCTACTTTGATTTCTATGAAAAAAGTTGCTTAATTTTAAATTGTAATTTCAAATAACCTATCATATAGAATGCCTTAATTTCATGGTTATCTTTGGTGCATTTTATTCTTGTTTAGGCCCATGTAAGAACGTGTTGATGATGTTGGAAACCTTTCAACCAAGGAGGTCTTCTCGATAAAAAGTCCCAATCAGACTTCACACCATTTGGTGTGGGAGCCCTTTCAGAAATAAGGCCCGAATTCCATATGTTCTTAGATATTTTCCTTGACTACAATGGTTAGCACAAGAGAGTAATGTACATGTTCTTTCAGATGAACAAGTGAATACATGCCTTGTGGAATGTTCAACTACGAAATGTATCAAGGTACTTCCATCGAAAGGGAGAGAAAAATGAGCCTTCAAAAGAAAAGTAATATTATTGATCTAATAAATACACACGATCATATACATATGAATGAATCATTTATCAACTAACGAAATAGTTCACATTGAAGCAAGATTGTTAAAACACGTACAACACACCTTCAACAAGATAAGTACCAAAGACACCAAAATAGTTCAATTTTCTTAGTACAAATGAAAACAACGTACATCTTAAACATTCAAAGAATAGTCTTACAATATTAATGACATAGGTATGAAAGTATGTTAGCTCAATAAGCTTTGAAATTGAGAAAAAGTTCCAAGATACATTAGTACAATGAAGACCACTAGCTCCAATAGTGGAGCATTAGAGCAACCACTTCCTCCTCTAAAAGAACTATCTTCCTCTCTAATTCCTTGTAGAAGGTGAAAATTCCTTTGCATGAGTTATGAGGGCGTATATATAACAAACAAGGTGATCATTCACCTCCCTTGTGACTCTTGGATTAACCTCATGATTGTTTGACTTTTCTATGACCTTTTGACTCCTTCATGACTTTCCACATTCTATAGATGAATCTTGGGGTTCCACTATACATTACATTTCTCAATATTGAACTTACATAATCCACAAATGATTTGGCGAATGCTTACCCGTGACGTGACATGACACTGATGACATGGAATGCATAATCATATGGAAATTTCAAGCCACTCTTGTTGCTGTTATAATTGTGTCTTCTTGAGAGATGGAACATGTTCTTATTCTTCCTCGTTCATAAGGCTTGAATGTAGGGAGTCTTCAATATGATATTGATCTCTAGTTTTTGTCGCAATCTAGTGTCCCCTTGTCTTTCCTTCATTGATCAACTTGTATTTGTAGCCATAAAGGTGTCTTCTAGCAAGGTATCATTCTTTATCTCCTTCATCATCATCCTGTCATAACATGATATAATATTTGCAACTGAAATCCACTCATGATAAGACGACATCAGTCTAATAAAACCCTAGTCTAACATGCTTCATGAAAACCATGAATTGCGTTAGAACTAGGTGATAGGATGAGAGACTAGCTCAAGGATTACGCAATTTCACAACTAGGGAAGTCAGGGGCCCATAATGAGACTTCAGACTTTGTAGTGCGAAGTTTAGGCTGGCCAGGGTGAGATAACTATGAAGTTAAGGGGCTCAAGGGGTCACACTAGAGTCTTGAGGCTACCTATTAGAAATTAATTAACAAAGTAATGAAATAATAGAAATATTATGGAAAAAAATAATAGAAATGAATAGAACAAGAGAGACACAAATATGCATGGTTCACCCAATTTAGGCTACATCCACGGAGAAATAACCAATCCTTCCTTTTATATTATCTAGAAAAATGAAAAGATACAACCTATAGTAGATCCATTATAATTTCCTCTTTGGTCTCACACAGTATCCTCTCCCTTTCTTGCTCAAAATAGTAATATACAACCACAGTACAATTTCATCATATAAAGCAAGGGTTTCCTTCTAAGGAGAAAAACATTAAATTAACATAAAAATTATCATCAGATCATCTGCCTAATGAAAAACTGAGATTGACTATGAAATTACAATATTTTACAAGGAAAATGTTCATCTATTTTTAGCTTCGAGGGTGATACCCCCAAACCCCCATTATGGGGGGGCTCCAAACATGCCCCGCCCCCCCTAGATCCCACAGGAAAGAATAGTGGGGGTGAAATCCCCACAACACTCCCCCGTCGGGGATTGGGATCCATACATGGTTGAAACAAGACCTCTGAATCAAGAAGATAATCAGGCCCCACATCCAACAATCTCCCACTTTGAGACTAATTATATCAACTCCATCGTTGGTTCACTTGCTGCACAATGCTTCCACTTTGGAGCTGGTTGTTTGTCATCTTCATCATCATTCCTGAAGGACAATTGAATTTGAGAAAAAGCTCAATTTATCTTTGGTTGTAATCTTTGTCAACATATCTAAAGGATTCTGGCTAGTGTGTATCTTTTCCAACTTCAACTATCCATTATGCAAAACTAACCGTGTGCAATGATATCTAAGTTGTATATGTTTAGTCTTAGAATGAAAGGATGAATTATTTGCAACATGAATAACAGTCTGGCTATTACTATATAACTTGCTCATCTCCTACTTCTTTCCCAACTTATCCATAAACCTTTGTAACCAAACCATTCCTTTACTAACCTTTGTAGTAGCAAGATACTCTGCTTCCGTTGTTGAAAGTGCAATAATGATTTGGAATTTTGAAACCCAACTTACAGTTTTCCCACTTATTGTAAACACATACCCTTTGGTGCTCCTCCCGTTATCTCTATCACCTACCATATTTGCATCAACATATCCCTATAGAGTAATGTTTGAACCTCCAAAACATAATGCTTGATTTGTGGCACCTATCAAATTCCTGAGAATCCACTTCACTTCCATCCAATTCTTGTTTCCTAGATTGTTCATATACCTACTTACAACTCGCACTGCATGTGCAGTATCAGGTCTTGTGCATGCTATTACATACATTAATATTCCAATAAATGATGTGTATGTAACTTTACAGATATAATCCATCTATTCCTCGGTCTTGGCACACATATCCTTCGTTTGGATAGCCAAAGGTGTACTGGCTAATTTTGCATTCTGCATATTAAATATTTGCAACACCTTTTCTATGTACTCGATTTGAGACAATGCTAATTTGTGATTTTTATTGTCTCTAGTTCTTCTCATACCAAGGATTTGTTTTGTAGCACCCAAATCCTTCATTGAAAATGAATTTTCCAATTTTTCGTTAAGCACATTTATTTTCTGAATGTTAGACCCTGTAACAACTATGTCATCGACATACAATACCAATATAATATAGTTGCCATGATTTTTGTTTTTAAGATAAACATTATGATAAGAATAACATCTATTATAATCTTGGTCATAGATAAACCTGTCAAAGTTTAGATACCATTTCCTTGGAGCCTGTTTTAATCCATAGAAGTTCTTCAATTTTCACACTAATCTCTCCTTCCCTTTGACCTCATACCCTTGTGATGCTTCATATATATTCTTCCTCCAAATCCCCATGGAGAAAGGTTGTCTTTACACCAAAATGCTCAAGATGCAAATCTTCTGTTGCCACTAGACTTAAAATAGTTTTGATTGAAGTCATTTTAACAATAGGAGACAAAATTTCATCTAAGTCTATACCTTTATTTTTTGCAAATAACTTCACCACAAGTCTAGCCTTATACATTTGTTTACCTCCATCTTCTTCCTTCAACTTGTAAACCCATTTATTCTACAATGTTGTTTTACCACCTAGCAACTTGACTAATTCCCAATTTAGGTTCTGCATCAAGGAGTCCATCTCTTCTTCCATGGATTGCTTCCACTTCTTCCTGGTTTCTACCTACATGGCTTCTTCATATATTTTTGGTTCACCAGAATCACTCAAATATACATAATATAATGAAGGAGAGTATCGTGTAGGGGGGGCTACTTATCCTAGTAGATCTTATAACATCACTTTTAGGTGTTTGAGGTGCATGTCATTGTTGTGGTTGTTGTTTTTGTTGCTACTAATCATTATGATTTTTAAACGCTTTACTTTTTTGTGATCTCATCAAGAATTGTGTATTCTTTTTCTTTTCATGTTTCTTTCCCTACATTTGATCCTTATACAATACCATTTCATTGAATATGACATGTCTGCTCATAATAATTTTTTGATTTTGATAATCGTATAAGCAATAATCAAAATTATTTGCAACATATCCAATAAAGGTACATTTCTTTGATTTGGCCTCAAGCTTTGTTCTATTTTCTTTATTGATGTTGACAAAAGATTCACAACCAAAAGTCTTTTAAAATGAGTATTTTACCTTTTCACCTGTCCATGCCTCCTCTGGAATACCACCATCCAAGGAACTTGAACGCCCTTTATTTATTAGATAAAAAAGAATATCTACATCATATGCCCAAATTGTAAGGGCAATCATTCATGTAATCTCATGCACCTTGCACACTCCATGATTTTCCTATTCATCCTTTTTGACAAACCATTTTCCTGTGGTGTTCCTGAAAATCTCTTCTATCTATGAATTCCATACTCTAAATAGTAGTTATCAAATTGTTTGCTACAATATTCACCTCCATTTCTGATCTGAGTCGCTTCAACTTCTTTCCTGTCTCATTCTCAACCAAAGATTTCCATTTCTTGAAAGTATCATGGTATAGAGAAGCTTAAAGAATTTTTGGGCCACATGAACACCCAAATGGACAACATTAAATTCACTATGGAAGTGGAAGAAAATAAGGAACTTCCTTTCTTAGAGACTTCTCTCGAAGAAGCAAGATGGTGGATTAACTCATAAGGTATAGTGTAGAAAAACCCACACTAATAAATATATTGAAGAAAAGTCTCGCTATCGCGCCTAAAAAAAATTGGTGTAATAAACTCTCTTGCCATTAGATCTAATAGATTATGTGACAAGGATCATTTAACTAATGAACTTGAACATATCACCTAGGTTTTCAAAAATAACAGATACAATGAAAAACTTATTAAGAAGACTATTAGATTTTATTTTATTTTGTAAGCTTGGCAGGACTACATCTTCATCATGTCCAATAATTCACCCCGATTGGGGCAGGGAATTGAATTGGTGATTTCACATAAAGGAGTGGCTTAATAGAGCACCTGACCACCATCTATCCAAGACCCCAAAGACGACTATTAGAATTCTTTGAATAACAACAAGCGTAAAAATAAAAAAGACTTCATCAAAACTATCACAATTCCATATATTAAGGCAACTACTGACAAGATAGCCAACATCCTAATAAAAAATCAGATTAGGGTTGCCTTCTCTCCTCCTAACACCTTACAAAAAATGTTGGACCACTCTAAACACATAACTAATCCTAAAATAAACAAAGGTGTATATTCAATCCCTTGTGGTTGTGGGAAAGCCTGGGAGACTGACTGTCAAATTCTTGCCATACTTAAGGAGCATAGTGTTGATATCCTTCATGATAGATCTAAGAAATATGCTTTAACAAAACACTAAAAAATAACCAAACAACACATATTCTTGGATAATTCCAAAACCATTACCTCTTTTGATCATTATTCCAAAGGAAAAATTAGAGAAGCCTTAGAGATAGAAAAAAACCCTAACAAGAGGCACGAGGGTGAGGAACGAACCGCTTGCCATAAATAGTCAAGGGCGAGGGGTGAGAACGCTGCTACCTCTTTTTAGTGGGTGGTGGTGAGTGGTACAGATTCTAGGATAGCCCGATGGAATCCTTGCACAAGCCTTCCGAGGAGGACACTTCGTCTGTGGGCACCTAAATCGTGATGATGGATGGAAACTTAGCAAATCTTGGTCTCCCATTATTAACCATATTAACTAATCAAACTTATGAAATTAAATTATCTATTTAATTACAATATTAATTAATCAAATTTATAATACTAAATTATCTATTTATTTACAATATTCGATACACATTATCTTCATTATTATTATTATTATTATTATAATAAACTATGTTAATTTAACTATCCTTTTATTAATCAAACTTAATATTAATTATCATAATTAACCTTCTTATTAATCAAATTTAATTAACTAATAGTCATTTTAATTATTATTACATTAATTAATATTATTTGTTATAATTAATTAGTTTACCATATTGCTAATATTTACTATTTAATCTTATTATCAATCTTTATTTAATAATATTATTGGTCACATTTATTAATTATCTACTTTTATCTACTTTAGTAATTAATAAAAATTACATAGATTGGATTAACTTTATTAATACTATATTCAACATTATTTTTATTCTTTATTAAATTAAATTAACCTTATCAATATTTTTTATTACTTCACTACATTATTAATCATTTTTTGAATTAAATTAACTTTATTCCTATTCATTATTTTTAATTAATTAACCTCTCCTATTCATTGAGCGCTGACATAAAATCTTTAGCAATTCTATGCTAATTAACATTTATCCACATATGTTGATCAGTTGAATGAAAAGTTAAGATTCTTTGATACATCTCCTAACTATGGGTTGTGATACTTACCCCGAAACGTCCATAACAAAAATTTACCACGCAGGACTCCAAACATTCTCCAGTATGAAATACATCAAATTTATTTCGAATGCAATAAATCCAATTGTTCCTAGTTGCATCATCAATAAAAGTAACATAATAGCAAGAGCCACTAAGATATGATACCTAATCAAGTCCCCATACATATGTATGCACAAGCTCTATTTTTTAGCTTTTCTTTTCCTTCCCAACTCTAATAAATTGAACTCTCTTATGATTTCCATAAACACAATTTTCACAGAAATCCAAATCAACATGCTTTAGACCTAACAAAAAATTTCATGTGAAAAATATGTATCCTCTTCTCACTCATGTGCCTGAGCCTATGATGACAGAGTGTTGTATATGCTCCTGTGGAGGTTAAAGCATTAACATAATTAGAAATAATATTTCATAAATACAATGTACCAACCTTTTCTCCTTTTTCTATTACCACGTCTCCTTTAGTGACATTCCAGTTTTTGTCTATAAAAGTAGTTACACAACCATCACCTCCCAACTACCTTGTTGAAATTAGATTTCTCTTTAGATCTCGAACATGCCTTACCTCCTTCAATATCCATTGGGTTCAATTCTATTGTTTTATAAAAACCTTACCCATTCCAATGATTTTATAGGGTTTATCATCACCTAGACAAACCTGTCCAAAATATCCTTGAACATAGTCATGAAAATGATTCCTAGAAGGTGTGGCATGGAATGAAGCCCCTAAATCTACCACCCATGCATCAATAATATTATTTAATGAAATAATCAAAGGATATTGCAACACATCACCTGTCACATTCGCTTCATGATTGTTCTCTTGTTATCCATATCCTTCTTTTCCCTTCCGATATTTACAGTATTTATTTAGGTGTCCTTTATTCCCACATTTCCAAGACACTATCCTTGATCTAGATTTGGATCTACCTTTACTTGACTTAGTGCAATTTCCTGGGATCCTTCCTCTTTCCATTTTTCTTCCTCTAGTCTCTATAGTCAAATAATTATCTGATGTCTCAGCGGATATTTTCCACCACAATTCCTCACTAAGGATGACACAAACAACAAAATTAAACTTTAAAGTACTAGATCCAAAGATAGAGTTACTAATAGCCATAAACATGCCATTACAACTTTCCGGCAATGAGCACAAAAATAACATAGCCCTAGCTTCATCATCAAAATTTACCCCTACAAAATTTAATTGATTGGCAACCATGTTAAATTCACTTAAATGATCAACAACATATCCACCTTCTGACATCTTCATATTAAATAGATGCTTCATAAGGAATACCTTATTTAAGGTCGAGGGCTTTTAATATAGTTTAGCCAATGTCATCAATAAACCTTTTTTGTTGTCTCCTTTGAAATGTTGAATTCCACCAACACTATCAAACAAAGTAGTATTGTTCCTAGTAACTTTCTATCTAGAATCTCTCATTCTATGTGCATCATACTCATCGACTTCTTTGATTTTCTGCTCAATGGTAGGTATAGATCTTTCTTATACAGATAATCTCCCATCTACATCTTCCATAATTGGTAGTTTTGGCACTTAAATTTCTCAACCCTAAACCTACCATGTTCTGCCATTGCTCCCACTTGAACCAAGAACCCTTCACTCCTGCGATTTTATCATACAAATAAACCTTCAAACCTGATACAAGTTGTTATAAATTACTTAACGAAGCAATGAAATACATAAAATATTGCAGAAACACAATTACAAAAATTCATAAGACGAGAGAGATAGATATACATGGTTCACTCAATTTCGGCTATGTCCATGAAGAAACAACCAGTCTTCCCTTTTAAATTATCCAACAAAATGAAAAGATACAAACTACAACAAATCCACTGTAATTTCCTCTTCTCTCTCACAAAATCTACTCTCCCATTCCTGTTAATAATAATAATACACAATTGTAGTACAATTCCCTCGTATAAACTGAGGGTTGCCTTCTAGGGAAAAAAAAAACTTAAATTAACATAACTTCTATCGTCAGATCATATGCCTAATGAACAACCAAGATTGACTACAAAATTATAATATTTTACAAGGCAATTTTTCATCAATTTTTAGCTCCAGGGCCACTGCCCTTGAACCCCTGCCGGGGGGGTGCACAAGCCACCGCACATCCCCCTTCTAGGATTGGGATAAAAATGCAATTGAAACAAGACCTTTGAATCAAGAAGATAATCATGCTCCACATCCAACAATCTCCCATTGTGCAGTTTTGGAGCGACAGTAGCTAAGGGCCTATGCAATTGTGCGGTTGAAGAGGTCAGGATTGAGGCTTGTTGCTCGAGACTATGCAGTGCGAAGAAGAAGGTAACTGGAAGGCAGGGGCTATGGATTTATGGAGCTCAAGGGTTGGGACTTAGCTCTAAGACTGCGTAGTGCACAGTTCTGGAAGGCAAAATAATTGTGCATTGCATAGTTATTAGAGGCAAGGTCTGAGCTTGAGGGTTGAGACTACACTGTGCACAGTTTTGGAAGGTTGAGTGAGGTCAACTTGTTCTGGAAGGCACTTTTTTTGGAATTGGCTAAGTGTGGGATCAGTAAGGCTGAAATGAACAAGTACAAAAATTGAGCATGATCACACACTTAGAATAGTTGTCAGCATAACATTTATCACTGAGAACACATGAACAACATACTTCCCTCAATGCAATGACATTGCAACAACTTTCCCTAAGTTCGACACTAAAGGTACACTTTGCGATGATTGTGACGACACTTGTGTGACAGTGCTTGAAACTTTTTGAATGAGTTTGATACATGTCTACATGATAATAATGTCTCATTAGCAGTAAATTATCCCTTGAAATAAACCAAAACTATATTTGTGCGATATTTGACACTTGTTATCCCAAAAGATGACACTTGCGATAATAAGAGGAAAGTGCAAATGACACTAGCAAAATGTGAATGAAATTGAAAGGAACACATGTCAACTTAGCTCTAAGACTGCGTAGTGCACAGTTCTGGAAGGCAAAATAATTGTGCATTGCATAGTTACTAGAGGCAAGGTTTGACAAATAATTAAAAGCAATAATCGTGAAAAAGAAAGCGACACTTGCAAAAGCGAAGGTGTGGCAAAGTGACACTTGGAAAAACTCACTGAAATAGAAAAACATTCATAACCAAAAGTGAGAGACTATCGATTGTCGACATAGGTTGAACATTGCACATCCACTGTCTTGATGGACTTGTACTATGCCTATTCAAGCTTGTATAAAAGAGTACACCCATAGACTTGCTGTGAACTGATCATGTGTGAGTAGGTGACTTTGACACTTATAAGCTGAGAGGAAGACTAGAATACTTAACAAAGTATCGATCGACCATAAAGTGACCATGGAACGAACGATTGCAAAATCCACAACACAGGGGCTTCACAGGGTGAGTAATATCATACCACATGGGATCATATTGGGGGATATATATTGAGGAAAAACTAACATAATATATTGGGGGATATATCAGGGATAAAGGGTTTTTATATTGGAAACTATAAAAAATGGAACTTAAAGTTAATGAAAAAATATAAAGGGGTATAAAAAATGGTAATGAAAAAATGGATACCTACAATATCTAGGGAAGGTAGGGTTTTTCTAAACTGGGAAGTTGTATTGAGTTCATATTGGTAGGGTCATTACTACATAAAGGAGGGTTTTAAGACAATATTTGAGACAATTTTTGGGTAAATTGTCTTAACATAAGACAAAAAAAATCTTGTGTATTGTCTTAAATATTGTCTTTAAGCGGGCGTCTCAAAAATTATTTCCTTAAAGATTATTGTCTTAAAAAATAGTGTCTTAAAGATTATTGTCTTAAAGATTATTGTTTTAAAGATTATTGTCTTAGAAAATATTGTGTCTATAAAGACAATATACAACACAACCATTATTGTCTCTTAGGAAACAATTTCATTTTTGTCTCTCTGGAGACAATTTCATTTTTGTCTCTCTAAAGACAACACTCAGATTAGAGACAATATGTCTTTAATACTAGTTATTGTCTCTCTAGAGACGATAAAATTTTTATTTAAAGATCACTTTTGTCTCTGTAGAGACAATATAAAACAATGAATCCATAAATATCTCACCATTGAAATAAATCGATATAAAAAACATTTAATTAAAAATGAACTACAAAATCATTGATTAATTCATGTTAGCACACAATGGAATCGAACAACCAACCTCCTGCTTGTAAAGCAGACACTCTTCCATTGAGCTAACACACTTTAAAAAATTATGTGAATCATGTGAAGAGTTATGACAACCCTTAAAATTACATTTATAGTCATTGATTTAATATATATATATATATATATATATATATATATATATATATATATATATATATATATATATATATATATATATATATATATATATATATATAATTGCAGCTACACTGAATTTCAAACAAAAAAAATGCATATTTCAATAGAATTGAGTGAAAAAAATAAAAGTGAGTGAAAAATGGCAAGCAAGTTGCCTTCTTTTTCTCTTTATAAACTATAAATGGATATTATAAGGCATTCACAATGCAATCAACACTTTTCTATGAATTTTTTCTTTCCAAACTTTTAAATAGACACTTACCCGTTCTTTCAAAATAAATCAATTGGAAATGCAATATCATTTGCCCTTCACATATCTTTAAAGATTCTACAATCCATCAGAAGCATTTACTTTGTCGAGCCAAATTTACAAAAAATTATATACCATTCACGTTAAAATACCCAGCCTATCAAACACATATATCTCAATAAAAGAAGTAGATTAGAAAACTTAGTGCCATCACCCATCAAATCTACCAGAAACAAATGCTCAGCATATCAAACAATAATGAATGTTAAAGACCCTGTAGTGAAAGGAAAATCACAAAAAATAATTGAGGACTCAATTGTCCATAATACCCAAGTGTAATTTACCCATGTAGAAGGCCCCACACATTTGGACATCATATAATGACTAAAAAAATAATAACCTAAATGGCCTAAATACAAACATCCCATGTAAGACTAATGATATAACAACCGAGAGTGCACCACAACATTTTCAATTCATTTGGAGACCAATTTCCGCAGTCTCATGAAAGAAAAAATGTTTTGTAGTTGAAACCCATTTCTAACATTCAACACAACTGTAGATGAATAGCCAAAAGAGAGCAGCTCAATGCACCCTATGAAAATTTCACTTTGTTTTCCATTTTTTTTCATTATATCATATAGACATGTTATGCTCAATTGAAAAAATGATTCATCACCACCACCACAACAAAATCTCACTGTTTCAATCCACTCCAAACTTATTTCATCAACTACATAGGTTTACACACACATGCATCTTATGATATAAGAGAAAAAGGCTCTACTAGGTACTAGATACTTTAGACTCAATGTCAAAGAGGAAAAGTAGAAGAAAAAAATAAATCCAGAGCTGCAACTTCACTATATAAGTGGGGAAAGGGAAAACAAAAGTGATACAATTAATCTAGTTCTTCCTCAATGTGAATGAAACTATGAAATTACAAATATGTAATGTAGGAATACTCTGCTTGTCATCTGGAATCCAAATTAAACTCTATCCACTAATTCCTCCAAGTAAGCTTTCCAGTAACTAATAAAAAAACGAATGTAGGAATAAGCCAACTATCAACAACCATATAGGTAAGGAAAGTCTACCCTTCCCTAAGGGCAGGTGCCGAATAGAATTTTGAGATTTTTCCATTAAGTCCAGCAACCTTGTTAGATCATTTGGGGGCAATGATTAGGCCAAGAGTACCCTAGGTGACCAAGCCACTATTACCTTATCATAAACGTGTAGAACGTAATTGAGACCAAAAGGGATGTAGGAGTGTAGCATACTACATTGAGAGAGCCTCAGGTCACCAGGTCATTATGAACCTAATGGTAAACAGCCAGATTGTAACTAATCAAGAACTGTCACATAAAATATTACATTTGTTGAACCCCGAGCTTTACCAACTCATGCCCAAACAATAAATGGATATGGCAAAAAAACAGAAATAACTAATTTAAGGATGTTCTAGTTTCAATTTTTCTTTGAAATAGTTTCCTCGACACTATTGGAAAACAACATATGTAAACCAATCAGAATGTCCATATCCAAAAGACTGAAAGAATATGAAAATGAAGTGTGGGTTTACTGAAAAAACCACTCTTTTCCTCAAACCCACTCTTAAGGGTTGTAACAAATCATTCTCAAGCAGCCCATGGACAAGCAAAAATTCAATCAATCCACAGATGCACCAATAAAACAAAAAAATAATACATAGAGAAAGGAATGGGAAAAAGGTTTTCAAAAAAGATAAGAAAAAAACCAATTTAAAAATAAATAAATAAAATAAAATAACCTGAAAAAGAAGTTTTCAAAGTGCATGAGAACTTACCCTCTCCAGCTCATCCTAGATTTCCTGCAACTTTTCAATGTAGAGAACAAGCTCACCATCTGTGTGCTCTTCCTCTTCCGCTTTTGATCTCTTGGACTTGTCCATCCTACCCAGTCCTTCTGACCCAAAAGTCCTAAAAATCCAATAGAGTCGAAGGCACAGGCAGAGTGGTAGAGAAGGAATGGTCCTAGCATTCATTATTACCTCCAGAAATGTTGCACACTCCATCATGCCATCGTCAATGAAGAAAACTTCCAAAGCTTAAAATTTAGATCCTAGCATTCATTATTACATCCAAAAATGTTACACACTCCATCCTGCCATCCTCAACAAAGAAAACTTCACATGGAATATTATCATTAAAATACCAAATAAGTTGTTGATTATTTTTTACTTCCACCTACAAAAGAATGTTTTCCAATCCAGGAGATATGTTTTGAAATAATACCATTGGCAGTAGTGTGTGTGTTGAGCTCCCAGGTTGCAATGGTGGCACCTAATTTACTAGGAATGAAACTTAGAAAAATGAATCAAAATAGATGTGCATATACATCCTATTAAACTAGCAATATTTACAGTAAATAGAACTAATATCTCAACTATTTTCACATTTTATGAACTGCACCTGTAGAGGTCTGGACTCCAGCAACTGCAAGACCGAAAGAGTTATTCTAAAACTTCAAGTTGTACAAAATTTGACCATCGCACCATATAACTTGCCCATTGATCTTAAGGCCTTGACCTACTGATGATAAAAGTAAAATAGGTAATGGAGGCCTCCACAAAGCATTAACCAAATATCACAAGTTGCTTTAATCAGGTTGATGCTTATCATAGTAAATACAATTCACATCTAACAACAATAAAGCCAATTTTTTCCATTTGTTCTTTATAAAATGAAATGGAATTGACTATCTAATACCCACCTAGAGCCTACTTCTCACTAATCTCTATGGACAAATGCATTGCCTAAACCTATCAAATAACCAAGAAGATCTAGGACAGGAGCTAGAGGTGGAGTTGTTGCTCTGGGTACTGCTTTTGATTGAACATTGGGACCTTTGGCAGGTGAAAAATTGATTTCTGTCTTAGTGGCTGATAATTCTTCATATGGAAGGTAACAGTTTACTTGCAAGTTTGGAGGTAACAAGGTATATGTAACAAGGTACAAGGTACATATGGAAAGACATATGGGAGGTAACCCGTACAAGCATAAAAAAGGCTTAGAATATGATATGTGTGCTCTGACTTCTCAGCAACATCAAGGAAAGACTTAATTTCAAAAATAAATTCTTTAATGAGCTCTATACCTATTAGTTACCACTTTATATAGAAGTGTTGAGCATGACAACTGCATAAAAAACATATTATTATTAGACATATTGGAAGAAAACTCCTTGAACTAAGCACAAAATATAATACTTATACTAGAAAAACCTATACATATGAAAACATCTCAAAGAATGACAGACGAACTTAATCCTTTTAATTGAAATAACTTACCACTTCTCTGGTATCCATTTTAGAATCCAAACTAAATCCCAAAACTTAAAAGACTAGCCATTCTTGAACTTCTTTCCTTCTCATTCTCCAGCTCAAAATGGTGAGCCCCATGCTTGTGATCATAGGGCATAATAGAAATGGCAGCCAACAATCTAGATGATACCATCAGTTGCAAATCCTTCTATGCTAAGTATTTATTGTAGCTTTTTTGGAGGATATAGAGCTTGTACCATGCATAAGCATGATACAAATGACTTTCTAATATCCAAAATATCTTTGTTAACTTTGAATAGAAGATTGTCATCATTTGAGGTTTAGGAATCTTCTTGACCATACACAAGGCCATGAATATCTTCTATAGAGTGAAAAAGTTTCCTACATATCATATGCCATCCATCATAAGAAATAGTATAAGGCAAAAATATATTAAAAATAAAAAATTTAGCTCACAAATTCTATAGTAGGTTCATGAAATTTCATTCAACCCAAAGCTTCCTGTGCAATAGGGTATTCTCCAATAATTAATTCCTACAAGCTCAAACTATATCAACCTTCCCATCTAGACAAATATAATCCTATATCTAATTCAATGGATAATATTTTAGCTTTCTAGCCCCCATTCGATAATGATACCTTCTCAAAGGTGTGCCAAAAATCTACTTAACATGACATTATAACTATTTACATCATGGGCAACATGGATAAACTCCCAACCAAAGATAAATGTGTTGTGCCTTTTTCCCAGAAGCGTTTATTAGCATACCCTTTATAGTTGAGAGAATATACTTTGGATAATGGGAAACAATCTTTAGTTCTTGCGAGGGCATCCAAAAATCACCCTTGGACAATTGACTGCTAGCATCTTTACAACAATTTTTGCTCACTAACTTGATATTTGTCTTAGGGGAGTTTTCCTTCAGGGTCTTTTGCGCAACACTTTTCCTTAAGGTAAAAGTGTGTATACATTGTTGTATGTAATATTGATCTTCCATATTATCAATACAAGAAGATACAGATCCACCAGTTGAATATGCAATAACTGCGAAATCAGATAGCTCAAATTATTCACATTTTGTGTTTTCATCAAAGTTGGCTGATGTTGCATGTTCTTCATCAGAATTTGTCCATATTTGTCCATACTGTTGTATTTTCTTTTTCTATAGTACAACCTTCATCCACACTGCCCCCTGAATGAGATTTCTCCTCATTCATTTCTTCAACCTTATCCTCATTATACATCATACTGGACAATCATCATTCTAGTACAGAACAACCTCTGGATATTATTGGGGAAATAATTATCTTTAATGGGTTCTCATGTAACGATTCCCAATACCAATGGAATAACATATAATTTGAATCATTCAAGTAATGAATCTCAATTCAAAAATATTATAATATAAATACATTCTACCATAAATACACATCAAGAATGCTCTACGTTGTAGATTTCAGCACCCATGTATTCGATGGATTTATTGGAATGAAGCGAAATTGGAAAGCCAATGATATCCTAGAGTTATGTATGGCCTTGTTTAGTACCTATGGCCTCTTAGACAGCCAATATCGAGCTCAAACTCACCCCGGCAAATGAAAATAATGCTCATGGGAGAGGGAAATGACTCCAATAAGTAGAAATCCACCCAAGAATGCTTAATAACACTCTAGGTAAGGAGAGAGAAATTCTTGACAGTCGTACAAAAACCAAATTAGCAACTCCTTGAGGAAATGCAACTTCTCTAGGACCGTGGCAATTGATCTCTAACTTAGCAAGAAAGTGGATGATGAGTAACTCAGAGTTGATGCATTTCATAGAGCATCAACCAATAAAGAGTTTCTGAATGATGCTAATAGAAATTCAATGGATAATTATTTATTTCAGCCATGAGTACAAAGACAAGGAGCACATATAATATAACTAAGGACTAAGAAAGATGAGAACTCATACACCATAAGTTTATTATATCTTAGAAACATATATTAGATGAGAGCCTAGCAGATTGCCTTCATTGTCAAAAGAGAGATGCCCATGTGCAAATTAACCCTCGCTCCATGTGAGACTATTGCAACATAGCTGCTATGGGAAAATGAAGGAATTGGTCATGGTAGTTAAACACTGAATTGAGCCAATTTCAGTGTCGTCCAATTAGGGGTATTGCATCTTGTCATAGGCAAAGACTACAAGACATTTCAACATTACAAAGGCACCAATCCAGGCACAATCACTCTTTGTTTAGTTAAGTCAAAGTTCATGGACAATGATATCCAAGCATTTTAGGTGAATTTTGAGAAAGCATGAGAAGATATTTCATGAAAATCTTAATAAATAATCAACAGGTCTTTCAAACACTAGTGAACCATAAAATCAGAACCCTAGAAAATATACAACTCCTAATACCAATGGAAACATGACCCCTGACAGATAATTCAAACATGACCAATTGTCCAAATTATAGCTTATACTTAAGTAGAAATTTATATATCTTGCCGCTAATATTCCTAGAGAGCAATGGTTATCCCTCTGTACAAGCTAGTAAGATAATAGAGTTACATTCTAGTAATATCACTAGCCTTTTATGAATCATTACCCTGTAATCAATGAGAGTGACTATGTTGATTCTAAGTGAATGCAATACACCTATGCTAATCTAATGTGATTCATAATGCATAGTATATTACTAATTAACACCTCTATCTGAATTTAGACTGAACCGATGTCAAACTCGATCGAAATGAATCAACAATGATGCGATGAATGTTGAGTATACAACTTCATCTAATGACATTGAATTTAGGGGAAGCATCTAAATCGTGCAAAAGGTGCTAGGAACTAAATCTATGCGTATCAGAGTCTGGTGTTGAGCCAAATTTGTTCTTTAATTGTATGAAACATTTACTTGTTATGAGTCAGTGGCATGTTCATACTCATAACATGTTTGGAGGACACGAAAATTGCAACATTCTGGAAGTTTGCTGGTTAAACGTTTCCTAGTTTTACATCTGGATTTAGAGTTTTTAGAGTAATGTTTCAACTTTTCACCATGGCCACACATCGTGGTAAGAAAACTAGCATGTCTGTGATAAAGCTCCAATTTGTAGGAAACTGGGGTTCTAGCCACTGTCTCGAGCCCATCCAAGGCCTCTTAAGTCTAGATTAGGTGTTTAGAATAATCATACCCTGTAAAAAATCTATGTGCTCTTGTTGAACTACCTTCCATGCAATTGAGCCATTTCTTTAGCCATGATCTTCCATGACACAGAGGAAGGTAATGAGTTTCCAAGCTCTAATGGGAAGGTAATGAGTTTCCAAGCTCCAATGGTGTGCCTCTAGCTACATTCAAGTGTCTCACCCATTCTTTTACAAAGAAAACATTTCTCATACCCATCCTTATTTTGCCTCATCATTTAGCTATCTCACCGATTCTTTTACAAAGAAAACATTTCTCATACCCATCCTCATTTTGCCTCATCTTTTCAAAATGATGTCATATGATTTGAAAGATCACATCCATGGAGTGTAGTCATTTGATTTTTTTGAATTTACCCTGTTAAATCACCAATGTCATAGAAATAAAAACTTGACATTCCATAATAACACAATTGTAAACCATAACTAAAGCACAATATCTAATATTTTAAAAGATTGAAAGGGTGAATCCACAACTACTATCCTGAGTTGCTTGCTCTTTTCAGCTTACATAAAGACTGTTTACCCCTTGATTGCCTCATAGCCATTTTGAACAAGTGTGGGGAAAAACCTATGTTGGAGGCTAAAATTTTCCCCAATCTTATTGATATACCTATTAGTAGGGCATTGAATATACCAGACCTATGTAGAAGCCATTCCTTACCATCAGGAGCAACTCTATTCTCATAAAGGACTTTTTTTAGTTGAAGAAGATGAAATTAAGGTACAAAATATTTGGCTGGACCCATGTAACAGCCATTCCTTACCATCAGGAGAAACTTTATGACATCAGGAGAAGCTTTATGAGCCTTGATGACATCAGGAGAAACTCTATTCTCATAAAGGGCTTCTTTCAGTTGAAAAAGATGAAATTAAGGTATAGAATCTTTGTTTTCTAGCATGGGATCCTTTTATTTGTTTCTTTTTGTAATCTCACATCTCACTGTGTATTCATTGTCTATTAATAATTATTAAGGAATTCTATTTTCCTTACTCTAGTGCTTTTGTTTCCATAATGTTGTTTCCA
Source organism: Pinus tabuliformis (assembly GCA_031772625.1). Classification (NCBI taxonomy): domain Eukaryota; kingdom Viridiplantae; phylum Streptophyta; class Pinopsida; order Pinales; family Pinaceae; genus Pinus; species Pinus tabuliformis. The sequence continues at coordinate 649,561,832 of CM062818.1, read as the reverse complement.
TAGCAATATTGACTAAAAGGTACAAGAAAATCAGAAAAGTACACACCAGATTCAGAATATCTAACCTAATTGAAAGATATGTCTTTATTAAAACCATGTGTTGTACTCAATATACCTATCCATCCATGTGATGTACTAAATATACCTCTCTCTATAAGATCAGGTTGCCTCTCTATATAATTTGGATGGCATTCAAGTATCTTGCTTATGTTACCTCTATATAGTTTATATAGTCGGGATGACATTCAAATGTTTTGAATGGTTTACTTTGTGCTCTAGCCATGATTATCCATAATTATCTAACTCCTGCCTTCTCCGGTAGGGACTAATGCTGCGTCCAGCCATTGTTTGTTATTGCTATGACTCCAAAATAAAGCACACCCATCTTCTATTCCTTATTTTCTATAATCAATATTAAGCCTATGAATTGTGTTTTTTGAAGTAATTTTATATGGCATTGACACCCATTTAGGAATAGTCATATCTATCAAGTATATTTTGTCATGAATACTATTTCTAATAATTATCTTCTATATCATCTATAAGCATCATGTTTAGTATTTTATAGACGCATATATCATTATAGTAATACAAAATAAAGTTCATGTTAATATTTGAACAACCTACAATACTCACAAATGAGGACCCTTAGCTATTAGTGTCTAGCACGTAACATAGAACTTTGGCTTGCAAGTCCATGTTTGATTGGACCAAAGTCTATTGAAAGTCATATATTCAAAGATTTGATGGACATAATTTCAAAGGATTTGGTATAGAGCCAAACGAGTTGTATTTTGTACAAGTTTGGCTCTAAAACAAGTGTTGAATGAGGGTTGAAAATGATAGTTGTCTTTTGACTGGAAGATACAAGTCTGGTTAGACTAGATCTATTGAAAAGAAAAGGTCACAAGCTTTTACATGGAATGCTTTCATAGGATTTGGTATAAATTTGAAGGAGTCATATCATGCATGGATTTAAAACTTTTGATTGACAAATCCAATTCAAGCATCATTGAATACATTGGAAAGTGGGGATTTTAATATTTTTGTTTGACATAAAAAATTCCTCTGACTATTAATAAAACTTAATGACAGAGCTTTTATACAAAAAAGGATGCCTGTTCTTCATCAGAATTTGTCCATGACTCCATACTGCTATATTTTATTTTTCTACAGTACAACCTTCATCCACACTGCCCCCATAATGAGATTTCTCCTAATTCATTTCTTCAACTTTATCCTCATTATACATCATACTGGACAATCATCATTCTAGTACAGAACAACCTCTGGATATTATTGGTGAATAATTATAGTTAATGGGTTCTCATGTAACGATTCCAAATACCAATGGAACAACATATAATTTGAATCACTCAAGTAATGGATCTCAATTTAACAACATTATACTATAAATACATTCTACCATAAATACTCATCAAGAATGCTCTACCTTGTAGATTTCAGCATCCATGTATTCAATGGATTTATGAGAATGAAGGGAAATTGAAAAGCCAATGATCTCCTATAGTTATGTATGGCCTTGTCTAGTACCTATGGCCTCTTAGACAACCAAGATCGAGCTCAAAATCGCCCCAACAAATGAAAATAATGCTCAGGGGAGAGGGAAACGACTCCAGTAAGTAGAAATCCACCCAAGAACGCTTAAGAACACTCCAGGTAAGGAGAGAGAAATTCTTAATAGTCGTATAGAAACCAAATTAGCAACTCCTTGAGGAAATGCAATAGCTCCAGAACCATGGCAATTGATCTCTATCTCAGCAAGAAAGTGGATGATGAGTAACTCAGAGATGATGCATTTCATAGAGCATCAATCAATAAAGAGTTTCTGAATGATGCTAATAGAAATTCAATGGAGAATTATTTATTTCAGCCATGAACACAAAGACAATACATTTACTACAACTAAGGACTAAGAATGATGATAACTCATACACCATAAGTTTATTATATCTTAGCACATATATCTTAGCACATTTCTTTCATTGTCAAATGAGAGATGTCCATGTGCAAATTAACCTTTGCTCCATGTGACATTATTGCGGCATAGCTGCTATGGGAAAATGAAGGAATTGGTCATGGTAGTTAAACACTGAATTGAGCTAGTTTCAGTGTTGTCCAATTAGGGCTATTGCATCTTGTCATAGGCAAATATTGCAGGACATTTCAACATTACAAAGGCACCACTATTGCACCATAGCTGCTATGGGAAAATGAAATAATTGTTCATGGTAGTTAAACACTGAATTGAGCTAGTTTAAGTGTTGTCCAATTAGGGCTATTGCATCTTGTCATAGGAATCTCTAGATAAATAAAGGTTTCATTTCCATCTAGAGATGCCCAGATAAATGAATCTAGATAAATATAGCATCCTTCCTTCCATTTACACTATCATATACCCTTGATTCTTACTTTAGACAAATATACATTGAAATGCAGTCACCAACATCCATCAACTAGATTTAGATTTCTATAATGCTAATAACAGGGCATTTTTACAAATATCGACCATGAATTCAACATGGAAAAATTTACCTAGATAACAACAACTCCACCAGAAATCTTGGTAATTCTTTCATTCAAATTTTCTTTTTTGTAGTGTTTTTCTACAACCTGCAAAGAAAATGAGAATGATACCATTGGTGAAAACCTTTGGTAAAATAGGTTGATAGGGAAGTTAAATATCAAGCCAAACATATTTTGATATTAAAGCAACCTTAAGTTATTTAAATTTAATGTTCGTAATTATTGTTTCATGTTCCTTTAGAGGCACATATATTCAAATTACTGTGCATCAAAATCATTTCTTTCTACACTCATGTCTTAACAACTCACAAATAAAATTTGAGATTAATACCATCATCATGAATGATATTAATGAGGAGATACCTCCCCACAAGGTAATGGCCACTTTACTATATATGGTGGCTATACAGAGAAAACAAGACAATAATTTCAAGCCTCGATATGCATAAACAAACCTATTTGAGTTATAGAGAAATAGCACACCTCTATCAAGATTCTAATTTGAGACACTCTTTTATTAACACCTTCCTCAGTGCTCCCATCAATAGCTATTGTTGTTGAATCCTTGGTAAGTACCACCTTCGCAACAGTATCTAGAACCTTACTTCCAACTTTATTCAAAGGAAAATCCAACTTCATCCCTGATAACAATGCCTACACAGAGAAAGAATAAACAAAACAATATCTACATAAGATATTAGAAACCTATGACTATAGACACAGTGGAGATATTTTATTCTCAATACATCTCACTTAGTGAGAATTTATCCTATTAACGTGAAAAGTTGAACTTGTAGAGCAAACCTATTACAAAATAAAGATTGTTTCCACATAAAATGATATAAAACTGCTTATATACACATCGAACTTTGTACTTAATCTCATAGTGCATGTAAGTCCTTAATGTAGCTAAACTTGAAAAATAACTCCAGTGAATATAAGAAAATGTAAAGATGCAAATTCATTTACTGATCGCTTAATTTCAAAATCCAAGAGAAAATAAATAGAAATTTAGCAACCCTCTTCACATGCTTAGTAGTGGTCATATTTCTTTTCTAATTACTAGATTAGTATTCTAAATCCAAAAAATTTCAGATTCCAAAAATAATAGAAGGTTCATAAGGCACAGAATTTAAAATTCTATACAATAAAAGCACCAACCTATATTGAACCAAAAGGATGTGCCATGAATATATGACAGATGGAGGTAATTGGGAAATGATTCTACAAGTAAGATGAGATTTTATTCTAAAAATCTTACACATGATTTCTATCCATTCTCTTTTCATTACAAGGAGCAATAACAAGTAGCAGCACAACAAAAAAAATCAAGAATATTGCATTCACATCAATTACCTTGCAATTTTCATACTCTACGGACATCTTCTCACTGTCTGTCACAAAGTATGGAGAAATATATCCATTATCAAATTGCATTCCCTCTAAAACATATAGATTGTTTTATGCACTTTTCGATCTTCAAGTGTCACAAAACCTTTCCTTCCAACTTTACTCACTTATGCTATCATGTTTCCTATTTCATAGTTATTACCAACACTTACTGCAGCAACATCAGTTAATTCACTATGTTCAACCTGGAGAATAATGCCAATTTCAGGGTGTTAAGTTTCAACATGTGTACTCCCTTACAGATAACATTTTTCCCAAATGTTTGACAAGTAACTCCTAAAAATTCTACCTTGTAGTCTTCAAGAAACTCTAGATGACAATTTTAAATCAACTATTCCCCTAATGAAAGTGCACCTCAACCATAGATTAAAACCGGCTCAAATGTGTGCATTTACCTCCTTTGAGAAATTATTGAGTTAAAAACAAGAGCCTTTACTATCTTGTCAATGCCCCTTGTAATTTGAATAGGATTTGCTCCAACTGCAACAAACTAAACATGCTTATGATTCAAATTGTTATCCACAAATCTTTAAAAATACAAGCTAGATTTATCTATTGGGTTTTTCCTAACTAGGTCATACAAATTGATAACACGATCACAATTTCATCTTCAACAATGTTATTTTTCCACTCAAATACTATCTTGATCCTCATGAAGCCTTGAAAAATTACAAAATAAATAACTAAAAAAAAACCACCAAAAGGGCCAATAAAAATGAATAAATACTTAAGCTAGTAATAGGGACAAATAAATTACCTTTATACCTTCAGCTATTAAACCTTGCACAAGTACAACAGATGTGGTAGTTCTATCACCTGCTAAATCATTTCCCTTTGCTGCAGCCTGTCTTACCAACTTGGCCCCAATATTTTCAACTGGGTCCTCTAATTCAACCTGTCAGAAGCAAGGTGCAACATTTAAATGCATTAACTAGACTAGATTAACTAGACAGGAAATAAAAATTTAACTTGACTCATTAACATCTGGCACACAATTATTTTTTTTCAACTATTTAAAGTGTCATTCATTACTCTATTATGGCTACTCCATAGACTAGGTACATCCTCAAAAGATAAATATGTTGTCTATGACCTATGAGAATGTTTCCTTCGAGGTCTAAGATAGTAAGACATTTAGGCAAGGAAAACTAATATAGAACATAAAAAATTTACAACCCACATCTAAAATTTACATCCTTAGCTACTCTCACACCATCATTGACAATCTTCGGAGAACCATACTTTCTCTCCAAAACAACATTTATGCCCTTCGATCCAACGGTGACTCCAACAATATCAACAAGCTTGTTGACACTTTCCTGCAAGACAATTTGAAAATATTTTCAGTAGGTGCACAAAAAAATGCTGGAATATATGACATACCAAACCTACATTCAAACCACACATTAACATCAAAGGTATATGGACAAGGAAAGATATAGCACAGTAAAGTTTTATGTGAAAAGAATATTCCTTTAGATGGAATTTTTTTTCCTCTGACCTACATTTTTTTTTTCATTGGCCCATCTTGGTTGAATTACAACTCCTTTGCCATAGATCTTGGATTGACTACCTTCTCTCTACTACGTAATCTCGTGGTCTGCCTTCTGCTTGAACGATTAGAGGACATGGGTGCAAAGTAACAAGAGAAGACAATTGCCTAGCATTTTTGTTAGATACTGCACCCAACTTCCTCTCCTTTCCAATGCTACCCAATGAGGTAGAGTGACAACTATTGTCATACTACCTATATCATACGCCATCTTCCATTATTCTAAATAGATAATTACAATATCTTCATATTAGCTATCTTAAAAACATGAATTCTATCTAGATTTAATTCATATTACCTATCCAGTTGGCCATCTACATTTAATTCACCAATGCTATGCATAAACAATACTTTATATGCGAGCACCAAATACTGAAGGATCTATTAGCACATACAAGTTTTTTCTTGAGCCCTTGCTAATTTGACAATTTTCCTAGAGTGACCGTTGCCTTCTGATTTGGTAGTGCCTTTAGTTTGGATATTTTGGGCACTCACATGGAAACTTAGGAACCTAGGTTGTGTTCCTAGATGACCCAACATGCTTCTGGAACCCTTGGAATTCACCAAGCTCCACAGCAAATGTTTAAGGCAAATCTGCCCAAATTGACAAAATTGTTTTTAAGACTTTTTTTCCATAAAAGATAATAACTTTGTGAGCAATTTACGAGAAGGTGGTGATGAATTTTGAAAAAATAAAACATGATTTTTTCAGGAACATTCTGACTTACAAAAACCTCTTTCAGTTTTTCAACAGGTGTAATGGTTTGGAAGATTCAAATGGCTCTCTGAAGCTTATTTTTCAAAAAATCCCCAGATTTAATTTTTTCTATTTTTATAAAAACACCTGAGTGTGAACTGATGGTTATGGAAATATCCAAGTGTCAAAAAGCATTGGCAAAGAGCATCTACGTCAGTCATAATTGTTGACTGATTGCACCCATAAGGTCCTAGTTTCTATGTCATCAAAATTCATTGTTGATATCAATCGAAAATTTTTATTGACAATAATACTATGACACTAGAGCATTGCTTATGCTATAGGAATAAACTGTTGCATTCATGGAAATATGAATTGGATTCTTTAGTGATCCTGGAGGATCTTAACTGCAAACAAAAAAAATCAAACAAAGACGATCTTGAAGCCAAAGGATTTATTTTCAAGGGAATTTATATTAGGTGTTTCAATTTGTACTTTTCAATTCATTTGGACAGGACGGTACACAATGGAAAAATGTATAGCAAAAACAAATGAAAAGGTTGTCGGTTATAGCAATCTTTTTCAAACACCCTGGTCATCGTTTATGGCTGAAGATAATCCATACTTTATTAAGGACACTCTCCATTTTGCGGGTAGACATTGTGAGACAACATGATCATTTTCTTTTAAAAACCATTATCATTAAATGGGCAAAACATTGCAATTGTTTAACAAGTAAGAAAGTTAAAGTCGACAAGATTGTAAAGTTCATTCTTGTTTTATGGTCTTGGAGGACAGAACCTAAAGAAATTAAGTTCTCTTCTACTATTTAGAATTTCACTTGATTGTGCTGATAACAAATTTTTGTTATGCATGTCACTACTAGTCATGCTTCCAAACCATAAGCTAGATATTTCAGGCAGCCTGTATCCAATGTGAGGACTTATTGGAAAAAATCGATGATGTTTCACATACTTTTATCATAATGGTTTACATAATGAACTACAGAGGATTTCCTCAGAAGAATTGGAACATAATAATGACAGGAATAGAGAAAGTGAAGCATTCTTAGAGAATCTATGGAGGAATATAATCTCATTCTAGAAAAGTTTACGATTACTATTAATGATGAACGCTTATAAACATCTCGTAAGCATCATTATGAAAAATTAGTCACCATCCTTGAGACTTATGTTCTATATGATTTGAACATTGGAGACTGCCAACAAATGAGTGATTTTTTGTCTCCTTTTATTGCATTAATAGGTGATGACAATGAAGAATTTTTGTGCTCTATCTACTCTATACACATGGCATGTGATGATTTCAAATTGAATGAGGTGGCAGAGTACTCTAAGGTAGGGATCAACCAATTTGGGGCTATTTTAGATATTCAAGAAGTAAATTTGATTATTTCAGAGGTAAATGGTAGAGTAGTCAAATAATAAGATATTAATAACAACTATAATAGGTTTTGAAAGAAAGGAAACAACAATTAAAAATCAGATCCAAATTTAGTGGCATCAATCCAGTTCTTTAAGTCATGAAATCAACAGTTCCAGATTTTAAGAGCATTTGAGATTGCATAAAGTCTACTGGTGCCTGCATATTATGGTAATCACACTAGTGGTGACTACTGTATACAACCAGACTCACCCTAGCAGTGCCTATTGTATACTATTTTGTTTGAAGTCTGCATTTAGGTCAAAAAGCATTACAACTAGCCCAAAAAAGTTAGGGACTGGATGGGGTAAAAAAGACCCATAGGTCAGTTAAAAAATTGACCATGAACAAAAGTTCAATTACTTGACAACAAATGAATTCCATTTGGCTGACTTGCCACACCAGGGGGTGCTCTTCCATCAAAATCAACCAAAATTTGCACCTTAATCTTGGCCCTAACAACTAATTCGCACCTCCAGGATAAGTGAATCCTTGGGGTAGCTTGGCATGGGAACGTCATCATCCCTAAACAACAACCCATTGGCCTGTCTCAACTAGTGCTATCACGAGCACCTACATCATCCCTATCGATAAACAAATGAGATCAACAACAAAAAGAGGTTCCAACAAAAATAAAATAAACCATATTTTCTCTTTCTTCCCGGTTGCATATCTCCCTTCACTATCACTAGGCCTCCATTTCCTTGGTTTCAATGTAAAAGCCAAATGAAACTAGATAAGCATAGCTAAATAAACCTGATATTAAACAAATCGAGAATAAAATGTTTGCATCCAACAAAAGCTCACAAAGAAAACAAGCCTGCAAACCTTAACGAAGCTACCAAAACTTCGACTAAAGCCAAATCAAAGGCATTCATAATGCTCTATAGGATATAAACATTATTCTCCAAACTTACCACCAAAACCCTAAACCCTCACTAAAAAACCTAGAGCTTGTAAAATTGCATTCACAACTAGTTGGAAAAAATCATGTCAATCATGAAAAGAAATAAACCTTTGCAATACAAGCATAAATTCTTTAAAATTTCTTCTTTGAACAACTTCCAGAAATAGAACCAAGCTTCAACAAGGAAGTGGATGATAATTGTGATTCAAAGAATTCTTACCTTGAACTGAGGTAATGGGATTTGATCCCTCCGAAGTATGCTCTCTATTGGAGTGTGTAGAATTATCCAGTAGAAAGACATTTGTTCTTGAAACTGAAAAGATAAGGTAGGATGGGAGGCATAAGACTCCCTTGGTGGAATGTGGCTCTATCTAGAACCTACACTAAATCTTATGTTAATGTAGGTCTTTAACCATAAAATTAATTGATATTATGTTAAATGTGTTCTCATAAGTATGAGTGTCTTTTACATTTATTTCTTTTCTTTACACCTTGAGTACTTATTATTTCTGATACTTTTTTGTTTACGTGTCTTTTATGGTTGTTGGTGGAGTTTGGTAATACAAATTTTTTAATTTTAAGTTAATAAAGGTTTTATTTTAATGTAAAAATGAGTTTGATATAAATATTTCATTTATAATGCTAGTAATTTTATAAATTTAAAACTATTTTTCTCTAATTTCAAAGTGAATGGTGAAAATACATAGTCTTAAGGGTCAGCCTAGTTAGTTGAGTTCCCATTGTTAAAACACATTTTCTATTAAAAGGTCACATGTTTAATTATCTTGACGGGTTAGAATTCATGGTCGAGATCATAGGATGTGATCCTTTAAAGTAGATTTGCCTCGTACAAGCTGATACATATTTTATATAAATTTATATGTTTTATAATGTTGGATAGTATAATTATGTTGGAGGGGAAGAACATGAAGAATTGTCCATATTCTCTTCATGGTTTCAGTGAACTCGTGGTTTTTCTACAAACGACAAATGGATCATGGATTCAAATTCGGCTGCCATAGTTAACCCTGAGATTAGATCAACTAAATCAATAAATCAAGTTGTCTCAGCTAGCCATGAGACAAAGGATTGATAGACCAGCTCAATTAATCAAAGTATTAGTCACATTAGGGATTCAGGGCACTACGCTATGATTTTGGATAAGGAATCCTACTTTCTTTTACCAACTCGATATTGGCAATGGTTTTTCTGATTCAAGAAGGAATCAAAAACTTAGACTTGGAGTAAATTTTATTAAATCTCAATGCCATTTATGTGGGTAGTTTAGTATTGAGCGGTATTTTGTTTTGTTTGAAGTGAAATTCAACAATTTTTAAGAATGAATGAGGGATTGTTCTTTTAGGGCTTCATCAAGGTTCATGCATTATTTTCATTGAGGATATTTAGTGAGTGGCCCCATCCCAAAATGGAAAACAAATCAATAGTGAATGTTAAAAATGGCAAGGAAATCTTAGATTTTGTGGAAACAAATCATTTGGGCCAAGTCAAAATTGCCTCAACAAACAAAACAGGGAAGTGGATTTGGGTAAATGCAAAATCATATTGGGGCATTTTAAAGTGCATACTTGCCCACTTTAAATGAGAACAAGGAAGAAGAAAAAAGTCCTATAGAAACTAATAGACATATAATAATAGTAAACAAAATCTTTGAAATGCCAATTTCATCCATGGAACAATGCCTCCCTCAAGATAACATCAAACAACTTTGAAAAACCTACAAAGTAGAAGAAGAATTTTGAATACAAATGTCTCCCCTCATCCATGATGGTACAAATGTTGAGGATATAGTTGATGGTTCGATATTGAAGTCAAAATCCTTCCTTAACCCTTGAGCCAAAGAGGTCTCTCCTAAAGTATCTCTAATACTATCCTATGAAGAGTCATAGCATTTAGCTTATAAGGTATGACCCATCATGATCATATTAATAAATGACAACTACTAAACTAATGTGATAATGTATTCAGAATTTCCTTGCAAAAAAAATTAACTTCTTGTTTGCCCCTTTTCTATAGTGAAAGTAGATTTCCTAATTGTCTCCATCATATTATGCCCCAACACCAGCTAACCAACACAACAACCCATTCACGATAAAATGTCATCAACGGTGGTGTCGAAAGGCGCAAATGCATTTTCTAATTCTCCCTTGTTGTGTATATATCTCGCCAAAGAAGAAGAGTCTAATTTGCTCTTCCTCGACAAAGAAAAATTATCATTGTCCTTTCCAACTGCCAGAATGAACCTCGCAACCTTTAGCATCTTCACCACGTCCAAACCTACAACTGAATCCACCTCCTCTGATCACATTGCATTGGATAAATCCTCCTCGTGCCACCATTTTGATAAACTATCAAACCTAGAAACCCTTGACCCTCTCAAAAAAACCTTTGCGAAGTCCTCTCCATTCACATATGAGTTGAAATGCTGCAAAAAAGTATTGCTAGCATGTAATCTTCTCCCTCATGTGGTTCATTGAACTGGTAACATCCTTTCAAGTGGTGAGATAAACAACCATCAATGTGTTCACGATTTAGAATACACTTTTCTTTCTATTACTAAATAGTCAATATTAATTCGTGCCTATCTTAGTAGATACCCCCTAGTTTTACCAAATACTTATTTTAATACATCCAAAACCTATAACCCTCTACCCAAAATCCCCACCCTTTATAACAACATTGCTTCACGAAAGGAATTTGACATTGTTTCATAATTTTGCCTTTGTATATGAGAAAGAAAATAAATGTTACTTCTCCCTTATCCAAGATAATTCTCTTGATTACAAATTGAACAATGTATCATGACATTGCATTTCTCTCTTCATGTGAAATTGCTCAATTAGCATCTAGATACCTTGTGAGATAAAACTCAATGTATGTATTGTATTTGGTATTGTGTCAATTATTTATTTTTAATGTCTTAATATTGTGTTAATGGACTTCCAATGCATGGTCAGTCTTGAATTAAAATTTTGACAAGGAAAATCCCAATTTTGCAATTTTGGTAATCAGAGGAACATTGCAGGGACAACGTGTATCCATCTTGGTGGACAGTGGGGCAATCCAAAATTTTATTGATGCATAGTTGGTGGAGTGTAGAGGCATTCATAGATTGATATATATCTTGAACATCGTGGGTGAGAGAGGATGCCCATGCTTCACCTCAATTGTCTTCTTGATTGTTGGTTTGATCTGTTGAGGATATGGTTGATGGTTCGATATTGAAGTCAAAATTGTTCCTTAACCCTTTAGCCAAAGAGGTGTCTACTCAACTATCTCCAATAATATCCTATAAAGAGTCATAACATTTAACTTGGAATTATGGCCCACCATGATCATCTAATAATTAATTGAAATAGCACTAGACCCCAATTTAGGTATTGGGTGGATCATATTGTGGGACTATGCTAGTGGTAACCCTAAATAAATAACCTGAAAACCCCTTGATTTTCTACCTTGATGGCATTCATCTCCCAAATTTCTTGTTGGATATACAAGTCCTAGAAAACATGACAAGGAAGATGAGAGGGAGTCGACAAGGACATTAGGTTGTCCTAGAACATAATTCTTGTGAGAAGAGCATGGAGGGGGATTTGGTCTGGGACTAATCTCGTGGTAGGGAGGAAACGACATTACTTTCTAGAAGGTGGAGCAAATGTTTGCGGAGACTCGCAAGGCTTCAGATAAGTATTCTATGGGTCAGATGTATAGTTGATAACCAGATACAAATCGAATTAGTGTTATATGAGGATAAGTGAAAGGAAATTGTAAGTGTAGATATTTATTATATAAATTTGCAGAAACTGAGTCTCCTTTTATGACTGTTATTAATGCTCTATGAAATAAATTAAACTCACATTTTGTATGATGAAAAACCAAATAAAGGATCTTGATAATGACTCTAGTAGGAATTAAGCTATCTTCACTGATAAAGAAATAGCAAAACAAAAAGGATAGTAGAATTGAGGGAAAACTTAACAAGGAAGACTAGTAGGGAAACTTGGTTAGTCTTCTAGCCTAGCCTGGCAATGGCCTAGCCAGAAGACAGTCCAAAAGTCTTGAATGTTAGATGAAGGGTGTGGTTGGGTATAAACCTCAGAAAAATAAATAATGTAGGAAACATGTAGTATAATCGAGAAGAAAATACATAATAGCATAACCTGTTTCAAATATAATTCACATTCTATCAAACCCAAAAATTCAAGAGGAACATGTCTACAATACTGTAAAGAATAAGACAATTGCATGAAGTAACAAATAGTAATAAGAACCACATTCATAATCTTAGCAAAAGACAATCAATCGAATTCTTAGTTTCAATCCCTCTAATGATTAACGTGGTAGCACCATTCACAATATAGAAACTACTGTAACCATTAAACAATTAGGATTGTAGTACTATTAACCATATAGAGTCACTCTAATTGTGTTGAAGCCATAACGCTAGAGTCTGACACAACTATATTAAAAAAAAGGTTTTGACCCGAGTTAATTTTCCTTCTAAAACCCTAACTAGCTGAGAAGGAGCGAAACTTAAGGAAATTACATTACAGACCCAAAATTAATAACCAAGTCTAACATATGCATCAATGGAGACCAAAAACTAGAATAGCCTCTCAGGCTCAAGTGGCCATTATGACCATTTACACTTTTAAGGAAACAGGACAAGCAAACCCTGACTCTTCATGTCACCATAAGTCTATGAAATACCTAGAAAAACCAAAGTAATATAATCTTGAGCATGACTGCTGGAAATTTGTCAGCCATAAGTGAAATGAGAGGTGGAACACCTGCGCAGACCCAAAAGCATTTAAAAAAGGAGGGTTGTTGAATTGTAGGTAACATATCATAACCATTCCATCAATTTCGTAGATAATACTGAGCCATAATGGAGTCTTGGGTAACCCAGTGAGGGTTAACAGTGAGTACCTGATTTGGACCTCTTTCTGTTGGAGAATTTCCCATGGAAACTGGAACCAAGGCACTTTGTCTAGCTACATATCAGTATCAAAACCCCATGTAAAAAGAAATGAAAGCTGGAAACTTAGCATAGAAACATTATTAGGTTCGTTAGTAAACCTTACATCACCATTATGGAAACCAGTGGTAAAATTTCGCAGGGAAGGGTGCAGAGGTTACCTTGCCAAACATTTGGAACCTGTGAGGTAGAAGTTGTCTAGAAACCCTAGAGAAAACAGTGTGAGTGAACCTCGGCCAGCATGGATTGGGCAGGTAGTTAGCATGACCAAGCTCAACAAAACCTTCACCATTGGATGGGCATATGCGTCCTAGACCGTTGATGAGATCCAAATATCGAGTTAAAGACAAGTGTAAGGATTAGAAAAGGTCTCCATAAGTTTCAAGTGCGTGAATTCACCACGGGGTAATGTCTCTAAGAATATGATAAAAATTCATTTTACTTCATTGAATCCAAAACCATCAAGGTAAGCTAACAGGGTATGGTAATCATTTTATGGAAAGATAAACTCTTGTTCCTTTTCCTCTTCAAGGGAAACCTCCCAATGAACTAATTCTCAAATACAATCACTATACTTAACAAATCCAATAAGGAGGACTCAAATGTTATTCATTTATAAAACCTAAATTTTAACCACTATTGGTGCATATGCTAATGAATAGGCCATATTACATTTATCGCATGAAAACTATCTAGTATGAATTATTTAATAATAACTAACATAACAGACTTTGTATACATTACATTAAAAGACCACCATACTTATAATATTATTAACCATTATGGACCCCATTACATAACTAGGGGGGATCCCACCATTTCATCCTCTTTGAAATACATTGATCTCAAATTTTATATCTATGATGTATCTCCATAAGCCAACTTCCTGTGTATGGGCATTGCCCCCAACCCTAAGAGTGAAGTAGTCCAAGAAGTGTGTCCATAAAGGGATCATCCATAAACCAAGGTCCCATGTACAAGTACTACACTCCACACTAAGAATGAAGTCATCCAAGCAATGCATCCAAAAATCCAACTATCAAGTATAAATGTTTCCTTCAATGTTGACAATGAAGTCATCCAAGAAAGGATTACATAATCTTATATCCTAGGTACAAGTGTGCATGTTGGGTCTCGACTAATCACACATGTTAAATATTATCAGCATGGTCATATGGATCCAAACATCTTTCCACCAAGATATTATGTGATCCATAACCAAAATATCATCCACATAGATACAAAAGGTTGGTTATTGATATGGAGTTATGAACTCTATGGTATGTACAAGTATTATTACACCAGAATGTCACGACTAATCATCAGCGGACTTATTTTACCAAGGTCCTTTAAGATTGTGGTAAAAACTTAGCGCGAAGAATTAAAGTGGAACTTCAAAGTTTAATTTGTTTTACCTTGACTAGGTTAGGTGTGATTAGGTTTGGTAGGAGGTGCCATCTGAGATCCTAACAGCAATATCAACATATTTTACCGAACAACTATCTCTTTCACCAGGTTTCTCGATTGAGGCCCTAAATTTCATTGAGGCCTACTCTCATTGCTTAGAATAATGTAATATGCCATCCTCAAAATTCTCCACCTCCTCAAGTTAAAAAAATAATATTAGGGGAAGGAAAAATTACTTTGAATCCTAACACACCAATAGGATTTTTTCTACTTGTTTTATCAAGAAATATAATTCTATTAATGAAACAAGATGACTATGTAATCAACAAATGTTAATGCTCAAAATAGTTTTGTGAAAAATTTCCATCACCTAAGGAGAACATATAGACGAAGGAGATACTAAAGATGAGGCTCCCATAATAGGTACAACTTAACCTCCACCCATCAATATCCCATTCTAGTAGTTTGAGTTAATTTGATTGTCCCTCTTTAATGCATCCATCACTACAACACATGAACTCTTGAAGCCTAATATTTTCATATATTGAAAAGGCTTGGTTGATCCAATCCCTCTACTCTAGTACTTCTCACATGGATACATTGTCAATATATTGTGTGTAAACTTAAGATAATTTGTGATCCCATTTTTAGTATCATGAATTAAATATTCCCATCCATTCTCTACTTTATTTTGTATAAACATGAGAAGGAGACATGAAAACTTGACTTACTAGTGACATGACTTCTAAATAGTCCACAACATCATAAGATGATCCATAGAAACATCACTAAAAGTCAACCCATATTAAATAGTTATCAATTTAATAATTCATTATATAGTTTAATATATGTTATTTTCTAAATAAACCATGGTTGATAATAATTTTGTTAACAATAACAAAAAATATTATATAATAGAATATGTTTGTGTGTTTTTTCGTTAGCAAAAACAAAGTTGATCATATTTCTATTCGATTTGAAAAAAATACACATAGTAGATACTTATAGCATTCACAAGGAATTGAGGTCATTATATTCTCATTACAAATTTCTATCTCAATATTTAAAATTCGAGCAAAAAAATTAAGAAGCCCATAACCCTTTATAAAATTGATTGTAAACATCTAGTATTTTAAATATTTATAATTAAATTATACCATGATAAAAGTTTAATTACTTCTAATAAGGAAATGATGTACTCTATCATCACCTAGAATAGAATACTCTCACAAAGTTCTATGTAGATATGACATTCTATTCACTCAAGATTGATTATTGCAAAAAATATTTGGAGTTCTACTCTTCACCTAGCCATAGACCTTATTGCTCCAGATATTTCAAAAACAAGTCACACATGAGCCATCAATCCATTACTATGTTGTCTCTTCTTAGCCTTGTCCTCAATTACACAAGCAAAATTGATGCCATCTTCTCGTTCTTATCCCTCATTATATAGAATACATCGATGGTAAGGAACCCAACCCCTATGGTCCACCTATCATTATATAATTGTTCCTTTGTATTAACATTTTCCATTCACATAAACCTACATTGTATATTATTCTTCCTTTGTCTTCAATTTTGTAATAATCAATATAATAATTAATTAGTAAAATTTATACTTGTTACAAATTTGAAATTTATGAATGGAATGTCAAGAAAAGGTATCATGTATATATTGAACATTACATGTCTTAAATCAATATAGAATTTGCATATCTTTAAAAATTGCACCACTAAAAGCTGTACCAATGCTCGTTTTGCACATATCAAACAAGATTTTAGAAGCAGACCAAAATGCGAGATGAACACCACTAGCGTAGAACTTTAATTTGAAAATCCCAAAAGCCCAACTTTCCCATTCAATAAGAAAACGATAGATACAAAATGTAGGTGAAAATGTTGAAAACCATAACCACTTGGTTCTTTCTGATATAACTTTTCTTGATGAATGAAAATAGTGTATTCCTTTGTAGAAGAGTATGAGCTCTGAAATGTTCCATGATAATAGCATATTCTTGGGGCTTGGTTTTCAAGGCAAAGTCAAACATTCACTCTAAACTAACTATGATCATAAATAACCACTTGGTGAATGCTAGTAGTCAACCAATAAATCAACCACACTAGAATTTGAAACCGAATAGGTCAAAATGAAAATTATGTTAACAAAAGAGTTCAATAAGAACTTGAATCTAGTTACTCGTGCCTACTAGGGAGATATTTTCATTAAAGGAACTCATAACACAAGCAACAATACAACAAAGTATAATTGATCTAAATGATGACATTACCAAAGATGTAAGTGAAGGACTGGGAAATTTATGGCGATCATCGGAATGATAGATATCGAAGACAACATGATGATGTTGTTGGAGAGGGACATATCATTATGGAGGGATGGATTTAGTTTGTAAAAGGGTCTCAACTCAATCTACCCAGTTGGATGATGTGTTGTTTATCTCAGATATAGTGATATTGGTTAAATTTAGCTTCTCAGGTTCATGAGGGTAGGAGAGGGAGGTGAAATTGAGATGGGAAGCTTAACATTCCTCCACAAGGAAAATATATGCTTGCATGTAAAGGTAAAGGGAATGCTAGGGGGGTAATTTGATGCAAAGAAAGGGTGAATTATGCCTCCCTGAATGCACATCATGAGATTGTGTTTAAGATTTGCCATTCTGAAGCTGTGAGAAGACTAGAGTGTAAGCACAAGAGAGAAGCTAAACATATTGTGGGTTGAGAAGAGGGCCAAGAAGGCCCTTTCTAGTTCTTCCTCTTTTAGATTGGAGACACAAGATTTAAGAGTGTTTATAAGGTAGCAATAAAGATGAGATGGATTGTCAAGCATATGTTGGTAGGGGTGTTGTTGGACTGTCACAGTGGAAAAAATGATCTAATGGATAAAATGAATGCCTGCTTCCAAAGAAAATTTCAATGTTGAGGAGCAACTTGGGAGGGGTAGTTGATGGTTCCCTACGCTAGGTCAAGTGCTTGCAATCAACCAAAGATCAAATTCTGCTGCAAATTCCCATGAGGAATATGATTATGCAATAAATGCACATGAAAAATTGGAAGTCAAAGTCTAGGACTCATTACAAAGAAACAGTTCAAACAATCACCACTAAGTTTTGAATGGGATTTAAAATTTGACTTTCTCAAAATTGAATGGAGTTGGAATCACTCTCAAACAACCCGAAACAATTAATGTTAATATTAAAATTTTAAGTAAAACTTGACATTATCCTTATCTTTCATTTTCAAAAAGGAAAGATAAGGAGATTGCCAACTTTTACTTTAACTTTAAAAATTAAATATTACCATTAATTACTAGGGTTAGGTTTTGTAGGGCCCTAGGGTTAAGATATTTTTTTTCCTTTTAAGTATTTTTTATTAAAAAATTATATTTGGTGGTCATTAGCTATGTTGCACTACATTCTTCAGAATTGGTCAGTTTAGTAGAGAACTAGTCACTTTGGTGTTTTAAGGCCAGTTCAATACAAGACCAACCTTAGCCAATTTGAACCACCAAACTAGACTAGTAGAACTCTAAAACCATTGGGACCAACCAATTCCACTAGTTCTAGGCTAGTTCCAATAAGAGTGTGCCCTTCTCATCTTCCTCTCAAGTCATTTTGTTGGATCCTTTCAGGAATGGTGATTTGGAGAGTGCCATAAACTATCAAACTATTGTGAGCACCTAAGATCATAAGTTGTCAAGCCCTAACAAACATAAATTTGCAAGAAACTAGTACAAACATACCAAAACATATTTAGTGAGAATGTGCATGCAAGGAACTATTACAGACCTCCCAAGATACCTAGTGAGGATGTACATGACCAAAAAGCATAAGAAAAAATTATCCACCCTCAAAAACCCTGCCCAAGACATTGAAGTGTGGTGAAAAACAAATTGTTGGTAGGCTATTAATGCTACCAACAATCATTATGATCTAGGTGGACATTGGTGGCCACATGCCAAGTCCACTTGGACCCCCACCATTGTTTCTCTCAGCATTTTCAGTTTCCTTAATTGTAACACAACTTACTATTTTTAGTAGTTTTTTGGGTCATGAACTTCTAGAGCCGTTTTGAGGCCCTAAACGACGTTTTTTGGGAAAACTGGGAGCAACATGGGTTCATGGACCAATGTTGCTCTCTCCAAAGTTGTAGTTCTTGGATAGATCTTTCTAACAAGATATTGTGCACGTCAAATAGAGATCATATGCCAAAGTTATGACCCCAGGAAGTTGATGTACCAATTTAACCAAACGGGGTCCACAATTCGGCGTTTCATCTTCTAGGGTTAGGTTTTTGGATGTTTGGGGTTTTCCATTGTTTCTCAACAATAAATAGGCCTTCGAGCCTCATTGTAAGATAGTTCAAAGGCAAGTAGCCGCCACATCTCTTCTCAGAGATAAGCTACCATCGCCCTAGCTAGTTTATTTCCATTACTGTTTGTAAGCATATTTCAGTATTTTACACTAATGAAATGAAGTATTATTTCCACTACATATCTGTGTTTATGGTTATCTCTGTAATTTGTTGCATTCCTGTTTAAATTCGGATCAGTGGTATCAGAGCGGTCTTCTTTTTCTCTGTTTTTCTTTGCATGTCCCCAACCAGGTTGGGATATAAGGAGTTAGGGCTTGAACTGGTCGAACCTTTGCAAGACCACCCTCACAAATCTCGACGGCCTCCCATGGCGGATGAGAAGAAAGACAAGGGGGTAGGAGATCCTATCAAAATCTTGCTCGAAGAAGCCCTCAAGAGACAAAGGAATGCTATGATGGACAGCTTTGCCCAGATCCTTTAGTGGCTACCCAGAAGTGACGCATTGACGTCCAACAACTACTCTGGAAATGCCACGCCCTTTAAGGTACAAGTTAATTTTGAAATCCCCATATTTGAGGGTCAGATAGACACAGATGCCATAGATAAATGGTTAAATCTACTAGAGGGTTATTTTTCTGTTCATGAATTTTCGAGTTGAAAAAATATTGTTTTTGCTCTTCTCAAAGCAGCCCCCCATGTCAAGGACTGGTGGGAAACCTACTGCGAGCAAAAGGATGAAAATACCGGCTCACTATTTTCAGCTGCACCCACCTGGAATTCATTCCGGGATGCCATCAAGGAGAAGTACTACCCTGTCAGAAGCTATGAGGATCAATACATAAAGTGGACCACGCTGTAGCACGGAAGGGACCAAGACGTGCCAAAGTTTACCAATCTTTTCCATACCCTTCGCACAAAGTTGGGTATCAAGGATTCGGAGTAGTATTTGATACTAAAATATCGTGGCTGCCTACACAAGTACATCCAAGAAGAAATAGAATTCCTAAACATCTCCTCGCTCGGCACAGCATACCGATATGCCATCAAAGTCGAGCAAAAGTTTAAATAGAAGAAGTGAGACTTTGGATCTACAAATCTGAAGCAAGGGAAAGGTGCCCCTAAACCACAGAACAAAGGACAAAGCCAAGGCAAGGCAACCCAAGACAACTCGCCAAAGTTGCAAGCAAAGAACAACGTTGCGAAGCTGAAAAAGGACACGGGAAAATGGTGTGAGTTCTATAAGAGCTCCACTCACAACACAAGTGAGTGTCGGGCCAAGCAGTCACTGGTGGCTGAGCTAAAGGTTTTAGAATCAGATGCATGTTCTGACTTTGAGTCAGAACTGACAAGGGGAATGACAAATGGAAGCAAATTATCGATGCAGAGCCCAATGCCACTGTTGCCACCACGAATATACAGAAGGAGGAACCCGAAGATCTAGAGGAGGAGGAGCATCTCTTCCACTCCCAGATGTGGGTAAAGGGCTCCCCGCTACAGTTCATTGTCAATAGCGGGAGCCAAAAGAACCTCATTTCGGCAGAGGTCGTGAAGCAGTTGGGCCTACTGACCATAGCACATCCACAACTATACACCATTGGGTGGCTTCACCATGGACGGGATCTTTGCGTGAGCCAACAGTGTTACCTTCCATACAACATCAAGCCCTTCACGGATGAGGTATTGTGTGACATTGCTCCCCTTGAAGTTTGTGATGTATTATTAGGACAACCATACTTGTGGAAGTGGCATGCTGTGTATGAATCACGGCCCCGTGCTGTTATTGTTACATTGGGAAATAAGTTGTACATGATACCGAAGTTAGCACCGCCTACCACCATCTCTTTGGTTACTACAAAACAATGTAGTAAGCTCATTTCCAAAACTGGGAAATTTATTTTCCTGATGATACACCCTCAAGGAAAGAAGAAGACGGTGGCCATGACCTCCAGACAGGGCCCCTCTGCACAACAACTACAGATGGACAAGGTCGTGGAGGAGTACGAGGGCATCTTCACCTCCCCCGCAGGGGTTCCTTTGCTCTGTCAGGTCAAGCATTCCATTGATCTAACCCTAGGTGCGCTGCTACCCAATGGACCAATCTATCGGCGCTCCGTTCTGGAGAATGATGAAATCAAGAGGCAGATTCAGGAACTACTACAGAAAGGTCACATCCATCTGAGTTCATCACCTTGTGGGAGCCTGATCATGTTGGTACAGAAGAAGGATGGGACTTGGAGACTCTGTATTGACTATCGGGTGTTGAACAAGATCACTGTCCATAATAGGTACCCAATCCTGTGGATTGATGACCTCCTGGACCAACTAAAGGGGGAAAAATATTACAGTAAGATTGATCTGAAGTCAGGATATCACCAGGTACCAATCGAACCCTCTGATGTGTGGAAGACTACCTTCAAAGCCAAGGAGGGCCTTTTCGAATGGTTGGTTATGCCTTTCAGATTGACGAATGCTCCTGCAACCTTCACGAGGTTAATGGATGACATCTTGTGGCCATTCACCAACTCATTTGTAGTGGTATACTTGTATGACATTCTGATCTTTAGCCAAAGTTGTGAAGAGAACCTCCACCACATCTAACAGGTTCTCCAAACACTGCGCAACACAAGCTATGTGCCAATTTGGAGAAATGTACTTTTGGCATGACCCAGGTTCAGTATCTAGGATACATTATTGATGAACAGGGGGTGCATGTGGATCCAGCCAAGATCCAAGTCACTCAGGATTGGCCATCTCCAACGACTCTGACAGAGCTCCGCAGCTTTCTAGGTGTTGCCAACTTCTACCGCGGGTTCATGTTGGGCTTTTCTCTTATCACTTGGCCCTTTAGTCAAGTCACCAAGGGAGGAGTGAAAGAAAAATTCTTTTTGGTATGAATCTCAACAGAAGGCATTCATAGAGTTGAAATGTCGCCTTTGCACGGCACCATTGCTCACGTTACCAGATTTGCAAAAACCATTTGAGGTCGAGACAGATGCCTTTGACTATGCTATTGGGGCAGTCCTTACTCAAAACGGGCATCCAGTGTCATATCACAGTGAGACACTTTCAGATACAGTCAAGTATCCCACTTATGACAAAGAGATGTATTCCATTGTGCAGGCCTGCCGACAATGGAAGCATTACATTTTGGGGAAGGAAACGGTCATCCACACAGACCATCGACCTCTGCAGTTCATACAGACCCAAGGGAAATTACAGAACGATCGCCATTAGAATTGGTCTACATACCTGCAACAGTTCCATTTGAATATCAAGTATAAGAAGGGTAGCACCAATAATGTTTGAGATTGCCTCAGTCGACCACCGATCATGGCGTTAACCACTGTGCTCAATTCTTATGGGCACGAGACTTCTGATTGACCACTTCTCTACAAAAGTGACCTAGAATTTGACCACACATACTAGACACTCTTGGAGGGTCAGCATGTTCCAGATTTTCACCTCCAGGATGCCCTGTTATGCCACCTGGGTCACCTTTGTGTTCCTTCAAGTGAGTGTGCTAAGAAGATTTGGGAAGCACACTACAGTTAGGCTGCTGGGAATTTCGGGGTCAAGAAAATGGTGGCAGTATTGCAAAAGTATTTCTATTGGCTGAATCTTCGACAGGATGTCAGGAAGTACAATAGATCATGTATTGCCTGCGCCATTGCCAAACCGACCATCAAGAAGCAAGGCCTATATACCCAACTACCTACCCTTAGTCGACCTTGGGAATCCATATCCATGGATTACATGTCAGGCCTTCCTTCCACTAAGCATGGAAATGACTGTGTTTTTGTGGTCATCGATAGGTTCTCAAAGATGGCCATTATGGCGGCCTGCAAGAAGAATATCACAGCAGAAGCCACTGCTAAACTCTTCTTTGAACGAGTGTGGGTGCACTTTGGGATCCCACAGTCTATCATCTCAGATTGGGACAGTCAGTTCCTCAGTACATTTTGGTCCAGTCTCTGGTCAATGATGGACACCAAACTCACTAAGTCCACAGCCCTCCATCCTCAAACTGATGGTCAGACAAAAGTTGTCAACAGGATGATTGTACACATTCTGCACATCTACAACTCAAAGCATCCACACACATGGGATGAGAGCCTCCCCTATGTTCAGCATAGCTATAACCGAGCTCTTCACAGCTTGACTAGCCACAGCCCTTTTCAGGTGGGCTTGGGATTCCAACCACTATGCCCCATTGATGTGGCCATGCCACTTGCAGCTACTCACACAGATTCAGCTCATGTCTAGTCCAAAACAGACAAGGCAACTAGCTTCATTGAGCACATCCAATATATTGGCTAGCAGGTCCATGACATTCTGGAGAAATCAAATGCCAAGTACAAGCACTGACATGATCAACATTGGGTGCCACACAAGTTTCAGGTGGGTGACAAAATATGGTTGCATTTGCAAAAGGAACACCTTACTGGAGCCTATCGAAAACTAAGACCACTCCGATATGGTCCTTACATCATTACTAAGGCTGCGAGAGACACTGCATTTGAGCTCAGAATTCCCCCATTCCTTGGCGTGCAGCCAGTGTTCAATGTGGACCGCCTTCGGCCATACTTTCCACCATTACTAGACACATCCAACATTGCAGAACAACTCACACCCACAAAATTAAATCCAGATTGCATGGAACAAACTGCAACTGATCAGATCATGGACACATAGATCAAGAACACTCACCAATAGAATATCCAACTATATCGAGTTGTCAAAGTAGGCCAACTCCTTCACCAGGGCAAGTGGCTCACCAGGGACAAAGTTCAACAGAAGTTTCCTCATCTCATGGAGGAACTTAACACAATGGGGACCATTACTTCCTAAGGGGGGAGGAATGATCCAGGTGGACATTGGTGGCCACCTGTCAAGTCCACTTGGACCCCCACCATTGTTTCTCTTAGCATTTTAGTTTCCTTAATTGTAGCACAACTTACTATTTTTAGCAGTTTTTTGGGTCCTGAATTTTCGGAGCCGTTTTGAGTCCCTAAATGTTGTTTTTTGGGAAAACTGGGAGTAAAATGGGTCCATGGACTAATTTTGCTCTTCCCAAAGTTGTAGTTCTCAAATAGATATTTCTAACGAGATATTGTGCATGTCAAACAGAGATCATATGCCAAAGTTACGACCCCGAGAAGTTGATGTACCAATTTACCCAAACGGGGCCCACAATTTGGTGTTTCATCTTCTAGGGTTAGGTTTTTGAATGTTTGGGGTTTTCCATTGTTTCTCAACAATAAATAGGCCTTCAAGTCTCATTGTAAGATAGTTCAGAGGCATGTAGCCACCACATCTCTTCTCATAGATAAGCTACCATAGCCCTAGCTAGTTTATTTCCATTACTGTTTGTAAGCATATTTCAGTATTTTACACTAATGAAATGAAGTATTTTTTCCGCTGCATATCTATGTTTATGGTTATCTTTGTAGTTTGTTGCATTCTTCTTTAAATCTGGATCACATTCCCTCTCCAATTTCACAAGAAGTTCTTACTCAAGCTACCTTCTCCACTATGGTTATAGTAAGTTATTGAAACTGTGTGAGCTACAAGAAATTAAAACTTCCTTGGAATCTCCACCAATCTTAGGGAACTTGACTTCTCTGCATGCCCCAACTATTTTGGGTTGATTGATTAGTTAACTAGATGATCATTGAGTTTGACTGAAGTCCCACTTCTTAAATGACCTTCCACTGGTTCCTCCAAAAGTTAGAACTAGTTTAACTAACAACAACCTGAGATAATTGACATTTATTGCTACAAATTAGCAACCGCATATGCAAAACTGAACTCTAACTCCTCCAACTCGAACTTACTGAGTAAACTAGGTGACACAAGCCATGTCACACAAGTTAACATCATCCAAGTTGTTTATTGATGTGGAAATTCAAATTTTTTCAATTTAATCAAGGAAAAATCAAATTGAGAATTTCTTGCTGCATTTTTCAACATATAGATCACTGGAATGTATTACTTTCACTATGAACTTGGCATAGTTCACATGTTAAGTTCATAAGGTTTTGGGCTGATGTGGTTCTATCTGTTGTGTATATAAAGAATAGGTGTCCATATCTTGCTATTAGAAATAAGACTCCCTATGAAATGTGGTATTACCACATTCCTTAGGTGAGGCATCTCAGGGTTTTTTGTTCCTCCTGTTATGAGTTCATACCTAAGGAACAGATAAAAAAAAATCAGTGCAAGCAGTCACAAATGTATCTTCTTTGGGTACTCATACCTCCAAAGCATACCATCTATATGATGAAGTGAATAATAAGTTTATAATATCTAGAGATGTGATCTTTCTTTAGTCTTCCAAGATTGACAATGTTGTTGAGTGGCAGCTTAATAGTTTCGATAGATTCGAACATGCAAAGTATTTTCCAGAGTTTTATAGTGAGATTCCACATCTCCTTCTCTTAGCTCTATACTTTCTATTAAGAGCCTTGAAGAAATTAGGTTGAAGGAAATTCCTTCCCCTGCTTTGTCAAGAAAGAGCTAAGAGACTACTCGCAGCAGGTAGCCAAATCTGACAAGCAGTGAGGGTACATGAAAGATACAAAGCAAGGATTAATGAAAGGGGTGTACTGACTATATACATATCATCAAACATCTTTCATCCCACTTAGGATGCCTTGCAATGTGCCTGGTTAGTCATAAGATCATGTTGGTCACAACCTCCGTAGCTTAAATAAACAAGTGGTAATACTCTTCATCTTCTAAGATATGTAATAAACAAGTGAAAGGGAGCAAGAAACATAGACGAAACACATGGAATGACTTTCATTTCTTGTAACCATGCATGTCATTAATGACACAATGATACAACAATGATAAGCAAACTTTTGAGCTACAGTAAGAGGTGTATTTCAAAAGATGTGCTTTGTTTTCCATACCTAGCCTCCAAAGAGTTATGCATTAGATGGAGTCTTCATGCGGTCTCGATATTCTATCATACCTTAGGTTCCTTGGTCTACTTATTTTTCTCCTCAGCTCCTTGAGAGTCATCTATCATGTCATCTTTCTTCATGGACCCTAAGAGACATAATTGTGTAGTTTTAGCGAGCAGTGACTGTTGCGGGATGAGGCCCTGCAAACACACGTTTACATATTTTTAGGATGAAAGACACTTCTATGGGATGAGGCCCTAGGAGGACACATCTACGCAATTTCAAGATGCAATTTAGACTAGGTAGTCAAGGGACAAAACTGCACAGTTTCTTGAGACAGTGGGTTTCGGTTGAGGGAAGGACATTGGAGGAAACCATTGTGCAGGTTTGAAGGCTAAGGGCGGTTTGGATTTCTACGCATTGCACAATTCCAACAGGCAAGGGAAAAGCTTGAGGGTTATATATGTGAAGTGCGTAGTTTAGGAAAGTTGGATGCGGATAGGTTGCTAAGGATACTCAAAATTTGGCTAAGTGTGGGATCAGTGGAACTGATGTGAATAGTGATAAAACTTGACTACAATCACACACTTGAAAACTTAGTGATACAACATAGACCATCTAGAACATATAACAGATACTTCGCTTAATGCAACAACCTTTGTGGCATCTTATGGCAAGTGTGGCTTCGATGATAGACTTTGGGAGGATAAAGGCAACACTTGTGTAAGAGTGTGAGAAATTAGTGTGAAACATGTCTATGTGGTGAGGACAACTCATTCCCATAAATATTTCCCCTTGAAGAAAAACAAACCTCCCTTTGCATAACAAGTGATAACCCTCATGCCCAAAGATGACACATTCTATGTAAATATAAAAACATGAACAACTCTTAAGATCAAAAAGGGGAGCTTGAGATCATCAACTTACCAATAAGTGACTAAGGAGCGATCGATCACAATATCCATAGTAGGCTCTGAAATTTAAGTGCAGACCAAAATTTTGGAGGGTGTTGTAGTGGCTACAACAGAGCCTTCACCTTCTTGCTAGCTTCTTTTTTAACCAGTGTCTTGAATTCTACAAACTTTGAGAATGTCTTGTTTTTCTTCCACATGAAGAAGATCCAACACTTCCGTGAGAAGTCATCAATAAAAATGACAAAATATTTGTGTCTGACACTGTAGGTTGTTGAGAAAGGCCCATAAAAATCATAGTGGATCCTTTCTAGGACTGCATGTGCTTTGTTGTCCCGATCATGGAATGTGGATTTTATGTACTTCTGCAATGTACATCCTTTGCATACATCCCACTACTTAAGTGCTCCTTTAGGGAGGCCAGTGGTTATTTGTCGTATAATATTCGAGGTATCATGATGGAGATGACCAAGTATTTTGTGCCAAATTTCATCGACATCAGGACCTGTGCTTTCTCTGCCTAAATGCTTAATGCAGCACAATCTTCCACATCTAGCTTATACAGGTTCTTCACACAAACCTCAATCTTCTTCACCTGTCCCATGGCTATGTGTCTCATGAATGCTTTTTCTTTGTTGAATATCACTTCACAACCATGGTAAACCAACCACTTGGTGAATGCTAGTAGAAGGACCCCTAATCCTTTACCTTTACCTCTTTTACTAGCGCCTCATATTGAAAATTTAAAGACAAAATATTTATTTTCTCTTAAAAAATTGTCTTATAATCCCCCTCAGTGTAGCAGTGCCGAATGCAACGATAGAAAAGTTGTCTCTAATCATATCAACAGATATGAAAGGGACACAAGAGGAATTGATGTCTGAGAAATCTTGTCAGTAAAAATTGTTGCGTTCTTCTTAGTCGACTACCCCCCAAAACAAAGAGCCCACCAAATCATTGTCTTTATATAAGATAATGTGAATGGTAAGTAAAATAACAACATCAGTATAGGCACAAGACAGTAGTTGCCTGCAAGCTGGCAGACTTAGGGCACACTCTCAAAGTCAATTTTGCAGTTGTTAGATAATATTGTCTTAAATTGATATGTTTGTGTCTTAATTGTTAATTTTATTAAATAGGTTTCATCTAAAGTGGCCATTGTCTTAAATATAAAGTTTTGTCTTAAAATATTTTTGTCTCCAACTCTTTTTGTCTTAAATATAAAGTTTTTTCTTAAAATAATTTTGTCTTAAATTGTTTTTGTCTTAAATATAAAATTTTGTCTTTAAATGTTTGTCTCAAACTACTTTTGTCTTAAATATAAAGTTTTGTCTCAAAATATTTTTGTCTTAAATATAAAGTTTTGTCTTAAAATATTTTTGTCTGTCGTAAAGTTTATATTTAAGAAAATTGAATTGATATTAAATTTTAATGTAAAAAAACTAAAATAAAAAGTGATTTTTTTAAAACAAAAGATTTCTTTTGTCTTAAAAAATGTCTTAAAAGTGCCCTTGGTGTAGTAGTGGGGGTTAAATAATATGATATTTAGAGGGAATTTCCAATATATGGTCAAATTAAGGGTATTGTTTAATATGGCACGAATGCACGTGATATGTGAGAGGTTCACTGAGTGAATCCATCGTTATCCAAAGTAGGGTTCAAAAATCAAGCATAAACCAAAATTTTGAGGGTGTTTGTCTCAGTGACAACAGAAGGCCACAAAAATCCTCAAATTGTTCTTACAATATTATCCTATGAATCTAAAAGATCACAAAGTAAAATTATACTATGATGTTCTTTAAACATGCTCACGCACATGGTAATGAATTGATTGAAAAATTTATTAAAAGCATTCAAATGATGAAATTGAAAACCATAAAACTCATCCAATTAATTTTTTTACAATATTATCTTATGAATCTAAAAAATCACAAAGTAAGCTTATAATATGGTCTTCTTTAAACATGTTTAGGTATATTGTAATGATTGAAACAAATCTTAAAAAACACAAAGTAAGCTTATAACATGGTCTTCTTTAAACATGCTTAGGCATATAGTAATGATTAAAAAAAAATCTAAAAAATCACAAAGTAAGCTTATAATATGGTTTTATTTAAACATACTTAAGCATGTGGTAATGATCGAAAAGAATGATTGAAAAAAAATGCTGAAAACTTTGAAATAGTAAAATTAAAAGACACAAAACTCATCCAATTATCCATACATTATTATCTTATAAATCTAAAAATTCAATTTAATTTATGATTTATTAAACTACTCGTTCTCTATTCATCTTACGTATACAATACCATCCCCACTAGGAACAATTATTATTGAAGCCTCCATGTGGATATCGTTATATATACAATAACAATCCCCACTATGAACAATTATTATTTAAGCCTCTATGTGGATGTCATTATGGTGTTAGAAATTTCACACATGCAGAAAAGATAATACCTAAATCAATGGCCACTACAACAATTATTGTTTAAGCCTCTGTATGGACGTCGTAATTATTGTTTAAGCCTATGTATGGATGTCGTCATAGTGTTAGAAATTTCATACCTGAAAACAAAACACCTAAATAAATGTTCATTGTCCCGTCTTAAGTAAGTAGCGTTTCACGTATCGAGTACAACTTTCAACCATCTCAGACCTCCCATTAAGAGCCGATGGAAGTGAGGCTTCTCAAATTTGTGAACGAGGGCATACCGAATGTAATAGAGTACGAGAAAAGAGCACAACTAGTACATATATAAAATAAAATTTAAAAACAAAAAAACTTATGATTATTGGGTTTAGAGGTGCGTTTACAATTTAGTACGAGAGTTATGTGTGATTTTGTGTTTAATATAGAGTTGATAGACATTGGTCGACAATTATTCTAAATATATGTGTGATTTTCTGTTCAGTGTGGAGTTGGTAGGTTTTGCTTGAAAATTATTCTAAATAAAAAAACAATATCCACTTTAATAATAAACATAGACAATTAGACATATTTGATTAGTTTTAATTAAAAGAATTATAAATTATCAATAATTTTATTTTTATTGTGCTGACTTGGTTGGTTGTTATTATTATTGTTAATATTACAATCCAATATAAAAAATATGTGACAATATTTAGCTTTCATTTTTTACAATTATAAATAAAATATTTTGATGTCCATATCAAATAATCTAATTAATTTTATATCAATTTTATAGAACATATTTCAATATTATTTGAATATTTACATTAACTAATATATTCTATATGAACACCATATGTATATACTAGGAGAAAAATAAAGTAGAGAAAAAAAAATGATTATTAAAATATTTCCATATTTAAATAAAAAATAATTAAAAGTAAAATTATTTAGACAAACATGTTTTCCATTAAATTTTTAATATAAAATAATAATAATAATATAATTAAAATAATGAAAATTTATTTTATATAATATATATATATTAAATATATTTTAACGACAAATTTTTCAATATAATAAAAATTTAATTTTTAATACATAAATATTTTTTAGTTTTACATTTAAAAAAAAATTGAAATATAAAAAAAATTGATTTTTCAAATCTGGATAAATCCATGACTAAAATAAAATATCCCAAATTAATAATCTATATTAATTTAGCATAAATTAAAGTAACTCAAAAAAAATTGTCCATGAATATGCATATATACCGCAACTAATAAATCAAAGAAAAGGGAATACACTTCCTGCAAGTATTATATCAATAAAATCGAGATTTACAGTGTCGAAAACTTGATTGTCACATGCATGAAGGCTACCACCATGTCAAGAGTCCGTAGCGGGTCACAGTGAGTCGCTCTCTGTTTAATCTAGACAGAAGCGTACGCGGGAGGAAAGACGATTACGTTTGCTTCACTTCACCACAAATTTATTTGTGTTTATGTCTTCTTCCAATTAGTAGTGAGTTTTTTTTTTTCACTAAGAAAAAAGCATGATAATATATTAATGGATAAACTATATGACAGTTACATACAGTCAACATTCAACAGAATGTATATGATCTTCCCAAATCACATGATAAGGAGGATGAGGTGTGATCTAAATCACCACTAAAAGCTCAAGAAAGATGATCAATTCAGCTGAGAGACATTATATTCAACATATCTTATACACCTGAAAGAAACTGTATTATCAAAACATAAACAGTCATGTCTATATGCCACATTCCCTCAATGTGCAGCAGAAAAACTAGATAATAGACATATACAACAAAATTTACAAAAAGAGTGTGAACAGGAAAGCTAGTGATTTAACCCGGAAATGGGAAGTCGCCCATATAAAAAATGTATTGTTCCCAAGTGATCTCCAAGTACCATTTTCCAATCGACCCCAGTAAGCCTTGCTTGGATAATCTATCCGCTTCTTTGTTCAAATTCCTTCCAATATGTTGGATTGTGGAGCAGCCGTGGAGTTGCCATAGAATTTCGATCCTTTCCAGCCATCCTTGTAGCATGGGGTTATTGATGGAGGCCCTCCCCATGACCTGATCAATAATAATCTTCGAATCTCCATAAATATGCAAAATGGGGTTTCCAAGGAAACTGTTGAACCATAGGAGCCCCCAGAGAGCTAATGCTTCTACTTTGGTATTGGTACCACAACCACTATTCCAGTAGACCCTATATGACAAATCAACAGTCATAGCTATCCAAAAGCCACATGCACAGGAGTTCTTTTGAGCAGCCCCATCAAAAAACCCCATAGGGTACATGAATTGTGTATTTATATGCTTTTGTGGACTGATATTAGTGCATGGGGATTGTGTAGAATATATTGAAAGATTAGTGGTGATTCTTTCAACAACCAAAAAGAAATCTTCCATAGAGTTCTGGAATATGCTTTTGTTTCTCCAATTCTAGATGGCCCGGAAGAGGAAAATGGGAATGGCTCTCTAGGCAAATTTTTGTGCACTCCACCATTTTAATGAGTCCTTGATGTAATTATGGTGAATGTACGGGAAGCCAATGAGGGAAGCTATCTTTTTCCATACCTGAATAGTATATTGGCAGTGCAGAAAGATGTGGTCGTTATCCTCAGCATCATTTTTGCAAATAGTGCATATTCCAGGGCCATGCCAATTCCTTTTCTGCAGATTCTGCCATACAAGATTTCTGTTATGATAGACAAGCCATGTGAAGAGTATAACTTTAATAGGAGCTTTAGTTTTCCAAAAAGCATATAAAATTTGGTGCTCCCCCTATCTGGCGACCATGTTAGATAGAGTAGAGTAAGTGTCAACAACTATGATGTTATTAGTTGCCATCTTTCCCGACCATATGATTATACCATGTGATCCTATGCGGAAAATACCAAGATGCTTCATTGTAGATATAGTCTGATTCCACTCCCGTTCCTTTTGACCAGAAAACCCCAATTCCTGGGCCTTTTTCCATATAGGGAGTGGTCCTTGCCAACCAGAAGAAAATGCGTTGTCCATTTAGATGTTGGATAATTCTCTCAGAGATGGTGAAATCCATTCCAACACCCAAGATTGGGTCAATTCCGATGAGAATATAGTTACCCGATTGAAACTTCCATGCAAGATGGTGGATAAATATCTTTTCAACTTTCAGGAAACTGAGCCAGATAGTTGATCCCTGTTTGATGCCAATGGTGCCATTCCTATACCAAAAGCTGAAATCTTTATCCTTAAGATACTTATGTTGAATGATCTTGCTCCATGTGCCAGCTCCAAATAAGCCCCTCCAGAGGGATTTTATCAGTAGTGCTCCACCGAAACGATGAAGGTCCATGATTCCCCATCCACCCATACCCTTAGGGAAAGTGATGTTTGATAATTTGGTCAAGTGGTATTTTTTCCCATTTCGACTTCCCCCAGATGAAGTTTTCCATGAGGTGGTTTAGATTGTTAATGATGGATGCAGGGATATGGAAGAGATGAGCCCAATAGACCCCCATTTGCGACAAAACAACTTGTGTGAGGATAACCCGCCCCCCTAAAGACAGGCATCTAAACTCCCACCCAGAGATCTTTTTGAAGAATCGATCAGCAAGCCATTGCCAATCAACGATTCTATAGCAAGAGGGTTTGATACGATAACCAAGGTATTTCAAACCATTTTGTATTGGCATTGCCTCAATACCAAATAAATATTTGATATATGCAACAATCTCCAAGTCAGATTGTCCATGATATATAACATATTTATTAACATTCATGTGTAAACCAGATGCATTAGCAAATCTACTGAAAATGTGAAAGAGACGTAAACAAGAAAAATGGCATAGCATAACCATAATGAGAATGTCATCGACAAAGAGTTTATGTGAAATGTTTATGTTATTTCCCATCTTCAGTGGCTGAAATTGATCCTCTAGGACCCTTTTTTTAATATGCAAACTTAGAAAATCCATAACAAGAATGAATAAAAGAGGGGATAGTGAACATCCGTGTCGGAGACTGCTGCTAACCCAGAAGAACCTTGTTGGATACCCGTTAATAATGACAACATAGTTGACATTATCCACACAAGCCATAATCCAGTTAACACATCTTGGTTGTAATCCAATCTTGATAAGGACGAGTCGGAGAAAGCCCCAGTCCAGGTATTCATATGCTTTTCAAAGATCAATCTGTAGTATAGAAGCATCAAGATGTCTGGTGTGAATCAAATGCATTCCTTCATATGCATTTGCGACAACATCATGGATGAGTGTATCCGGGAGAAAACCATGCTATTCAGGGGTGATGAAGCGAGTGAGTGTCCAGTGAATACTATCAACAATAGTCTTTGATATGATTTTGTAGATGACATTGCACAAAGAAATAGGCGTGAAGTCAGAGAAGCCCTTTGTAGAGTTGTTTTTAGGAATGAGGGCGATATATGTGGAAGTGATATTGTGATGGATGAAGCCCGAGGTCCTGGATTCCTCAATCATGCCCAGAAGGTCTCCTTTGAGGGTATCAAAAAAATGTGTGAAAAGTTCGATCGTCCATCCATCAGGACCAGGGCTTTTGTCTCCCTTAAATGACTTGAGAATGCCCAAAAGTTCTTCTTTAGAGACTTCCATAAAGAAATCATCATTTTTCTCAGCATCATACATAATCGGGTAAGGATCAGTGCCCCAAACAATGTCTTCAGCAAAAATATTATCATTGTTTCCATATGCCATTTGGAAGAATTGAACAGCAGCATCGCTGATCCTTCTTGAGTCCGGTGAATGTGTCCATCAGCGTCCATAATCTCCCATATGGTGTTTATATTGTGGCGATGGTTAGCATATCTGTGAAAGAATTTGGTGTTGCGGTCACCTTCCTTCAACCATATCACCCTGCTCTTTAATCTCCATGTAGATTCTTCCATAGAAAGGAGTTGCTTCTTCCTGAGTTCCAATGATTGAATATTGGACTGAATGTCAACAGAAAGATAATGAGTAGACATGGTGGGAAGGATGGAATCCAATTTATTTTGTATATCAACGAGCTCCTTTCTATTATCCATGATCTTCTATTTCTGCCAGTGTTTGACGTTCCCCCAGAGGGAGTCAAGTTTATCAAGAATGTTGACCATGGGGGAGTTACCAGTTAAACAAAGTCGATCCCAAGTTTCAGCACAAGTTTGTTAAAATCAGGATCCCCCAATACTGATCTGTTGAATTTGAAGGGGATGCCCGTGCAAAATTCCATTTTCCTCCATTGAAGAGTGATGGGTCTATGATCCGATATATAGTTGTTGATGATGTTTGCCCAGACATCTCCCAGACGGCCAAGCAACTGTTCTTGGATTAGAAAGAGATGTAGTCTCTTTGCAACATATGCCATGCCAGTATGTCCATTGTCCCAGGTAGGGACAATTTTTGTGGGGCAAATATCCACAGAGTTGTGCATGAGAATGGCATCTTGTATTTTCCTAGCTAGTGGGTCTGCTTTCCTAAAGCATCCCCAAAATTCACCCAGATTGATAGTGCAATTTAGATCCCCCGCGATGATAAGCGACTCCAGGTCCATCATGCCAGAAGATAAGAAACTGTCCCAGAAGTTACCTTTGTCTCTATATGGAGCATATATGTTGAGGATGTGCACACAGCCAGGCAGGCCACAAATGCTATCTTCCAACAATATACTAGCAAAACACTTATAAGCCTTTATATTGATCCAGTTAGGGTCCCATAAAGCCACCAAACCACCTGAGAGACCCGAAGTAGTAGTAGCAGATATATACCAGTTCGGAAACATTTTCTGAAAGTATTGGACAATGTGAGGAACATTACATGCATAGTTTCTTGAATGAGGATAATGAAGGGCTGTAAAGACAATAGAATGTGTTTGAGGGCCAAGTATTTAGGGGCAGCCGCCAGCCCCAAGATATTTAGGGAAATAATGCACGTCATGGGAGATATTTCTCGGGCAGCCGTGCTGTGAGGGACCATGAGGGGGAGATGTCAGCAATGGGGATGTCAACCAGAAAGTGGTCCATTGGGGAGGAAAAAGGATTTGTCTTGGGGCATCCCTAAAAATGACGACTACCTTAGTTATGTTTCCTTCGCACAGTAATGTTGCTCGCCGAGGTAGGGCTGATGTGGGGAGATGATTGACCCCCTGGCTTATGGATAGTGAGGGTACGAAGGTCTAAAGTCTTCCTTTGTAAAAGGAAGTCCAGGTCACTCCCGACAAAATTTGTAGGTGATGCAGTAGGTGAATTTGGGGGTGTAATGCTGAGGCATGGACCTTTGTCCTTAGACTGACGGCAGGGTGGTACTGAGGGAGTAACATATGCTATGTGTGAGGTGGAGGGTATGTCATGATATGGATGTGGAGTGGAGAAAGGGGTTGGAATGTCCTGACTGGTGGTAGGCTCTGGTGGCGGATGACATATGAAAGATGGTGGACTGTCAGAAAGAGGAAAGTCTGATTTGGGAGAGGTGTTCGGGGAAGATGGAATAGTAATGGATGATGAAACGATCGAACCAAAAGCATGAAGATGATTGGAATTTATGTCCAGTTGCATACCTGTATGCTTCGAATGGTGATTATGTGGCACAACTTGATGACCATTGCGGCTTGGCCGACCCGTGTCAAAGCGAGACACCGTGGCACCATTGTAGCATCTTCTACCATGAAGGCATCCACCTGGTCGAAGAGGGCACTCTACTCACAGATGACCCATTTGGTGGTAGAAGGAACATCTGAAAGGAACCCCACAATAGTCTAGCCTTTGTTGGAGATAGGTGTCACCCCAATCAAGTTCAATGTGATCAAGAAAACCACCGCGATAATCTTTCTTAATGAGAATCCAGGCAACCCTCTTGTCCTGTGCCCCCAAACAACATGGGTCAACATAGATAAATTTGCTGATGGCATTGCCAATATCAGTAAGTGTCTGTTTGGTCTATAGTTCGAGTGGTAGGCCTCGCAATTTGATCCATACCAGTTTGTTTGAAGGCATATTGCGAAGAGGATTGTACCCTATGTACCATTTGTGAAGGGCGAGGAAGCTTTTTCCATGAATCCACACAATGGCTTTAATTTTCTCCATGTCCTCCTAACTGAGAAAATGAAATTTGTACCATCCCTTCAATAGCCTCACAACCATTGGAAAATACCCAAGCATAGTCTTCCATTTCTTGTCAATCCATTTACGCATCTCAGAGTCCTCCATCTCCGAGAAATACCATCTACCAGCGAGGGCATGTTTTTGGAGATTGTTAATACGATCCACCAGAGTATTGTTGTCCAAAGCCATAGCCAGAGGTGGTGGAGTGGTTTTAATAGAGTGGTGCTTTGAACGACGATGGTGAAGTGCATGCCCGCCACGCTGTTCATCATGAGGTGCATGAGCGACATTTGGCACTCTGTCATCGCCCAGGATAGTACGCCATGCATCAAGTGACCAGGGACTAATTTGACGGACGTGGTCAGTACAACCAGTACGTTGAGATTCAGCATCCATGGTGGCACGAATAAGTCAGAGACATAATCCACCATGGGATAGAAGTTTAAGGAAAAAGTGTTGTAAAAGTCAACAGTCCCTGACAAGATAGTAAAGGTAGGCAAGACAGTAGAGGGCGAAATGGAATGTTAGACACGGAAAATAGGGCCTCCCAGCTTTGGGATCACCAATCAGCAAAGAATGAGGCGAAATGTGAGCATGTGAGGAATATAATAATATGAGTTGGGAGGTCGGACGTCGTCAAGTGGACAGTCCAAAAGGGGAAATGTAATGAGATACTGACAAAGGGAATTATACTCCAGATTTGGAATGATGTGAAAATAAATAATCACATGGAAAGGCGTCTGGATGACGCATTGATTTAAAAGACATGAGTTTTCAGTTAATGCCAGTGCCACCCAAACCAGCCGAGAAATTTAAAAAATCACCTGGAAAAATAAACCGGCCAACGGAAAATAAGAGCCAAATGAACAGCTGATACGTCGAAGGTGATGAGGTATGAAGAAAAAACCAGACAATGTGGAAAGAAAAAAAACAAGACAAAATGGAAGCTACATCCAAGAATCCGACACTAATTCATAGAGACAGGGTAGTAAAACATGAGTTGAAAGCGGACCGTCTCCAATGAACTCGGAAGGAAGGAAGAAAAAACCCAGTGAGAGCATTCGAGTGTAATGTGGCCTGTAAATGGTTTTAGAACCCGAAGTCACAGCAATAGCAGTAACATCCACTACAATTTAACCAAAAATTGCAAAATCAAACCCTGCACTACTTGCAGGGTTGAGAGATGATTTTGTGGTTTGTTAAATTGAGCCACGATGGGATTTGTGTACTAATCTGGATGGAAGCAAGCCTGAAGATGGAGAAAACGAAGTATAAGTCCCTATTGAAGCCGCAAAAATCGGATCTACAACAAGGGGGATACCCACTCGGTCCGGACCTTGGTTAGCAGTTCGTTTTCCATTTGGTATAGTGGGTCCAACTGGGGATATGGGACCAGTTTCCCAATATATGTGTGTGTGTGTTGAGAATTGATATTTCCTTTCTAATAGTTCCTAAGTAAAATGATTTTATTCTAAATCTAATCTAACAACATGCAATTGTATTCTAATAAATAGAAATATCTAATTCTAAACTAA
Organism: Pinus tabuliformis; assembly: GCA_031772625.1. Taxonomy (NCBI): domain Eukaryota; kingdom Viridiplantae; phylum Streptophyta; class Pinopsida; order Pinales; family Pinaceae; genus Pinus; species Pinus tabuliformis. The sequence goes on along the minus strand of CM062818.1, from coordinate 649,523,635 downwards.
CCTGAGATGTAATCTTTCCGTTATGCGATCTATAATGATTTCAAATAACAGTTGATAATAATGATCATTCAACTACTATAAGAAAAGAATTCAATAAAAATAAACCATTTCATATATATTAAGCATAAATAAATAGCTATCACCGTAAAAAATTGCCAAATGATAACTCAAGCATTCACGCATTTATATATAAATAACTGAACATGAATATCACCTTAACACATAAGCAGAAACAATTAAGAGATAAAAGGACCATTTATAACTAGTTCTACTCATGAGCTTCAAGCAATAATGATCTATCTCTTCTTAATCCAACATCCACTAAGAGTACAAAAGTGCAACATCAGTGGTAGATATTAAATGCATATATCAATAAATCATGTTCCATTCATTCATCAAAACCTCCTCGGAGGGTGCAAAAGTGCATGTTCTGAGGACAAGTTTTTGATAAATTTCGGGACCCTTCTCTAAATTCATGAGAAGGGTTTTAATACTACTAACTAAATCTAAAAGTAATTTATTACAAAAATGTAGGATGTGGTTTAAATGACCGTCCCCATTTCAGGCAAAAATAAAGAAAAATTAAAACTAAAACTAAATCTAAAAATTAAAACTAATAACTAACTATCTATGTACTTGTTCCTTGTAGTCGCAAGCATTCAGCATTTGCTTGAGGAGAGTTGGTTGGCTGACTTCTGACTTTAGCTGTCTTGCGAAAACAAAATCGGTAAGAGTTGGCGCCATCTTCTCAGCAGAATTAATGACACATTTGAGAGTCATGCACTGGCTGTGTGGTTTTACCAAGTATGTCCAGTAAGAATCCCAATTCAAATTGGTTAACCTTTTGATTGACTCTGCCTTTTCTTGAGCCTTCTGTCTCCAACTTGTTTGTAGATGCTGTACATTTGGTAGATATTTTCATACTTATTTGAAGATAAATACCACTGGTTTTGAGTTCCAGTTTTACCTTCTGTCTTTAGCACTTTTTTCCTACAAATTTCTGGGCTTATAGGTGACTGAGCAATTAAGGCTCTCCATCTCAAGGGGTTCTTCCTGGCAATGAGAAATTAGAGGCTTGCCTTCGTTCCTTGATCTGGACTTCCTTGGTGCTATTTTTCGCCTCTTGCGCATTTTTTTGTTGGAGGATATGAACCTTGAACTTTGTGGAAACAACTCCATGAGTTCTTTGGTCTTGAGTTTAAAATTATATGCCCGTTATGCCAGGACTATCCAATACCCATTTGACCATGTCAGTGTATGGAAGAATCTTGAGCCTCGCCACTATCCGGTGCAAGAATGAACATGCTAGTTTTGTAATAGACGCTTCAGAAGACCCGTGTGAGCCTGCAGTAGCCGTAACCTCCATTACCTTGGGATCTTCTTCCTCAAGTAGACTGTACATGCCTTCCCAAGTAGTAATACCGGCATCTTTGTTACAGGTGGTGTCTGTGTACAAGGGCGTCATTTATTTATCTTCAGAACTTAAAGCTTTACCCTTCTTTCCCATAATATCCTGAACACTGCTTTGTATACTTCTCTGCTCTTTGCTCCTGCAGTTTACAAATGAGGTGAGAATAATGATAAGAAAAAGGTGACGAGAAAGTTTTAAATGTGGAAAACATATAAAATATACCATCTTACGTGAAATGGCTCTTTGATAAGATCAAAACCATATTTCATTAATGATTGCCAACTAACTCATTGATTAACATTAACATGCATAACTGGGCCTTGGGTTATGGAAAAAACTTTTTCTAACAACGAGACCTAAAGATCTGTGATAAGGCGATTTTGTGATTTGCTTCGCATTGTCACAGATCGCAATATCGCAGATCCATTGTGTGTGGCAATTATCCGTTTAATGTGTTTTTTGTGAAATGCGATTTGCGAGATGCGCCATCGCATATCGGTGGTTTAAGGCATTTCAGCGTAAGTGATTTTTGAGGCATGCGATGCGATGAAGGTATTTTGATGTATGATTTCGCATCGCGATTTCGCACTCTTAGAATTCCGCTTGTAGGAAGGCACCCATTACCCTTTTTGCGATGCAATGCGCTTTAAGGAATGATTTTATTCTAACTTATCATAAAAATTAAGTCTTTTTAGATTTTTTCGAGGGTATTCTCCTAAGTTTATGATAGTGAGTTTTATAAAAAAGGAAATACAAGCATTATTTGATTTTTTTAATTTTTGAATAAGGGTCCCCATTTATTTAGTATTAGTCATAAAACTAAATAAGAAGGGGGGTTGTTGCTAGCCACAATAGTCCCTAATGGCCTCAAACCCCCATGCCATAAGGAACTAAGTGTGGATTTTAGACGGAAGATAAGGCCAGACTATAACTAAATCAGGGACATTAACTAAAAGAAGCACTATGAGCATTTACACAGAAAATACAAATAAATTTTTACCCAGGAAGTAATATTATGGACAGTAAATTCAATTTATGGTGCGTTTATAGAACAGTAGGAGCATACCTGAAAATAAACTGGTGATATTGGACGACAGCACACGCAAATGCCAAAAAACCCCTTTTGGGATGACAATGATATACATCCACCAAAATAAGCACGAGAGTAAGTAAAAATGGACTAAAGAAACAATTACTGTAATTTCAGCGAGAATCACAAAAATAGTGACCATGTTTGCACCATCTACTGAGAAGACCTAGTTAAAACCAGTTAAATATAGAGGTATATCAAGTCAATCCTCATAGAGGGCACTGTAAGCCCAGTGGCCAAGCATGTATTGCGCATCAAAAGGTCAAAACCAAAAAACCCTCAGTAATATTTAATGCAAAATCCATGGCGGGATATTGTCTTCATCTCAACTATCCAATGAATATTCCCATTACACAGGTCTGCCTTGAACGAAAGCCATTCTTAGTAGTGAGATTGCTCTCTGATTTGGCTGGAGTGGGGGATTTGGTGGTAACTAAGTAGTTGTCTTCTTTGACCATTAAAAAAGTAAATTCATGATCAGCTATGAAACGCACTGAAAATCACTTTGCAGGTTATGTCTTTGTCATTTCTCTGACCAAGATAAACCCAACGATGTGTCCCTCTTAGTTTAGTTACCTCAAATTAAAACACAACATCAACGCACAAAAGCACAGAGAAACATGAGGGACAGACAACACAAACCAGGAGCTTTGCAAAGGTAGATTCAGCATTTACAGTGTTAAGAAACTTCATATTTTACTGATGATAGAAGAACAAAATCCCAGAACCATAGTCCAACATATCTTATGAAATCCATAAAATTTGCAATGTAAAGGAGGTCATTGAATACATAGTCGCACGTGAAATAAGAGGAGCAACAACCCTTTTACTTCAGGAGAAAAAGCGGTAGTAAGGAAAATGAAAAATAGGTTGTGGGGAATTAGGGTTTGAACGTGGAACACAAAAAATAGTTAAATGGTTCTAATGTAACAAAACCCTCGAAAAATATTATGGAAAAAAGTAAAACAAAACCATCAGCACTGGAAAGTGTGGAAATGATTTTTATCCCCATAATAGAACAAAAACCTTTTGAAATGATTATGGCACATAATTGAACAAAATAGCTACTGTGTTAGATTTTTCTAGAAAGTGTGCATTGATTTAATTGGATAACATTTACACTACAAGAAAAAAGGACATTGGTGAGGAGCGAAAAATGTCACCATAAGCCCATTGGTGATGGTCAAAATAGCCTTCGCCACCAAAAACTGAACGTCACCAAAAGTGGCGTCGCCAAAAGTATAGGTCTTGTAGTGACATTCAAAGTTTGTCACCAATAATGATTTATAATGATGGATAGTGACTGTCACCATTTCATATGAGCAATGGTGACGGACCATAGCCTCCGTCACCAAAGGTGGCATCGCCAAAAGTATAGGTGTTGTATCGACATTCAATGTCTGTCACCAATAATGAATTATAATGATAGATAGCGACCGTCACCATTTCATATGAGCAATGGTGACGGACCGTAGCCTCTGTCACACAAAACTAAACGTCACCAAAGGTGGCGTCACCAAAAGTATAGGTGTTATGGCGACATTAAAGGTCTGTCACGAATATTGAATTGTAATGACGGATAGTGACCATCACCATTTCATATGAGCAACAACAGTTTATTTTGATGGATCTTTCATGGTCGTCACTATTGGTGCATATATATGGTGACGTTCGTTGACCCTCACCAAAAGATGGATTGCTATAAGTATAGGTGTTGTGGTGATATTCAAGGTCTGTCACAAATAATGACTATAATAATGGACATCGACCATCACCATTTCATATCAACAACAACGATTTATGGTTACAAACATTTGAGGTTCGTCACTATTGATGCATATATATGTTGGCATTCATTAACTGTCACCATTTCATATTTTGGTGATGGTCGAAAAATGTCACCAAAGCTCATTTGTGATGGTCAAAATCTCATTCCATATGGATCATGTCAGGGCACGATGGAATCGAGCCAGCAACCTCCTACTTGTAAAGCAGGTGCTCTTCCATTGAGCTAGCACCCTTTAAAGAATTAGACTTTTAAAATTAGACCTTGAAACTTCATAAATTGTAAATTCTACAACTTTCGATAAATTAAAGTCTCGACAATATTTTATTAAACAAGCAAAGCAACATCAAAGCTACAGGTCCCTAGCTAATGTTTATGGAAATTATGAAAAGTGGGTGGAGGGAAAAATAATTATGTATAAGAGAATCAATATGTTCAGTTGAATACTCAATTAGAAGTGAAAGTTTGCGAACATTTATAATCTATAAATGACCTATAACTAGAAAATGCACCAAATATTGCAAATGAAATGACATAAGTTGATAACATATAGAACATTGATGAAGACAAATGCACTATGTTATAGGTTGAGTGAAACAAAAATCTCAATGTTGTTGTTGTTTGGTGTTTAGATATCGAAATGATATCTAAAATTCTGTGCAAATGTAACACAGATCTCCGAAAACCATGAACGACATATGATAAAAAAAAAATTCTATATATATATATATATATATATATATATATATATATATATATATATATATATATATATATATATATATATATATATCCCATTTACATAAACCAACATGAAATTTGGAATTTCACAAGTCCACACTCAAAACATGACAGCAACCATCAAATAAAAGAAATTGACTTAGATAGAAAGCAATAGCTTCACCTTCATTCTTGAGCTGCTTCTGTTTATTTGAATTTGACTCATGACATTCTCTATCTGACAAGGAATCAAAATCATCACTAGTATTAAATTCATTGAACACGGACTTTGGATATCCCACTAGATGTGTGCATGCTGCTGAAGAACACATTCCTTATTAACCATTGTTACCTGACAAAAACCAAAGAGACAACACAATATTAGCCTACACAAAATCCCCTACCGAAATATAATCATAACTTAGCAAAGAAGTCTAAAATATGTTCTTAATTAATAAACTTTCTATTTGGAAATATTGCTTCTTTAGATTTAAAAAAGACTATGTTGTACAACACTTCTATCTATTTATCCAGGCAAATTATATCATAGCACATGTCACACAGTAGAAATCTACAATACCTAAAGTAAAAAGAAAAATTTTCTCAAGAAAATACATTTAGAAAAGAGATTTGAAAACTATAAGTTTGTCATCAAAGCTTTGATTAATTTAGCAACAAACTATTTGGAGTTTGAAAATCAAACTCATTCATAGCAAATGAAAAGGACAATGGCCAACGTCATTATTCATACAAATAGAGCTAGAGTCACTATTTCCATTGCAGATAACTGAAATTTGGGCAGTGGTCTAACAATTAGAGCTTATTTTTTGGGAAGACTCGTCAATACCATCATTTTTTTCCACAGTATATTGTGTCTCTAGATCCAGATCAGATAGCTTGCCATTCTCAAGTTCTACCTTTCAAGTACTGATTTCTAGCTCACCCTTTAAAACACAATTCTACCACTCTATTTTATTTTGTTTTTTCAAGAGAATTGGCAGGACCTTCCTATCCTCTGTTTTACATAATCAATAACCATCCATCAATGATATAAACAATAATAGATACACAACCAAGGCCAAAGATGTTCTTGTTGTATACCTATGTTCTAGGACTCATCTGACCTTACGGGTTCAAAGAGCTCACCCTAAAAAAATAACATCCATGTGGAATTTAGAATTTTTTTAAAAAATCAAGCTCCAAGTAAACCAATCAAAATATGAACATCCTTTTAATCAATAAAATCTTTGACTTAAAATAAAGGTGGCCTAGAATTGAATGTTATATCAACCATGTCAAGTAACTAACATCGGGTGAGAAATACAATCCATGCATATTGGATTAATGAAATAATTGATCTGTTAAAGATCAAAAGTAGATGACTTAGAGCTAAGAAACGCAAATAAATGACTTAGAACTAAGACATGAAGTTTCCCTTTCAACCCCGTCATTAAATAACTCTTATTTATGTCACTTACCATTAAACTTTTTTTGATACCAAGTGGAAGTGGTATTGTAACATTAACCTCTGATAGTCTGTTTCCACGGCTACTTCTCAAGATCTGCTCCATTACCAACATTTGGGGCTAGATAAGATACATGCAAAAACCATCAACATCAAAATCAAATCTACATCCTTATAAAAAAATGGGAGGTAAAAAAAATATCCACAAATTGAAACAGACTGTAGGATACCTCATTCTTGCAACATGATTATCTTGTCATGAACAATAAAAAAATAAATCAGGAGAAATGTAATTTTTTCCACATTTTGAAAATGAAATCTTTTGCATATTCTATGAACAATTGATGAAAAAATTCAGCTAAAGCTTGTCAGCATCAGGATTATGGTAAAACATAAAGGAACGCTCAAACACATGTATAATCCTAAACATAAGTATCTATACATATATGTATTTATTCAGGACATTGAATTTTGTGAAAATATGGAAGTCAAATCTTTGAAATAACACAATTTATGGTACCACTGCCTTATGAAGTCCAGTCATTCGAGTATTTACAATGTCCATTCAGGAATTTATTCAAAGTTCAAAGTTCAAACAATTAACATGTAGCCTAAAAAAACTTAGATTTGAAAAGGAGATAACCCAAAGATGTAGAGTATATGTCTGACATTTATATATCCTAATTTCCAGACATTTAAATGACATTTTTTTGCATACTATTGTGAATTCAGCCCAAAAAGCTAGAAAAAAATATTAATGGTTATTTTTCTAATATAGAAGTTTTATGCATGCATTTATTTATACAGTGAGCTTGCAATGTCAAACATATCTAAGGATGCACTCAATACATTGCATCTTTAGCGCTGGTGTGTGAACTTGAGACAATGAAATCCAACATTAACAGTTTGCCTACAATATGCACTAGCAAAATAGGTGAACAATAGTATTGTAGGTATGTGTTATGAATATATGTATTGCAGGACAATAAGAGTATGGTTGGAACATTCATGTCCAACCCTTCCAATTTTGCCTATTATTTTCAATGGTCTAATAGGTGAACAATAGAACTATAGGTGTGAATTCTGTATCACTTACCTAAATCCAACACCTTCAACATAGAAATTTCAAAGAATATGTCTAGAACTGGTAGGTAATTTGCAAAATGAAAGAGTTGGCTTGATTGTTTCTGGAGAAGACTAGGTTCTTACATTGTTCAATGTAAATTCATGACATTTTTCCAATCTTAGATGGAACAAAAAGGAACCAAGCTAGAAGGTTATTTAAAGAATCCTTACTTAGCTAGGGTAAAATGTTAGCCCTTTTTTGTCAAAAGCATAAATGTAAAAACTTTAAGAAATTCAGTGAAGAGACTGTAGAAATGTTCTTATCAAACCACTAACATAAACAAAGCTAAGAAATATTGCTTTGTAGAATACATATTCATGGTTAAATTAACAAGAAAGTGACCTTTTAGCATAGTTAATGCACTAGTGCTCATGCCGTAGTGTCCCAGGGCATGCTAGGGACTACAGGGAGTGCTGATGTACATCTAGAGAAGAGGTGGGGATACATTGAGCTATAGTCAGGAGGACCACAAGCGATGAGGGGCAGATACTTGAGGTACCCAACCTCTTGGATTATATCTTGCTATGGGAGACCCGAAGAGAGAGTAGCAAGACTGGCGGATGTGGGTAGAGACAGATCCAGATGAAGCAGCAGAGAGTGCTAGAGTGCAGGAGTCCCCGAGCAGCACGAGTCTAGTAGGTTGTAATAGTAAGAGCCCTAGCTATGGTCACAAAGGATCCCTAGCTGCAGTCATGAAGGGAGACCTAGACGCAGTATTGAAGGAGTGCTAGCCATAGTCGAAAAGGAAGACCTAGCTGCAGTAAAATGCAGCCCTAACCGTAGTCAAAAGGAGGCTTAGCCACAATAAGAGAGAGGCCTAAGACACTATCTAGAGAGAGGCCTAAGATGTAATCAAGAGAGGCATAAAGACGCAGTCAAGAGAGGCCAGATATGTAGCAAAAGGAAGGCTCTTATCCACAGCAAAGGAGGCCTTAATCCGTAGCAAGAGGGAGGCCCTTATCAGCCATCAAGAAGAAGCATATAGCTGCAGTCAAGGAAGGTCTAAAGCAACACTCAGAGAGGCCCTAGATGCAGTCAAAGGGAGGCCCTAGCCACTGCAAGAAGGATCCATAAGACAACAAGAAAGAAGCCCTAGAAGCAACGTGGAAGTCTTATGTTTTGTTGTAGGTACAACGTGTGAAAGAGAGGTTGTTTTGAGTGTTGTTCTTGGGTGCTCTTGTAGGGAGAAGGGCCGAAGTTTGAAGTTTAAGATCATAGCAAGAAGAGGCATTCAACGTGGGTTAAATAGGGTTGTTCTGTAGCTATTCTAGGAACAATGAAGGGTTGAAAATAGGCCAAGTATCTTTCTTGAAGCTTCAACCAAAGAATGAAACTCAACTAAAGGATGAATTAGCTTAATAAAGTTCATGCTGGCCTTTTACAATGATATACTTATGAGTGAACCCAACTCTTATTATTGGGACTTATCCTAGTGTCCTGATAAGTGGGATATAGAGGAAAAATATGATCTCCCTTTCTCCATTGCATTCCTCCCACCTTGAAAATCAAAAGGGGACATAATGAATTTCATATACAGATATTTAATAGATATATATTCCCAATCTCTTGCCATCTAGTAGTTGAGCCTGCTTGAGCTAGGCTCAAGCAATTAGTCAATCTAGAGCATGCATATCCCTACTTATTCTGCGCACGCCTCTGGGTGGATCTCTCTATCCCTGTAGTGCCAGTAAAAGGTTTTGGGTATGGTAAGGGCTACTAGCTAGTTTTTTGAACCTTTGTATTTACATCTAATTTCACCTCGCCTTACCCTACTCTCATCTCTATGTATTCTCAAATTAAACCAACTACACAATCGAAAACTTTGTTCTTGTGTGGTATCTCAAAATACTTTTCAAACATAAAATTACAACCTACTGTCACAAGGAGACTAATCATGGTTTAACAAATCAAACATGACATCTTACATTAACAATTTCCTTTTACGTGATGCCAGTGTTCTGCCTAGGCCTTGGAACTATGCCTAAAGGGGTGTACTACATGACAGGGGTTTGCACTGCCAATAAACTTAATTATAACTAATTATGAGAAGAAGATAGCATTGTTTATATACCAAATTGCTTAAATTAAAGATTAGCTTCTTGTATGAATTACAGTGCACTGATAGAAACGGAGATAGTTTCCAACAAAAAGCACCCAAAAAAGAAACAAAAGTCATAGGAGACACTTATTTCTCTTCTTCGGTGCTAGTCTTTGAAGACCTCCACCACCATCATCACTTCCACATTCATCCTCCTACACCTCAAGAGTTGCAGGTACCACTCTGCCCCTGTTTCTTGAAATCTCTCTAATAGGAGTCTCTGCAGCCTTCTCAGAACTAGGAATCATAAGTGGATTGGTTCTGTGAGGAATCAACACCTCACCATTTTCAACAGTTTCCATCATCAACTTCCAGTCTTTAAAATCAAACCGAAAAAAATAATAATAATAATAATAAATCAATAAATAAATTGGCTGTAAGAAGCTTCTCCGAATGCAATTTCTGTAGCTCTGGGAGCATTTTTGGGGACAGCAAAATGTTTTCCATTTTCATCGACATTTATTTCAACTCTACCATCCTTTACTAGAAATGATAACACAAAGATGTTTTCTACTGTCTGGGAAAATGATATTTTATTTAGAGCCAAATTCTTTAATCTTGCTTGATTTTGTTTTCGCAAAATGTTAAATATGCTTGCCATATTCTTGTCTGTTTCTAATTTTTCATATTCTGGGGACACTTTCACTACTTTAGGTCGAGTGATTTCTATCATCTTTGTCTGTTTTCTCTGTACTATAACTTTCCTTTGCTTAGGTTCATTATCCGTTGGTCCAAGCATAGTGCAATTTCCTGCCACATGCTGGAAAACAGAAGCAACTAAAAGCCCAATATTTCTCCATGATATTTGGGTTTGATCGTAATTTCCCTCCAAGGACCTGCTTCCATATGCCTGGTCACTAGAGTTTCTTAGAATATCACTACTAATAAAATCAACTAGAGTATCACCATCATTGTTTTGTGATCTGTTAACAGTAGCAAGGAGTGTGGATGTGAGATCAAAGATTTCATCAGCGTCTGTAACTTGCTCACGAGGTCTCTAAACAAAATTGTGCAAGATTTCCACTTTGCTAATTATAGCCTCAAATTTTCCAGATTTTTCTTTTAAAATATTTTCTCTCTCCTCAGCAATCGAAGTCTTGAGGGGATGATAACGGTACCTTAATATACAGTGTTGCACCATACTCTGATTGTTACCAATGCATGCAGTAGCATCTTCTTTCTCTCTCGGGGGCTTACTGTGTCCTTGTTGTGATCCTTTTACCCCATGAGAGGAATCTTCCAGTGTTTGACTCAATGTTTCTTCCTCTTTAACTCTAGCTTGGGTACCAAGCCTTCTACCCATCCTTTCTATCACCTACTTTTGGAGTTGATAGAAATGAAAATATTCAACCAAAGTTGGAAGGAAGGGCTTGAAATTGAGATTTTTGATTGAAGAACTGTCGTGGAATGGAAAAAAAGCAAGAAAATATTTTCGTGTTGCATTGAAATGAGGGAGGTTAGGGAGTTGTGATTTCCCCTACCCTGAGAAGTTTGATTTGTAATAGAAGAGGGATGAAGGCCCACTACAATGGATATAAAGTCCCAAGACATAAGCATTGTCGAATGAAATGCATAGGTGCAGTGTGCCAGTTAAGCATGAGGATTGGAAGAAGTGACACATGTGGGAGAGTGGCCATATTATTGAAGAATTGTTTACATTGAGGAAGGACACCATTTTTATATGGTAAGAATGTCAATTATAACGTGGAGAGTTTCCAACACCACTTTATCATCTACATGAGGGAGTTTACAATTTGTATATCTTTGTCTCAGTCCCATGGTGAATATATTAGTGTGAGGATCCACTGTTTCATGATACATATGTTGGATGTTTTGCTGAACTTGAGCTTTATAAGGAAATATCTTTAGATATCCAGAACATCTTAGAAATTTATTTGAACAATTATTTTCTTGCAACAATGTTTATTGATGATAAATTTCTTGGTAATGTACACATGCATAGAAGAGTGTGACTGATGGCATGGATACGTGGCCTTTCAAATCGAAATGGCCACCTCTAAAGATAATATTTGGAATATCCTTTTAGCATTTCTTTGAGATGGCATCCAAGATGTTGGAGTGAAGACATCAAGGAACTCTATATTTTGACATATTCTAGCTGAATTGCCAAACATGCAAGAGAAACTAAAACCAGGGGTTTTATAAGTAATAGCCCAAGTGTATGAGAAATCCAAGCTTTTAGAGGAATATTTCCGCATTTAATAATTGGATGAGGATGAATATTTCTATTACACTATGTGTTGTTATTGATATGTTTGGATGTTTTGGGTGAACACTTGGCCCATCTTCAAGAACATCCAATAACGTTCGAGTCCAAGACAGATTTAAAGAGATCATTTATCAAATTAGTTGTCCAACTATGAAAGACAATCAAGTTTTGGAAGAGATACATCGTAGTACTATCAAAGCATATTGTGGACCATGTTAGAAAATGGATCAAAAAGGTTTTCAGAATGTTTGCTAAAATTTGACATTTAGCATTGTCTTAGCATTTTCTTATCAACTTTCTTGGAGGCAAAAAGTGATAGGAGAAACTTGCACAATAATGGCGGCCACTAGAATGAGAAACACAAAGAATTATCAAAATGTAATCTGTTGCTATGATGACACATGGGAAGATACTTATTACTCTCAACATGGTTGTACAGGAAAAATAGTTTTTGCCTTTGAGTATAGTTGATGTATCATAATGTAGTGGTTGTTTCCCTGCTGCAATAAAACAAATATATATCCATCTCAAGGTGAAAGAATAACACCAGTATATCTTCGAATGATATGGGCTATGTGTTGTGCTCAACAACTAGGAAAGTCTCTATCAGTCAAAGTGCGATGAAGCGATGGGTTTAGGTTTCTGTGCTCGTGTTGTTAAAGTATATCGATACAAGTGATGAAAAACACATGTTCAATTCCCTGGAACATATCTTATTTTCATTACTTGTCCAGGATAAATCCACGACCATAGTTGAGAAACGTAATCAAAATAAAGTAAATATGCAGTTTATTTAAACAAATGTGGCATGAGCAGAAAACATATGCACCAAATTACAAAATGCAAAAGTCAAAGTTCTGTATAAAAGTTTTAAATTAAAAAAATATCTAACAGTTTTCAGGAAGTTTAACGAATGCAACTTCCTAGCACTCATCCAATGGCCATTTTAGGAGGGTCGAAGCCATCCATCAATATAAAGAGATCTATAAAAGCAAACAGGGACTTTGAAGAATGGATCCCTCATTTTGCATACCCAAATGTTGCCTGATTATTGAGCAAGGGCCTGACGAGTTAGTGAGGGTTTCCCTTTTGTTTTTGTTTCAACCTATTTTCATGCTTATATTTTTGCTAATATGATGTCATTGGTGGACCTTAATATACAGTGTTGCACCATACTCCGATTGTTACCACTACATGCAGTAGCATCTTCGTTCTCTCTCGGGGGCTTACTGTGGCCTTGTTGTGATCCTTTTCCCGCATGAGAGGAATCTTGCAGTGTCTAACTCAATGTTTCTTCCTCTTTAACTCTATCTCAGGTACCAAGCTTTCTACCGATCCCTTCTATCACATGCTTTTGGAGTTGAGAGCAATGCAGAAATTCAACCAAAGCTAGAAGGAAGGGCTTGAAATCTATGTTACTAGAAACCAGAAAGGGGAAACGAAACGAGAAACGACAACGAGACGAGAAACAGAGTTTGGAGATTTCACATTCAAGAAACGAGGAGAGAGAAAAACAAGACAAATATGAAACATACAACCAAGCATTTGTTTCACATTCAAGAAACAAGGAGAGAGAAAAAACAAGAAAAATATGAAACATAAAACCAAGCATTCATCATTAACATTCTCGAATAATATGGTTCATAGGTAGTTGCTCATAGGTTGTAGCTACTCACATTGGCCATGCCTTAATACTTATAGTGATCAACAAAGCTTCCATTTCTCACATAAGCAATTCTTGAATACCCATGTTTGATCCTCTAGGCTGGTAAATACAATAATGAAGAAACACTTGGCACCGAATTCAAGTTTGATTTAGCCTTTGCATTTTCCGGATGAGTACATGATCCCACATACATTGTATATATTCTTGGATGTGACATGAGTGGACCTCAAATTTGGGATCTATTATATCATTTTCCACACAGTTATTGGGTTATTGTTTTCATGCTTGGGTAACAAGATGGTGGAGATTGAGTTGATCTCCATTGGATATAGAGCCAAAAATAGAGGGTTGACTCGAACTATTGCCACTTGCAGAACCATAAATACTACAACATGTGTTTGAAGAAAAAATCTAAAGAGAAAACATTCAAAAATTTATCTTTAATCAATTATAATAGAAAACTAATCTTTTTAATAATAAAAATAATATATTTTAAAAGTATAGTTGAACTAGATATTAAATTGCTAGTTCGTGAGAAAAAAAATTAACTAAATTATTTAACTACTAATTTATAAAAATATATATAAAATATCTATACACATTACTAATTTATAAAAGAGATTTGATCCCTTTAGGATGTTGGTATATCCCAAATTAAGATCGATCTAGGCTAGTATATATTATTTACCATAATTATTGTTAAAGTGTATAATGGCTATCTCATATTTGTATTTGCATTGATTAAATGATTATTATATGTAGTCATGTTTTATATTAATTATTTTAATGCATCATATATATGGTTTTGTATAGTAAATTTATTTTTATGTTCAATTTTAATAGTTAAATTTAGATATTCTTTCTTGATATTAGTTATTTTTTATTAATTTTCATTTTATTATCCATTAAAATTTGTTATCTGAGTCAATGTTTCCAATTAACAAGTGTGGTTGATCAATATAAATAAGTGAAATAAATTATTAAATTGTGATTTTTTTTAATTTCTACTTAGTTAAATATTATATATAAATATCACTTGTGGTTATAACATACCAAACCATTAATTTTTAGTTGTTAAATATGATTATGTTAAAATAACTTTAAAAAAATGTTATCACCCATGGTTAGAACTTACCAAACCATTATTTTTTAGTCCCTAGATTTGTTTATGTTAAAATAACTTTTGAAAAATGTTATGGCCAATAGTTTTGTTATATTCCATGGCTTTGTACTTTATATTCATTTACTTTGCTAGTTTTTGCACATGGTTTTGTTAGATTCCATGGTTCTGTATTTAATATTTATTTAATTTATTAGTTTTCCTCATCAATTTTCTTTCATAAATTAAAACAAGCAAGAGAGACCTTGAAGTCTTGAAAGGAAATGTCATAGTCTAGGTATTTTATTCTAGGCCCCTCTTAATCTAATTTTGGTTGTTAGATTTTGCACCAAGAGACCCTTTCCACCTGGGGAATATGTTATAATATTTGGTATTTTAACTCAGTCAAAATAAAATAAAACAAAATCAAATCAAATAAAAAAAATTAAAAACATAAAATTCTCCAGTTCATAGTTTTTTCTTGCCCATGGCTTTTTCCCACGATACTCCTAACCCATGGTTTTTGTCCATGGTATTTTTCTGCAATGTATCCTATTCAAAGGCTAATAACTAAAGCAACTAAGATCCATTTTAACTGTGGATCAATCATTGAGAGGATCAAATCTCTTCACTTAAAGAGGTTTTCATAGAGAGAGAGAGAGATTTGATCTCTCTTGATGCTCGAGAGAAATAGATCTACGATGGTTATTTATAAACGAAGAGGAGTATTTTCTTGTAGTAGTACTCCTATTTGTTTTGTATTTAAAAATTATTAAATGATGGATTTTTGTTTTGTATTTTGATTTTTGAGACTTGTTTATTTTTATAAATTTACAATTACTTCTATCACTATTTTTATGTAATTATGAAACTTTCCATATTTATCATAGTTGAAATTATGTTTGTATTATAGACATATTAATCAATAGCTTGTTGCTCTTAAACTTTGTTATTGCAAATTACCTAACATAATCTCTCTTATCACCGATGAAAAAAGTATTTATGGGATAAAACTATTAATGGGATGGATAATAGATAATTATTATTTTTTATATATTAAATTAATGTCTTTGGTTGATGATATTTAATATTATAGATAGTCTAATAGTTGATAAAAGTTTCTATAGGATAGTTTTATCAAAATCCTTTTCCAATCATTTGAGAGGTTATAAACCAGACCAATGGCAAAAAAATTATTGTGTCCCAATGTTTATATAAAATAATTAATTAACTAGAAAAATTAACTAAATTATTTAACTACTAATTTATAAATAAATAAATAAATAATATATATATATATATATATATACTATATATATAAATATATAAAAAAAATCATATACATTTAATTTATAATTTTATATAAAAATACACATTTTAAATATTAGATACAATCAATAAATCCACTTTTAAATAAAAGCAACACAAAAATAACAAAAAAAAAAAATTGTAAAAACTTAACCATACACTGCTACACATCAATCGATACAATTAAAAAAATAACATAACTTTAACTAGTAAAATCCCTAAATAGTCAATGTTGTTAAAGATATATTAAGCATTATTGCAAGGTGTTGTCACTAGGGAGAACACCCAACCTATTTGCCGTTAGCATCTAAGCTATATATGGTTGACTTCTAACCATAGAATATGAAAATGCCTTCAAAAACTATCCTGAAAACCAATGCTTTTATGATTCATGTCCACGTCCAATTGGGAAGAGATCCATATTGCAAATGAACCAGATTAACATTTTCCATAAAACAGTTTCAAGAAACGAACGTTTTTTGGAAAACCAAGTTTCTTGCAATAAAAAACGAAAACTACCATATCAAACACCGTTTTCCATACCATTCCATTTTTTATATGGTTTTTTTTCAGAAACGAAGACTTCTGTTCTGTTTTTGGTAACAGAGCTTGAAATTGAGATTTCTGATTAAGAACTGCTGTGAAATGGAAAGATAGCAAGAAAATCTTTTCGTGTTGCATTGAAATGAGGGAGGGCAGGGAGTTACCCTAAGAAGTCTACATTGTTGTTTTTTCCATTATTTTCTGATGTGGTATACTACCAAACTACTATTTTTGTAATTTCTAGTGTGGTATACTACCAAACTACTATAAGAGTTCAACGTATATTTAATATAAATTTCATTGTCAATATAGTAATTGTGGGGCTAGTTCATTTGAAGCTAAACTCTTAAAAAAACAAAACCCAAATAACCTAATTTTAGGTGAAAAAGTTGGTATATTGTTTGAAGCAATTGAAATCGAGGAAGGAATTAAAGGAGAGAAAGGGTACCTGTGCAAGTATTTTCTTGGGTTATTGAAAGAAGACCAAGGCTTCTATTTGCCCAGCGAAAATAGATCCATGTTTCGTGAGCAAGCCATTGAAGAGATCCTCCTCAATATTATTTCTCAATGCATCCAAATTCAACCATGAAACAATAACTGCCAGCGAATTGCTGCAACATTTCATGTGAAAATATAAAACAAATTTACAAATCAATTCTAAGAATGGCCATCGATCTAGAAACCCTAAAAATTGATTCAAATACCTGTACCTGTTTCCATATAGCCACAACATTTCATGTGAAAATATAAAACAAATTTGCAAATCAATTCTAAGAATGGCCATTGATCTAGAAACCCTAAAAATTGATCCAACGACCTATACCTGTTTCCATATAGCCACAGATCAGATTGTACTGTGCCCATGGTCTTTCCTTTTTTTTCAACTACTCAACATACATTTCATGTGAAAATATAAAACAAATTTGCAAATCAATTCTAAGAATGGCCATTGATCTAGAAACCCTAAAGATTGATCGAGCGACCTGTACCTGTTTCCATATAGCCACAAATCAGATTGTACTGTGCCCATGGTCTTTCCTTTTTTTCAACTACTCAACATTCATTCGAATACACTAAGGCGGGGAAGAAAACTTGTTCTGGTCTTTCCTTTTTTTTTCAACTACTCAATATTCATTCGAATACACTAAGGCAGGGAAGAAAACGTGACATAATGGTCTTTCCTCTTTTTTCAACTACTCAACATTCATTTGAATACACTAAGGCGGGGAAGAAAAGGCAGCAAACTGGTCTTTCCTTTTTTTTCAACTACTCAACATTCATTCAAACACACTAAGGCAGGAAAGAAAACACGCCACAAATTAAATTTTTAATTTAGATGATCGTTAAATTTTTTAGTTATAATTATTTACTTTTTTATAAATTTTAAAAGAATTATATTTTATGAATATATCAAAATGTATGGAATGTATATTTTCTTATCTTATTGTATACTCATTTCAATTTTTTTTTTTTTTTTTTTCAAAATTACAAAATAATTAACCATGTTGTAAGTTGTAATTTTAAGAAAATTTAGATTTGGATTTTATATAGTTAAAAAAAAAACTATAAATATTTTTTATTAATTTCTAATTATCTAATACTAATATTATGGGTTTCCATGTTATTTAAACAAATGAGATTTGGTTTTATATTTATTATGTCAAACTTTAAAGCTAAAAATTAACTTTTAACAATGCAATCTTTTATAACCAATTTGGATGTACTTCATTGTTATGGCAGTAAAAAATGAATCTCATGAGTTAATTTGGTTGCAGTTCATTGTGATGGTAGTAAAAAATGAATCTCATGAGCGTGGTCCCACCCACACATTGGTATAGTTCCACCCAAGGAACCATTTATCTTTCTCCATGAATCGGTAATACTGTACCAAGAAGCACCATAATGTATGGCATTTCTATTTCCCACAATTGAAAAAGCACCATAAATCCTTCTACATGAGCACTTTTCTTCCATTTTGTTGAACTAAACATGGCAATACTTTCCTGTGGCAACAAGAATTTCTGAAACCCTCATCCCCCCTATCACAATATATCCTAGAATCCGTCATGTTGGAGTGTAGTATGCTAGTAAGCATATAGGAGTATAGGGGAACATAACCTCAAACTCAATGGGAAGCCAAGGGGAAAGTTTTGTGCATCTAAGAGGGATACCTCGACTACATAGATGTGGTTTTCTAAGCTTTTGCATTAATCAAATGTATATTTGAGGGGGAATTCAACCATAAAAAAATGCTTGACTGAATTTTCATACACAAGCATTGATTCTACTTCGAATTTCGATACTTTGTGTTTACTCACTTTAATGTCATTACATATAACTAATAATTTGCAATTCCTTGTCTCATTTGATCTAGTTTTATTTCAATTGTGAAGTGACTAAGCCTTGAACCCCAAATCCTCATAGCTAAGATTTACAAAGTATGCATTGCCTCATTTCCTCTCATTTTACTTCAGTTAAATGGAGCAACTATGCCTTAGCCCCAAACCCGCACAACTAAGCTTCGCACACTACAGAATCCTCTCTCTCCCTGGTATTCCACTTGGTTTAGATATACTTTTCTCATAAGAGAAGCAATATCTCACTAAATAACTTACATGTTAACGTATCATCTGATCCCACTACATTTTCCAAGCATTGAGGACATTAATAAAATTTCAAAATTCAATTTCACACTCATTTGATGTAATCACCATGTTCTATCAATTTCAAGTAAACTCTACAAATAAATGTAAGTAGTTATTTTGATTTTTTTCATTGATTCTAAATTAGCAAGTGAGAAAACTACAGATGCATATTTATTTTTAAAGTACAATCATAAAAAAAAACTCATCAAAGACTAAAGATAGGTTAAAACCTTTATGGAGTGAAAAATATTGTTGGTATCCTCCAGAATAACACTACTTTGGGTTCAGATTTTACCACAAATGCAAGAACCAAAGTGAGAATCTTATTTTAAAGTTTTTATAACATGATATATTGTAAAAAAAATTGAAGAAGCACACAATAAAATAAAGTTTTGTATCCAGTATCATTCTAGATAGAGAAAAGTACTCGTTAGGCTATCTATGACATGAGTAAAAATTGCTACCCACCTACTTTCGAATTCATCATGGACATTTAAATATTAAAAAAGGAATTGATTAGGCTACCCATGACTAAATAAGAGTTATTCCCCACCTTTCCAAACTATCATGTACATTTAAGCTATCATATTTTATCAACATCCTTTCTATGATGAAACACATTACAACTTTCCATTATATTTATGCATTATATGAGTTGATGTACTTGTAAGGTGCATAAATTCCAAAATAATTGTCCAAATACCCATGTTTCCACTAAATTAATTGTTTAAGTAAGAGACACATTCTATTGTAGGAAGCATGCATCAATCAAACATTGCTCTACTCATAGTTTACAAACCCAACCAATTTTTCATACACAAACACATTCAGGACTAATCCACAATAACAAACAATGCTCAAAACAATATTCTTCATAAAACATCTACCAATGCATAAACAATGAGGAGACAAGAGACACATAGAATATGCAATCAACCAGGGCCAAAACCTCTCCAACATGAGGGGAAAAACCAAACGTGATATTCTTCTTATATAGACTTCAATTGACGAATACCAAGACCATGGCCTAGACCCTTAATTCAATAACCTCTCCAAGACCAAGTCACAAACCTCCTTGATTCAACTTCCTTATTTTGCCTTGAGTCAATGATGATCACGCTCTTTCCTTCAATAACTCAACTATCATTCAAATTCCAATTCCATGGATTAGATCTGTAGTTCTTGGCCCTCTTGCATAAACCCTAGAACATGTGGTTGACCAACCTTTTGAACCTTGATCTTCTTCGCTTGGATAGTATGAACTCTTATTATAATTCGGTGTGTAACCTTGCTTATCTTCTTCCTTGATTCGACTTCTTGGACAACAACAATATCTTCAACCTTTTCTGTAGTAGATAGTTCTTCCTTCCTTCATACGTGTGGATCTATTAGACCTAAAACAAACCCATAAACAACACCAAAATCTTCTCTCTTTGTTTCCTTCTCTTGGTTGGTTATCTTCGCACTTCTTATTACAGACTTACTTAACCAAATTTTCTTGTCCACAAATGGAGGATGAGCTGCCCTATATATAGTGTTTTTTCCATCAAAAACACATGCTAGGAAGTGTTAAGGAGTGCTATGGGAACACACAGGAGCAATAGGTGAAAATAATGCATGCAAATGAATGATTAAGATTTTGTGACAGGAAGTGTTAGTGAGTTCCATGTGTGCTAAGGAGGGAGTGATAAGGTATGCTAGGCAGTGTTAAGGCATATTAGAATCCAGGGAAACATGCCAAGATGTGTCAGGTGCTAGGGTGTGCCAATGCATGCCACAGAGTGTTATGGAGTGCCAAGGAAACATAAGGGAGCACTAGTTTCAAATGCATGGAAATGAATGACTAAGAGTGTGTGACAAGGAGTGTCAGCGAGTTCTAGGTGTGCTAAGGAAGGGACGACAAGGTATATTAGGTGGTGCCAAGAAATGCTAAAGTGTTAGGGTGGCATCCCAGGGTATTCCAATGCGTGTCAGGGTGTGCCAATGCATGTTAGGGAGTGTTATGGAGTGTGACATACACACAAAGGAAAACTAGTTCAAAATGCATGGAAGTGAATGAATAAGAGTGTATCATAGGGAGTGTTAGTGAATTCCAAGTGTGCTCAGGGGGGAGTTACAAAGTTATATGCTAGGTAGTTCCAAGGCATGCAAGAGTGCCATGACATGTCAAGGAGTGGTACGGTATGATAGGGAGTGATAAAGCATGCCATGGCATGCAGGGAATGCCAACATGTGCCACATAGTGCCAAAGGACTGTTAGATATGCCATGTGTTATGCCATGTCAAGATGTAAACTATGTTTATTAGTTGTTTTATGGCCATGGTTAGACATGAGCCTTGACTTGGTAACTTCTTAAGTGAGATGACCTAAGATTGGGCATGAGGAGCCTGAGATGATTTATAGGCCATTCTTAGGTGAACAAGGGATAGTATAGTTGTAGTAACTATAAATCAGTCAAGATGTTGTAATCGAGGTAGGACATGGTTGGTTCCCAAGTCTTAAAACCAATAAGGGTATTTATGAGGGCATGATATCTAACGAGTGCCAGGGCATGCCAAGGAATGAAAAGGCATGATAACACATGTCAGAAAATGTCAATGCATGTCGGGGAGTGTTGGGGAGTATGAGGGCATCACAAGGGAGAACTAGGTCAAAGTGCATGGAAACAAATGAATAAGAGTGTCTTCCAGGTGTCCCAAGGACGAAGTGTATTAGGATAATTTCATAATAGGACTTGCAATAGGTAAGCCTACAATTACGATAAGGGGATGGAAAAAGCAATTTTAGACAAAGGGAGACTTTTGTCTACGGACAACACTATTTTTTCAATGACTTGGCTGGGTTCCAAAGTCACAAAAAAAGTAAGCCTACCTATGAGGGCATGACAACTATGGAGTGCCAAGGTGTGCAAGGAATTCCAAGAAGTGATAACACATGCTAGAAAGTTCTAAGGCATGTTAGTCATTCCAAGACATGCCAAGTGCTAAGGCATGCCAAGAGGTGTCAGGTGCTAGGGTGTGGCGCCAACGCATGCTAGGGAGTGCCAGAGAAACACAAGGGAGGACTAGTTTCAATTGCATGTAAATGAATGAATAAGAATGTATGATAGGGAGTGTTAGCAAGTTCTAGGTGTGCTAAGGAGGCATTGACAAGGTATGTCAGGTAGTGTAAGGGAAACACATGGAAGGACTAGTTTTAATTGCATGGAAATGAATGAATAATAGTGTATCATAGGGAGTGTTAGCGAGTTCTGGGTGTGCTAGGGAGGTATCTCTGGAAAAATTTTGTGAGGGTTAGGAGAAAATTTTGTGTTTTGGTGTAGACTTGCAATTTTTTGGCAATTTTTTGTCTAGCAGCACAACAATCTCACACTTTTCTTCTTCCTCAGGGCTCCAAATGATGTAAAATCAGCATTTTTGGAAAGCTTATCACCCCATCTCAAACCCCATTTGCCTAGTTTCCTGTTCTAGGCCTTAGGTTTTGAGAAATTTGCAAAAAAGAGTCAAAAAATCACCTTTCTACCCCTCTCTTTCCATTTCTTTGCACACCTGGAGACACCTTGGGAGAATGGCCATATATTAGACAAAAATTGGTCATTTTGAGTGAAACAATACTCTAAAGACATCTACACTCTCCTAGATTTCCAGAAAATGCTTCTGATTTGGATTTGGACTTTAGAAAGGCACTAAAAAATGGCCTCCAATGGCTCACTGTACACCTGGAAATCACTGAGATTTTTGTAAAATTTTCACTGTGTAATTTTTTGTAATTCCTAGTTTAACTCTGGTAAAAGTCAAAAGGGTGAAGTAGATGAATGTGAGGGGTAAAAGTAAATGTAAATAATGGGTGGTTAGTATTTATAAGTTTTTTGATGTAAATTTGACCTCATTTATGAGAGAGTTTGGAATCAAAGTTAATTGTAGAAGTTGTTTTTAACTTCCCTAGACATTAGGGTTTGGTTAGAACACCTGATGGAACAGTTCCTAGAGTCATTGATTCAACCCCTAAGAGTGGGGAGTTGTTGTTTTTGTCTTTATGTATCAGTTTCATAGTGATAGAATGGGTTGGATTTCAGAGGAGAGAACTATTGTAGCTTACACTTGGACATTTTTTGGAAATCAAAGGACACAATTTGCAACTATTATCTAGGAATTCATGCGCAGTAAGTTTGTGATGTTATTTTTTCTTTGTTATAGCTTTATATGAAAGATATTAATCTTCTCTTTCCATTCATCAAGTATTCAATGGTTTTCCTTACATTTTATAAACAAAATTCTTTGTGTAAAGCTATGTTTTGATGGAAAAATCATTATGTGTTACTTTATTTCTTGCATAATGAATTCATGTTTCTTGCTCATTAATACCTTTCGCTTAT
Source organism: Pinus tabuliformis (assembly GCA_031772625.1). Lineage (NCBI taxonomy): Eukaryota > Viridiplantae > Streptophyta > Pinopsida > Pinales > Pinaceae > Pinus > Pinus tabuliformis. The sequence continues at coordinate 649,500,072 of CM062818.1, read as the reverse complement.
TCTAAACACTACACTACACTGAAAAACCCTAAGATTCATCACAAAAGTAATGCTACCTTTCTCCTTTTTTTATTTTTTGTTGTAACCCTTTGATCCTCTGACCTAGCTACCTGGTTTTTCTCCCTTATCTAGCAACAAAACCCTAAATTTTCCAAAACCCACTTGAACCTAGCTATCTAGCCTAAAATCCTTTACATTCCAGTCATCTCTTTGTTGTGATTTCATAAAGTGATTTGGATTTCAACAGGAACGCAAAAAATTATAGAGATAACCATAAACATAGAGATGTAGTGGAAATAATACTTCATTTCATTAATGTAAAATACTAAAATATGCTTACAAACAACAAATGGAAATAAACTAGCTAGGGCAATGGTAGCTTATCTCTAAGAAGAGATGTGGTGGCTACATGCCTCTGAACTCTGTTACAATGAGGCTCGAAGGCCTATTTATTGTTGTGAAACAATGGATAACCCTAAATGTACAGAAACCTAACCCTAGAAGATGAAACGCCAAACAGTGGGCCCCATTTGGGTAAATTGGTACATCAACTTCCCGAGGTCATAAATTTGGCATACCATCTTTGTTTGACGCGCACAATATCTCGTTAGAAAGATCTATCTGAGCACTACAACTTTGGGAAGAGAAAAATTGGACGATGGACCCATGTTGCTCCTAGTTTTCCCAAAAAACATCGTTTAGGGCCTCAAAACGGCTCCGAAAGTTCAGGACCTGAAAAACTGCTAAAATACTAAATTCTGCCACAATTAAGGAAACTAAAAAGCTGAAAGAAACAATGGTGGAGGTCCAAGTGGACCTGGCAGGTGGCCACCAATATCCACCTAGATCATTCTTCCCCCCTTAGGAAGAAATGGTCCCCATTGCGTTGAGTTCCTCCAAGAGATGAGGAAACTTCTGCTGAACTTGGCCCCTAGTGAGCCACTTGCCCTAGTGAAGGAGTTGGCCTGCTTTAACAACTCGATACAGTTGGATATTTAGCTGGCGAGTGTGCTTTATTTGTGTGTCCATGATCCGATCAATTGTAGCTTGTTCTATGCAATCTGGGTTTAACTCTGTCATTGTGAGTTGTTCTACAATGTTGGATGTGTCTAGTAATGGTGAATGTATGGTCGAAGGCAGTCCACATTGAACACTTGCTGTAGGCCAATGAATGGGGGAATGCTGACCTCAAATGCATTTTCTCCCATAGCCTTGGTAATGGTGTAAGGACCATATCAGAGTGGTCTGAGTTTCTGATAGGCTCCGGTAAGGCGTTCATTTTACAAATGAAACCATAATTTGTTGCCCACCTGAAACTTGTGTGGCACCCGAAGTTGATCATGTCGCTACTTGTACTTGGCATTTGATTTCTCCAAAATGTCATGGACCTGCTAGCGAATATGTTGAATCTTCTCAATGAAGTTTTTTGCCTTATCTGTTTCATACTAGGCATGAGCCGAATCTGCATGAGTAGCTGCGAATGGCAGGGCCACATCAATGGGATATAGTGGCTAGAATCCCAAGCCCACCTGAAAAGGGTTGTGGCCAGTCGAGCTGTGGAAAGCCCGGTTGTAAGTGTGTTGAACATAGGGGAGGCTTTTGTCCCATGTGCATGGATGCTTTGAGTTTTACATGTGTAGAATGTGTACGATCATCCTATTGACAACCTCTGTTTGGCCATCAATTTGAGGATGGAAGGCTCTGGACTTAGTGAGTTTGGTGTCCAACATCGACCAGAGACTGGAACAAAATGTAAAGAGGAACCTGCTATCCCGATCTAAGATGATATACTATGGGATCCCAAAGTGTACCCACACTCGTTCAAAGAAGAGTTTAGCAGTGGCTTCTGCTGTGATATTCTTCTTACCGGCCGCCATAATGGCCATCTTCGAGAACCTGTCGACAAGTACAAAAACATAGTCGTTTCTATTATCACAAAACCAGACCCTGATAGGCTATTGATCAGGAAGACCTTGTGTAACTCTTTCAAACCAACTTTTGGCTAAGGTTTAGCCTCCTCAACCTAAGAGGGCTCTCTCACTAGGTTAAAGATTTTGATAAAGATTAGATGGCTAACTCTATGAAACAAGTGAAAAATATGAATGGTTGAACATGATCAGTAAACATCCATTGGGCTTATGGAGTCAGGAAATGCTTTAGTATAACAATTATATTAACTTTACATGGAAATCAGGGCATCTGGAGTTCAACATATCAGTTAACACATAGAGATAAGTAAGAAACACAGTCTATAAATGCATGAAGGAAGTTAGAGCATGTCAATGAATTCTAAGTATCATACATTCATACTACTGCAAATAAGGAAATAAGGACAAACATAAAACAAGCCACCATTGAACTCTTTCTGAATCCTGAGAAGTAAAGCCAAAGTTTGTATTCATAAAAACATGATCTTCTACAATGACACAATATGAGTGTTTCTCTGAAAATTTCCAACCCTTGGTGCATTACATATTCTCCAATATATAGAGTTCATTACATGACTTAGATTCCTCCTCCAGCATGAGGGGAATTCGAATTCTTCCTACTATGACACCTATTGATACTTAAAACAAACTATTAAATGTAACTGACTATTAACTGGCAGTTCTAGAGACCTAAAACAATTAGGAGTGTAACTCCTCATTATGATTAAAACAACCTTATCTAGGAATTAAACATTCCTTTTGACACCTATAACTCCATGAATTCGAATTTGATGGTGCTCATAACCCTCCAGCTGGCCCTTGATGCCTCATCCTTTTACTGTTCCTGGAAACTAGGAGACTATTCCTTGCTCTGTTCTGGCTGAAAAATAGGTGTTGGGACAGAGCTCGTATCTTCTCATAAAAAATGTATTTTGAAAAAATGAAGGAGGATTTTGTGAACCAATCCATTCTGAACAAGAACCTCTCTTGGTTTTTTGAAATACCTTTCCTACTACCCAAAATATGTCTCTAAAAAACAGGTGTAAAACAGGAGAAATATGTTTATGAAAAACTGCACCTACAGCAGTTTCGTAGCGCAATTTTTGTAATCCATTTCTCCCAGATCATAATGAATTTGAAGAAAATGAAAGAGGTTTTTGTAGCTCATTATGTTACGTTTTCAGAGACGAGTTTTCAATTGTTCAGGAATCCCCTTGGAAGTTGACTGCTAAAAACAAGGAGACTGAGTTCCTCCTTTTTAGAGTTTCATTCTTATGCTTGTCTTCGACTCCTTCTGTTGACCATGTTGTCTCTTTTAATCACATGAAATACATTAAATTAACCATATACCCTACTCAAATACTTGTGCTAAGACAAAACCCCTTAGGTGCTGCCTGAAGCAAGACAAACTGTCTGAGCTACGAAATGATGACCATCTTCATAACATAAAGTTTGGAGTTCATAAATGTCATTTCTTTCCTTGTTTTGCCCTTGCTTGATGTTAAAAACCTATAAGTAATCCTTTGTAGCTGCCCATCTTCAAGAAGGGTTCCTTTTTCTTCTCAAAATTGGCCCAAAAAATCATGATGTGCAGCTATAGCAGTTCCGTAGCGCGCTACGAAACTGCTGTGCATTAGGTATCACCTATAGCAGTTTCGTAGCGTGCTACGAAACTGCTGTGTGAGTCAAGAACACAGCTTTTTGTCAATTTTTTTTGGGATTTTTTTGATGACTTCTCCACATGATAATGAGCCAAACAAACTAATATTGTCTATCCAAAATAACCTTCAATCTTCAAAAAGTGAATTTCATATGAAAACTATCTCAAATGGAACCATACCAATTGTCCAAAATTTTAGAACCTTTTACAGTGATAACAGTTTCCATGCTTAGTGGAAGGAAGGCCTGACATGTAATCCATGGAGATGGATTCCCAAGGTTGACTAGAGGCAGGCAGCGGGGTATAGAGGCCTTGCTTTTTGATGGTCGGTTTGGCAATGGTGCACCCAATGCAGGATTTGATGTACTTCCCAACATCTTGTCAAAGATTCGGCCAATAGAAATACTTCTGCAAAATTGCCACCATTTTCTTGACCTCGAAATGCCCAGCAGCCTAACTGTAGTGTGCTTCCCAAATCATCTTGGCATGCTCACTTGAAGGAACACAAAGGTGACCCTGGTGGCATAACAGGGAATCCTGGAGGTGAAAATCTGGAACATGCTGACCCTCCAAAAGTATCTGGTATGTGTGGTCGAATTCTAGATCGCTTTTGTAGAGAAGTGTCCAATCAGAAGTCTTGTGCCCACAAGATTTGAGCATGGTGGTTAACGCTATAATGATCGGTGGTTGACTGAGGCAATCTGCAACATTATTGATGCTTCGTTCTTATACTTGATATGAAAATGGAACTGTTGCAGGTATGTGGACCACTTCTGATGGCGATCATTCTGCAATTTCCCTTGGGTCTGTATGAACTGTAGGGGTCGGTGGTCTGTGTGGATGATAGTTTCCTTCCACAAAATGTAATGTTTCCATTGTCGGCAGTCCTACACAATGGAATACATCTCTTTATCATAAGTGGGATACTTCTAGACTATGTCTGAAAGTGTCTCACTGTGATATGCCACTAGATGCATGTGTTGAATAAGGACTACCCCAATAGCATAGTTAGAGGCATCTATGTCAACCTCAAATGGTTGTTGCAAGTATGGTAATGTGAGCACTAGTGTCATGCAGAGGCAATTTTTCAACTCTATGAATGCCTTCTGTTGAGATTTAGACCAAAAGAATTTTTCTTTCACTCCTCCCTTGGCGACTTGACTCAAGGTCCAAATGATATGAGAAAATCCCATCATGAACCTGCAGTAGAAGTTGGCAAGACCTAGAAAGTTGCGAAGCTCTATCAGAGTGGTTAGAGATGGCCAATCCTGAATGACTTAGATCTTAGCTAGATCCACATGCACCCCTGTTCATTAATAATGTCTCCCAAATACTGAACCTCGGTCATGCCAAAAGTGAATTTCTCCAAATTGGCACATAACTTGTGTTGCCATAGTGTTTGGAGAACTTGTCAGATGTGGTGGAGGTGCTCTTCCCAACTCTGGCTAAGGATCAGGATGTCATCCAAGTATACCACTACAAATGAGTCGGTGAATGGCTGCAAGATGTCATCCATAAGCCTCATGAAGATTGTAGGAGCATTTGTCAATCCAAAAGGCATAACCAACCATTTGAAAATGCCCTCCTTGGCTTTGTAGGTAGTCTTCCACACATCGGAGGGTTCGATTGGTCCCTGGTGATATCTTAACTTCAAATCGATCTTGTTGAAATATTTTTCCCCCTTTAGTTGGTCAAGGAGGTCATCAATCTGTGGGATCGGGTACCTATTACGGACAATGATCTTGTTCAGAAACTAATAGTCAATACAGAGTCTCCAAGTCCCATCCTACTTCTGTACCAACATGATCGGGCTCCCACATGGCGATGAACTCAGGCGGATGTGACCTTTCTGCAACAGCTCCTAAATCTGCCTCTTGATTTCATCATTCTCCAGAATAGAGTGCCGGTAGATTGGTCCATTGGGCACTAGCGCACTTGGGATCAGATCGATGGAGTGCTTGACCTGACAGTGCAGAGCAACCCCTGCGGGGGAGGTGAAGATGTCCTCGTACTCCTCCACAACCTTGTCCATCTGTAGTTGTCATGCGGAGGGCTCTGTCTAGAGGTCATGGCCATTGTCTTCTTCTTTCCTTGAGGGCATATCATCAGGAAAACAAATTTCCCGATTTTGGAAATGAGCTTACTGCATTGTTTTGCAGTAACCAAAGAGATAGCGGTAGGCGGTTCTACCTCTGGTATCCTGTACAACTTATTTTCGAAAGTAACAATGACAGCACGGGGCCTTGATTCCTACACAGCATGTCGTTTCCACAACTATGGTTGTCCTAATAATACATCACAAACTTCAATGGGATAAATGTCACACAATACCTCATCTGTGAAGGGATTGATGTTGTATGGAAGGCGCATTGCTGGCTCATGTGAAGATCCCGTCCTTGGTGAAGCCACCCGATGGTGTATGGTTGTGGATGTGTTGTGGTCAGTAAGGCCAGCCACTTCACGACCTCTACCGAAATGAGGTTCTTTTGGCTCTTGCTATAGAAAATGAGCTGTAGTGGGGAGCCCTTTACCCACATCTGGGAGTGGAAGAGATTCTCCTCCTCCTCTGGATCTTCAGGTTCCCCTTTATGGATCTTCGTGGTTGCAATAGTGGCGTTGGGCTCCGCATCAATAATCTGCTTCCCTTTTTCATTCCCCTTATTGGGTTCTGACTCAGATTCAGAACATGCATCTGATTCTGAAACCTTTAGCTCAGCCACTAGTGACTGCTTGGCCCAACACTCACTTGTGTTGTGAGTGGAGCTCTTATGGAACTCACACCACTTCCCTGTATCCTTTTTTAGCTTCACGGTGTTGTTCTTTGCTTGCAGCTTTGGCGGGTTGTCTTGGGTCACCCCGCCTTGGCTTTGTCCTTTGTTTTGCAGTTTGGGGGCACCTTTCCCTTGCTTCGGATTCATAGATCCAAAGTCTTGCTTCTTCTATTTAAACTTTTTCTTGACCTTGACGGCATACCACTATGTCGTTCTGAGCGAGGGGATGTTCAGGAATTCTATTTCTTCCTAAATGTACTTATGCAAGCAGCTGTGTTATTTGAGTACCAAATGCTGCTCTGAATCCTTGATACCCAACTTTGTGCGAAGGGTATGGAAAATATTGGTAAACTCTGGCACGTCTTGGTCCCTTCCCTACCCCAGCGTGGTCTACTTTATGTATTGATCCTCATAGCTTTTGACAAGGTAGTACTTCTCCTTGATGGCATCCTCGAATGAATCCCAAGTGGGTGTGACTACAAATAGTGAGCCTGTACTTTCATTCTTGATTACAGTAGGTTTCCCACCAGTCCTTGACGTGGGCAGCTGCTTTGAGAAGAGTGAAAATAATCTTTTCCCGACTGGAAAAATCATGAACAGAAAAAAAACCCTCTAGTAGATTTAACCATTTACCAACGACATTTGCATCTATCCTACCCTCGAATATGGGGATTTCAAAATTAACTTGTACCTTAAAAGGTGTGGTGTTTCAAGAGTAGCTTTTGGAATCCGATGCATCGCCCCTGGGTAGCCGCTTAAGGATATTTGCAAAGCTATCCATCATCGCATTCCTTTGTTGCTCGAGGGTTTCTTTGAGCAAGATTTTGAAAGGATCTCCTGCCTCCTCATCTTTCTTTTCATCCACCATGGGAGGCTGTCAGGATTTGCAAGGCTGGTCTTCAAAGGTTCGACCAGTTCAAGCCCTGACTCCTTATATCCCAACATTGTTGGGGACATGCAAAGAAAAACAGAGAAAAAGCAAACCTCTCTGATACCACTGATTCCAACTACTTCTTCTTATGCTGAAAACCTCATGTACCTCTGATATGCTCCAAGAATTTTCCTCTCTATCATGTGAAGAAGATTATGTTGCAGGGATAGGAGTAATTACTCCCATTCTCCACCTCAAGAAGGCAAGAGGGATCTCTTGCTAAAATAACACTTTCTTGTGCGACTAAGCCATGAGAAATGATTCTTGTTGGTCTGAGTCTCAGCTACCATTACATTCATAATAGTGCCTACCTAGACACACACACCTGACCTGTAGCAACAATAACAACCTTTCCTATGCATGACAACATCAAATTACAACACTTTTTACAATCATAAAGGGACTCTCATCAATGCATGCCTAGACAAACATCACATATTACATTTCTCTAGGTAAAGTTCTAATGACAAAAGAATCACCATGATACATTTGAAACATTATGAACAACAGTCATATAAATGAGGACTTTCTTACAAAAAATTGGATTTACAATCTCATATTGACAACATGAACACCATACTTTAACAAAGAGTCTAATGACTGTATATACCAATTCACAGTACCTTTGATACCAAGTGTTGAAATGATGCAAATTGCTGAATTGATGCCACTGATAGAAAAATTATTGAGCACTTTATAACTGAGTGTCCTCATCCTATGATCGTGCTCCTTTAACTACAAATATGATTCCTTATACTAATTACCAATTCGAATGGAATTATAACATTAATACCATTAGCCTCTATCTTGTAGCAAACAACTGATACCAATTAATGATACCAACTATCAATGAATAATTTGAGACTCAAATCTTGACTTTATTACACTCTCCCTATGGCCATGCTCCCTCTTTGCATTAGGAATATTTAAAAAGCACTTGTTAGAGAAAATTCAGTAGTAAGTAGATCATCACCATCTATATATACTTGGTCTACGAATCTGATTTGACAACAACATTCAATCAACCAGACTACTCAACAATCAACATAAAATGGCATACTTCCATTTATTCTTTAGATGCATTCATTGGTATGTTCCTTTATAGTCCGTTCATCTGACCTTTCCAGCTTCCCTTGAAGCCAACCTATTCTCTTCAATGAAGAGGAAAAAGGGATCTACTCCCCCTGAGTAGATTATCTTCCTTTTTCTTCTACACCTGGATATGAGATGATTTCTTGTGCTAGTTTTCCTGACTGGATGACTTTCTGCTATTGCTTGAGTATACAAACCACCAATCATTCCTTTCATTAGCACCAATTAAAGCCAATTTGCAATGTACCTGTTGATCTTCTCTCTCACTATATTTTTTTGGAGGACTGTAAGGGTTTATGCTACTTATTTTTTTTTATTTGAGTCTTTGCCTATTGTAGGTTATATAAGAGAGATCAACCACAGGAATTTTAGACTTTGATATGTTAACTCTCAACTGATTATCTTCAAAACCAAATAATTTTTTGTGTTGCCTCCATGCTCCATTTTATATGACTTTCTTCTCAGTGCTAAAATAGCTATTGCACAGTTACCCTTATTGGCTCTCATCATAATCCATGCCTTTGATTACAACATTCTGAAAAGAGAATTTATTTCTAGATCTGCATGCAGCTGTTTTGTACCCATAATTATAACACCTGTAGCATTCAACATTATTCAAGAAGGGTACAAAGGAATTGTTCTTCTTAAGAAGGTTTCTATCTATCCAATTTCTTAGATTGATACTCATTCTATTGGTGCTTTTGGGCCACTAAAAATATTTCCTTTGAGGGGAAAAGGCTCTTCATGCTTGGTTGCTTGAATTTCTTTTAGTAGTTCATGGTTGTGGCTATAGCGCATTCCACTTCTGCTACTGCACCTTATTTTTCTTCCTTGGACACTTGGAGGCAAAGAGTCCTGTGTTACTACAATAGAAACATATGAGGGGTTTCATACCTTTGTTTTGATTTCTAGAGATCTTTTGGTCTTCTTGGTGTTGCATTCTTTTTCTGCCATTGTTGTGCTGTTAGGTCTTCCTTTAACCACATTTGTGTGTGTTGTATAGGTAAATTATCTCTGCGGACAGAGATGATCCCTTGAGCCCAATGAGTGGGACTAGCAACCTATGTGACAATATACAAGACACTTTCCTAAATTACAATCGAAATGAGAGAGGAGGAAGATGGCCTACCTCGTTGTGATGCTATAACACACTCCTTTGTTGAATATATCAAATAAATTTCTCCTCAAGTTTAGCTTTATTACTCACAACGTTTGGATACTTGCACAAGAGATCAAAGAAACAACAAAGCATACAAGTACAACAAGCATAATCGAAAGTAATCCACTTAACAGATCAAGGAGCATTAAGATGAATGATGCATTAACCCAGGCATTTATGGAAAGTGAACTAGGAGTTGTATATATTAATGAAATAAAGGAGGAAGCATACAACCAAGCCTTGATGTCAATAAGCTCTCCTTGAGTGGATGTCCAAGTCCAAGCTCATGCTCTCCAATCACTCCTTCTTCAAGCCAATGAGTAGCATGTAGGCACTATCTCAGCATAAGGGTGCAAATAATCAGAGACCAACCATTTGGAAATGGGAGAGGATGAATATATAGGTAGGGAAAGGGAGTTAGGATCTCTCCAAAGATAGGAGAAGGACCCCATCTCAAGGAGGTATCTCATAGGGATAAGATCAAAGGGAAATATTGCGAGAATTCAACCACATCCACACCGAACAAACTCCAGCTCATCGTTCTGGAAGCCTCTAGATCACGAAGCTTCTTGTGCTCTTTGGGAAGACTTGCCTTCCAAGGATCAACATGAGTATTCAAGTAAAAAGCGCACTGGCAATGTGAGTCTAGTATAGTGCAACTTGTCATCAACACTAGTTGTTAGTGTCACAGTCACGCTGGTCCTAAAATTAGGGTTTTAGAGCTTACTTCTTTAGGGAAGGCTCAAGGCATGTTTCCATCAGTGTTTCAAGGAGGATTTGAACTGTATATCAGGATGGGTACACTGCATGATTTCCAAGTTTCGGGCACTTCAGGGTATGACACAGGGAAGTGCAGGAGGTGTGACAAAATACTGTGTAATAGATGCCCCCTAAAGCATGAAGGAAGACAAGGGAGTGATGGTTGAGATTCTTTACAATATTTTGCAAGGATGAGAACAAACACTATCAAGAGACCTACAAATACATATACATATCTGATATCAAAACATGAATCCACGGTATGGACGCAACCATCTGGATAGAAAGGACTATGTGAAAGTATCCACGACATGGGCGAAACCATTTGAATGAAAATAATCATCTATAAATATAATATCCAAGGTATGGATGCAGCCTCCTGACATAGAAGGATTGTCATCATCATAAATATAAAGTTCCACGGTATGTACACAACAATTTGTATAGAAGAAACAAGTGTACAATCATAAACAATACATAACTCCACGCAACCTAAGTTATATCAGGCAAAACTTAGGGTCTTGTGCTCCATCCCAACCTGATCAAAGTATGAATTCTAACATGCGCATGAATGTGTTGAAGTCGAACATGCTAGAAAACCACTTGATTACCGGTCAATGATGTGAACCGTTAACATGCACGAGAGAAACCACCAATAACGAAAATGGTCCTCAAGGTATGATAGTACAATTTGTGAATGTGAAAATGAAGATGAAGTCGAACACTCATGGAATCATTCGATCGAAGGCCAATGATGAAAACCTATCATTTTATGTGAAGAAATTTCCATTAAGGCATGCAAGATCTAAGGTATTGAAAGGGAGTCTCTAAGTCACCTTCCTAGATAATGAATTGAAGTCGACAAGAAGTGACCTGTCAAAGGAGTGCCATGATGATTCCCCCATCATCGACATGAAACGAGAATAAAGTGAAATAAATGAGTATGATCCAAGACTGTAGAAAATGGTTAGACAATGTATAGGTAATAAACTGCAGATAGGACTTATGTTGAACATATCGGCGACACGAATCCGGAGTGTGGCAGCATTTGACTCAACATAAAACCAAGGGTCATGATGATGAAATGGAATAGTTAGATGAGAGGTAAAATAGATCACCCAAACCCATAAAGACAATTGATTGAGCAAGGATATCTTAAACCTAACACGAGAAATAGATGAGTGTCATGTTCAAGAGAAACATGCTGCCTATACAAAAGATATTTCACTTTCATTTTTTCCCCACTATTTCTAGCAAGTACCCCAATTATTTTTTATCACAGGATAGCATATGCTTTTCTTATAAGTTCATTCTTCGAATGAATCCATCCTAGTAAGTTTTACGAGCCATAGGAAGGAGAAACTCAATCTCGTCATGGTGACAAGTCTTTCGTTGTTTAATTTTAAACGAATCCGATAGAGGAATAACTATATATCTTTTTCATATTTAGAGAGTTTAAAAAAGAGATGAAAAGGAAAGCTCCATCACGTCCCTTTTCATAATTTGTCTCTCGAATCTGAAAAGGTAGAAAACAATATTTGAGAGAACCTTTTGACCATAACGACCAAGGTGTAACTTTTTCGTAAATAGTCAATCTCAGCCTGAAATAGGGGTAAATGTATATTGAGATGGTGTCAATTCATTTATTTTAACAAGTTCAAAAAGACAAGTACTCGACGATCTTTTCATATTTTGAGAGTCATAAAAGAGCTTAGAGATGACTCTAGTGGGATTCCTTTTTCGTTTTTTTTAACGAGTATGAAAAGGAGATAAAACAAAAACTCATTGAATCAATAAAAAATGATCACTATAACCACCTAAAAGAACCTATAACTACACAAATCACACATCATTGATATCGAGGAAAATAATAAAATATTGGCAAAAATGTGTTTAAAAACTTATAAATAGACTAAAAGTAAAAACATTTTTACCATTTCACTTGGAGTAAATTGGAGAGTACATTTTACCCTATTTTCCTTGATTCTTCAGGCAAGTAATGTGAGAGATCCAAGGCATCATTTCACGAACTGTCAACTGCAGGTAAGAGCTCTTCCTTTTTCCTTACTTTTCATTCTACTTTCATGCCATTTCATAGGATTTTTTCTGGTTAAAATGGAGGATTTCAAATTTTAAAATCGGGGGCGATTAGCACGAGTCTACTCATCAGATACGCGTTTATCGCCCCTGAGCCCAAAAGGCTCACGAGTTTCCAGCGTGGAATCAATCAAAATAGACGTGTTGACCGTAGGATGGAAAAAATAAAAATAAATCCCCTCTTTTGATAATTTTTTTTTGAATTTTTGATCCATGAAACTTAGTCATTTAATTAATGTAAATGGATGTTTTGTAGGAGATTTTGGCAACATGATCATTGAATGGAAGAAAAGGGGCCATGAGGCAGAAGATCACTAGGCTTCCCAAAATGTTGAATGTGTCAATGCTTTGAGGGAGTGTAGATTATTTAAATTCTTCCGAACCCCAAGACTCAGAGCTCAAAATGAGTTGCTACACTATCTGATCAGTTTATGGGATGTTGATTGAGAGATATTCATCATTGGAGACTAAGAACTAGAGATGGAAGTAGCTGATATCTACTTCATTACTAGATTGTCTAGAAGAGGGGAAAGATTCCAACTCTTTGGATCTCCTAGTGGAGGTGAGAGAACCAATGCCTTAATCAAAAGGCATTGCCTGGGTACAGAGACAACTGTGAGCAGGAAGTTGAGGATACTAACCATCGATAGTCTTCCCTTGAGGATAATTCTACACACTATCACTCGTATAGCTTGGTCGCAGGCTTTGCACGAGGTCTCAAAATCACAATTCCAATATGCAGTGGATTTCCTTACTCCTACAATGTTCAATTGGTGCGAGGGACTGTTGGCCAACATGAAGAGGCAACTGACCGAAGGCAAGTTGGGAAACCTGAAGTAGTTCAGCTTTGGTTTGATTTTGGTAACTTTCTTTTTGGAGCGCGTGGCACTATTTTATTAACAATTGAAAGAGGTAGTGGATCCTGCTCCACAAGATCTGAGGCTGCTCAGATGGAGTGAAATCATACCTCATGGAGGAGGGGGGCATCAGATGCATTTCCCTCCATCATTCTTCTGTTGGTTGCACTGAAAATTGATCGTTGTCGATGACTATACCTATGCAAGCACGAACTTCAGAGGGGATCTATATCTACCTCTGTCACCGAGTGAACATTGGATTGATGAAAGTAAAACTTGTTTTTTGAATTTGCAAGTTTTATAAGTTTCTTTTGTTAAAGTGTATCTGAGAGTTTAATTGTGATAAATGTGCAGATGTGGGACCAGAAAGGCCTCCTAGCATGTCGCCAATAGCACAACGAGTAGCACATCAGATAGAAGATGCTCCATACGAGGAAGGAGAAGATCCTATCGTAGAAATGGAACAAAATCTAGAAGTGATCACCCGAGGGATTCCAGAATATGCGACTATAGATGATGTGATGTTGTGATACCAGAGGCACACAGTAGGTGTGTCTACAAGACAACGTCGTCCGTTAGGCCGAGTGATCAGAGTGGTCTCATGTTATTGAAAGAATCATGTGGGCGAATAGCCTTTTCTAGTCATGTTTTTGCACTATTGTAGGCTTTGAAAGCCATGTGTCCCATAACAGTTATTTTTTGAAATTCTGATGAACAAACCTTGACAGACACGATATATATATATATATATATTCAAATTCTATGGAATGTGCTGATATGTAATATAATGAAAATTTATTTCTAGTAATAGAACATGTAGATACATACACAAAATTTTTGGATTTCTTACTGAGTAATGACTATTCAATTGTGACACAACAAGTTGTGAATCTAACTTAACAACTAAATTTCTAATGTGAAGAGCAACTATTTCTGATAACAGTTCAATAACTGCACTGTTCTTGGTAATATTATTAGTTGTTTTTCCGAAGAAAATACCTTGTAAATCGGTCAACTCGCCATCACGGAAAAATAGTTCCCAATTCGTGGAAGATAAGTTATGTGTGCTACGACAAGCACCATTAGCAAAACCAACATAATGTTTTGACGACATCTGCAAATCGAGTGGAACACAAGGTAAGCAGAAGGAACATGTGTGCAAGGAAAATAATCACACCAAAAAATCAAAATTGCACACCAATGAATTCACATACTAATGTAAAAAAGTAATTACATGGATGATCACACACAAAAAGTTTAGATGGAGCCAATTTTCAGACTCGGGTAATTAATCAACAAAGAATGAAAACAAAGTTTCACCATTGGCATGACGTGTAAGCATCGAATCAGCCAAATAGTGGAATAACACACATAAATGGCTATGCCCCCATGCCCTTGGGTCGAGCGAGGGTTACAAGTCATAGAATGAATACCCCATTGCGATAATGGGCGAACAGTAAAAACTTGTTGAAGAGAGAAAATCTTAAGCTTATGGTGAGAAAAATATGTCTCTAGTTGAAATAACTTGACAACTTCAGGTTGGACTAAAATGTCAATGTGCAAGGTAGTAGTAATATTTCCCATATTACCTTCCGAAAAATCTTCATGCACCAGAATAGGGGTTTGAAGTGGGTGTGTTGGGTTATGAGAAACAAAATCTTCAAGGCACGAAGAAATGAGGAATGATGATGGGCATCATTCCAAGGAGTTTCATCAAGAGACATAACCTTTAAAATACTCTCATCGATGGGGAATACCTCATTCAATGGATCCGTAGAATCCCAAGAACCAAGCCAAGGAGATTGCAAATAGGTATCCAGGTACATACTAAGAAGAACATGACTTTCTGAAGAAGTCGTTGAAGCTGAGAAAATTTCATGATAAGCTTGTTCTAAGGGACTTAGCAGCATAGTGTCACCAAACGAATCAACCTGATCTAGAGAAGGAATGATCCATGGGTAAGTGGAGATATAAATCATGTTGATTGAGGCGACATGCGAATGTGGGAGAGGCAAAGTTCCCATTAAAGCAGAATTTTTGAAAAGACCTGCCCCCATGCTCTCATATGGAATATCGGTATTTCCCACATATGGGACGTTGCCATTTGAGGCATCGGAAGAGAAAAAGGACAATTGATCAACGGTGAAAATTTTTCCTTCATGAGGAAAACGTGCACCCAAAACAAAGAGGAAACCACACAAAACATGGTATGGGTCCAACTTCGCCCAAGTAGAAGGTTGTAATTCATATTCACATCTACATCTTCCACTTGTAACTTGACAGTATTCCCTTCCAAAGTGATGGGAAAACTTGTGAGAATACCATAAGGATGGGAGCCTCTACCATCAAAGGCCTCCAAAGTGTCCAGGGAGTGGTTGAGAGGTGGAGAGCCAATAGCTTTCCAACATGAAGTAGACATGATGCAGGTGGAATCACCTTCATCAATGATAGTCTGATGGATTGTCTTTCCTTTTATAATGACTCCAATAAAAAATGCAATCTAATGAGGAAGACGAGGAACATGGTTTTCAAGATCGAAAGTAATGAAGCTCGAATCAACGTGATCAATGCCTCTAATAACATACAATAATGATTTCCTCTGCGTTGGAAAAGTTTGGAGAACTTCCAAAGTAGACATTGCCGAAGGCGCTTCAGCTAAATCTTTGATAATACTATAATGTTGAGAAGCTCTAGCGTTCGGGTTATAGGATTACTTTCAAAGCACACCTTTGGGAGGCAGTCGGATAATGGAATCATTATTAGGTCTCTCGATATGGAGAGGACCAGAACTAGGTGGAGCAAAAGTAGAAGGTATATCAATGACTTATTTTTCCACTGTCTGCTTTTGAGAGGTTCGATAATCTTTCGATTGAGTGGCTATAGAGATAGGCAAGGAACCCATCATCATGTAAACCTGAGAACCATATGAGGTAGAGGATTGTGGTTGGTCTACCAACTGAGTCTTCTAGAATAGGAATGACTCTTTCAATACAGTTGGGGTCCCTTTAAATAAACGACTAACTTCTGCACGTCGGGGACAATTCTTGGTATAATGATCTTCCTCACAAATGAGGCAAGGATATTTTACCTTCCGTTTGGAGACATCATCAGCAGATGACTTAGGAGGATCTTATTTCAAGGGATTGGATTTTGTTTTCCCCTTAACGTCCTTCTTACCTTTCGAGGCTTTATCTCCTGCAGTAGACTGGACAATGTTGACCTTGGAGGTTTTACCGAGATTCGATGGGTTTTTCAAAGGATGACTAGAACTAGTATTCGAAACAGATTTTTTCTTCAAAGAAGGTTTAGTGGAAGTTTGAGAAACTGATCCAATTACACCATCAATAGGTGGCACATCGAGAGACTTTGAAGATGCTGGGTCTGAATATGGCCTTAGCAACAACACTAAAAGCCAAAGTTTTTTAACAATAAACATGAAAAAAACTCTGTGAATGAAAAGTGTTGATGTTCATCAACATCATTTTTTTAGGTTAAAATTCAATTTTTTTAACAACAACATTAAAAGATCAAACAAAAGGGAAAAATAACCCATAAAAAATAAAAATTCAAACAAAAATAATTTAAAAGAATATATATATATATATATATATATATATATATATATATATATATATATATATGAGAAATTTAACACAAAAAAATAATTAAATAATTAAAAATATAAAATATAAAAACAAACAAATTAAAAAAAAAAATATTAAAAACAATTTTAGTTTTTGTTTTTGTTTTTTGTTTTTTTGGTTTAAGAGATATTATTTATTAAATTACAAAACAAATTTTATATATATATATATATATATATATATATATATATATATATAATATATATATTACAAAGTAAAAAATATTAAAAAAGAATTAATTAATTAAAAATACAAACAACAAAGAAATTGAAAAAGGAAAAAATAAAATAATAATAAAAAAATTGATAAAAAAAATTATGTAGTGGTAGAGTGTAGGGGATCGACGGGTCACCCTGCATCGGCGCAAAAGGGCCATAGGAAGGGGTGGATAGGTTGGCGCCCTTTCCCGTGACCCTTTGGTGACAAGCCAGGTTGTCATCCCCACAATAAAAGGCCTTGAGCAAGGGAAACATCAGCCCTGCCCATGACTCTTTGAAAATAAAACATT
This sequence comes from Pinus tabuliformis, assembly GCA_031772625.1. Classification (NCBI taxonomy): domain Eukaryota; kingdom Viridiplantae; phylum Streptophyta; class Pinopsida; order Pinales; family Pinaceae; genus Pinus; species Pinus tabuliformis. Next base: position 649,482,666 of record CM062818.1, on the reverse strand, counting down.
AAAAAAAATGGAAAAAATTGAAAATAAACACTAAATAAATAGAAATAAAAATAAAATATTGTAAAAACCATTAAAAAAAATTAATAAATGAAAATTAAAGGAAAAATTTTAAAATGAAATGAAAAAAAAAGTTTAGAGGACGGAGTGGTTGCCAGTTCCCAGAATCAACAAGTTCCACACACTACAATGTGGGGGATCATCGATTATGAGAATCAAAGACCGCCCCACCCTCGAACCTTTTTTAATCAATTTTTTTTATTATTTTTTTTGAATCTTTTAAAATAATTTTTCTTTTCAATAATTTCATTTTCTAATGTTTGTTTTTTTAATAATTTTTAATCATGTTTTCTAATAAAAAAAAATTAATGTTGTGTGTGTGTTTGTCAAGTTGTTTGAGTTTGACTTCAGGGTGGACCTATGGATTCAGAAACCTAGGGGAATCTAAGATGTCAAAAATCACTCATACATTGCACACAACCTGGGCCACACCAACCCTTAACATGGGTGGATTTTTGCCCACAGAATTTCGAACCATTGACCTTCTCATCACGAAGTGACTTAGCAGTACACCCTATCACTGTCTATTCTACACCCTATAGGCATTTTTATTTTTAGTATTTATTTTTAATTTTTTTTCAATGTTTTCTTAATATTTCAATATTTATATTTATATTTTAATTTTAATGTTTTTATCCTTTATTTATTTTCAATGTTTTTTTTAATATATATTTTAAAATTTTAGTTTATTTTTTAAAGTTGTTTTTTTGCTTTTTATTTTTTTTACTTGTATTTTTATATTTTTATTTTATAGCTTTGTTTATTTTATTTTATTTAATTTTTTAATTCGGTTAATTTTTTGGTTTTAATTCTTTTTTTAAGTGTTTTTTATTTTTAAATTTAATTTTTTTTTTAATAAGTGGGGTTTTTTCCAATATTGTCTAATTATTCTTTTTTTAATAAAATTTGTTTTTCAGTGGTTTATAATATTTTATTTTTTTATTTATTTATTTTTCCTTTTTTCTATGAAATATTTTTGTTTATTTTTTTAATTTTTGTTTCAAATATTGTTGAATTTTTTTTCTAAATTTTTCTTTTATTTTTGTTTTTTCAGTTTTTTTTAATGCAATTTATTTTTAATTTTTAATTTTGGTTTTTCTTGTTAAAGATATTTTTAATGTTTTTTCCTTTTTTTGTTATTTTTTACTTGAAATTTGAAGGAATAATTACTTTTAGAGAAAGAACTTCAAATGTTATTGTTTTTGGACATATAATTCATAAAAATTTCATGAGTTTTGCTTTTTTTTCATTTTTTTTTCTAGAACAATGCTTTATTAAACTTGTAATTTTTAGTGAAAAGGTCTTGGAAGGTGTATTTGTTTAATTATATTTATATGCAAAATGTATATTTTTTAATTATATTTATATACAAAATGTGTTTTCTTTGTCAAGTGTTTATATTTGGTTTTTTAGTGACAATTATTTTCTATGTATTGATGTATCAATTACCGATATATAAATATATAAAATATCCTAACTTCAAAATATTAAATTTATTATTCTTTTTTATCCTTGCAAAACTATTGAAAATTTTATTATAAAAGAATATTGCAAAGATAAACAAAAAAACACAAGCTTGAAAAACCCTTAAGAAACAAACATAAAAGAAGAAAAAGAAAAAGAGGAATAAGACAACTTGAAAAACGGTCAAATAAGAATCATTTAAATTTAAAGCGTCAAAAACAAAAAAGGTAAAACAACGTTGATGTTGCATCATCAACTTTCAAAATCCGCATGAAAATAAGAGACATATAAAAAAAAAAAATCCGTAGCTAATACATAAGAATATTTAAAGTGTAAAAAAAAAGTCCTAAAATGGCGGGGGGGTTGATGTTGCATCAATACTTAACAAAAAAATTGTCGACACTTATTACATAAGAAAATTTAAAGTGCCAAAAATATTCTCCAAAAACAAAATGTTGATTTTGCATCAACACTTTTCAAAATCAACTTTAAAATCATGATCTTTTATGACCTCGAAAAAATTGAGAACTCAATACAGTTCTGATTAAGTTAGTATGTTTGTTTTCATTATCAATCGTGGAAGTCGAAATAACCTCTTGCACATGTACAACTCCAAGAACCCACATACATGAGATGAAAACCTTCCATAAGTTCAACATAGCTATAACATATCCCTCCATAGATCTATTAGCCATAATCCTTTTACAGTGGGCTTGGGGTTCCAACAATTTGCCCCAATTGATGTAGTTATGCCCATTGCATCTTTGCCAGTCGAGTCTTCCCATTCTAAGATTGAGGCAAATAGGGAGAAAAATTAGTTAAGTTGGTTCAACACCAACAATAGGCCATGATATCGTGTAGAAAGTCAATGAAAAGTACAAGAAGTAACATGACTAGCATAAGGTTCCAAATAAGTTTCAGGTTGGTGATAAGGTATGGTTACATTTACAAAAGAGCACCTCACGAGCCCAATTAGTAAGCTCAAATCATTCTCCTATGGTTTGTATAAAATCACAAAGGAAATTTGTGATAATGCTTTCAAATTGAGTATTCTGTCATTCCTTGGCTTGCCCCCAATGTTCAATGTGGATCTGCTTTGATCATATTATCCACCTTTGTTAGAAACCTCAAAGGCAGTTGAGCGATTCGTGACCACAAATATCAATGCTAACTACATTAAACATCCTACAACAGATCATATCATTGACATCAAGACAAAGGATACCCACCAAGAACACATTCAACTCTACCACATTGTGAAATTCGGATAACTTCTTCACCGAGGAAAGTGTCTTAGTAAGAGCCAAATTCAATAGAATTTTAGCCATATGATGGAGGAACTCAATGCAATTAAGACCATTATTCTTAAGGGGGAAGGAATAATCTAGGTGGATATTGGTGGCCATCCACCTACTCCACTAACTCAAAGTATAAATCTCCATCTTGGAAATTTTTGTATATATGAGGAATGACCTGTTATAGAGTTTTGTGAACCCAACGTTTCGGACTACCAAGTGAGTCCATCATCAGGGGATGCGTCAATAGATATTCACTAGATTTTAATGATTTATCCAAGAGCTCTATTTAGGGTATATATAGGTTTTTAAAGAAAAGATATATGAAATTTAGTCGGCCATTATCTTATTAAATTTTCATTTATTATTTAATTAATTTATTAATTTGTTTAATTAATTAGTTAATTAATAAGATTAAAGGGATAAATAAATAAATTAATTTTATTCTCTATTGAATTAATTATTATGTTTATTAATTTTATATAAAATTAATTATTTAAATAATTTGTTTAGTTATTTCATTAATTTGTTTAGATGACTAATTAACTTATCTGATTAATTAGTTAAAAGAATAGATTAATTAATTAATTTTATTATTTATTATTTATTAATATGTTTATTAATTATTAATTTATTAATTTGATTAATTAATTAGTTAATTAATGAGGTAAAGGGATAAATTAATTGATAAATTTTTATTATTTATTGATTTAATTTTTTTTAATAATTTTATGTAAAATTAATTTTTAATTAATTTGCTCAAAAGATTCATTGATTTGTTTGATTAATTAGCTAATTTATTTGATTAATTAATTAATTTTATTATATTATTTATTAATATGTTTATTAATTTAATTTTATGTATTTATTTTTTTGATTAATTATTTATATATTTTATTTGATTAATTTATTTTATTGATTAATTAATTAATTAATTGATTGATGAATTAATTGATAAATTAATTAATTAATTAATAAATTAATGACCTAATAATGAGTTATTTATTGATTTTTTAGGATTTCAAGTAAAGGTTTCCACGTGTTGCTTAGCTTTAATCCATCGTCCCGGTTTAGGTTATTCTTCCTTTTTTCTATTTCAATGGCTTCTTTGATTTTCCTTTTAAGATAGTGGTCTTCTCTTCTAACCAGTTTGACTTCTTCCATGCAGATGTAATGAGAGGAAGAATGAACATGTTCTGCTAAGGCCGATTTTGAGGTCCTTTCTCTTCTTAAGTCAGCAGTGTGTTCTTTAATTCTAATATTAAGAGACCTACTTGTTTCACCTATGTATTCCTTACCGCATGAGCACGGAATCACATAAACACCTTTTTGAAGGTTAGGGTTTATGGGATCCTTGACTGAGTTGACTAATTGTCTAATGGTGTTAACAGGGGTGAAGGCTACATTAATGTTATGTTTATTAAGAATTTTAGTAATTTTATCAGTGGTGCCTTTTATGTATGGAAGGGAGACCTTAGGAGTTGATAAATTTTGGTCTTTGATATCCTTGTTATTCTTGTTTAGGGATAGGTGCATGGCTTTCTTGATGGTATTTCTATTATAGCCATTTAGTTCAAACACTTTGTGAAGATGGTTGAGCTCATCATTTAAATGGTCAGGATCAGATATTCTGGCCGCCCTAGTGGTTAAGGTTCTAATGATGCCAATCTTCTGCTTAGGGTGGTGATGGGAATTTGCATGAAGATATCGTTCTGTATGGGTTTTCTTTCTATAGACTTGGAAACCAAGGGACCCATCTCTTTTAGTAAGAAGGATATCAAGAAAGGGAAGCTGGCTGTTATTTTCAATTTCAATAGTGAATTTTATATGGTCAGAGAGACTATTTAAGTGATTGAGGAATAGGTCAAGTTTTTCTTTCCCATGACTCCACTTGGCAAATATGTCGTCTACAAACCTTTTCCATTCATCAGGGGTGTATGGAAATGACCTAAGAGCCTTTTGTTCAAAGTGCTCCATAAAGATGTTGGCAACTATGGGGGATAGAGGAGAGCCCGTAGCCACACCATGAGTCTGTTCGTAAAATTTACCTTTGAAATTGAAGTAGGAGGATCTTAAGCATAGCTCCAGAAGATCCATAGTTTCTTTATCAGTGATGTCTCTAATGATCTAAATAGCTTCACCAATAGGAATCATGGTATAAAGGGATACAATGTCAAAGCTAACCATCAGATCTTCATCTTTCATTTCTAAGTTATTAATCCATTGAAAAAAAGAATAGGAGTCTTTAATATAAGAGGGGGTATTACCAGATAGGGGTCTAAGTTTTTTGGCCAGGTGTTTTGCCGGAACGTAAGTAGGGGAACCTACGGTATTAACTATAGGTCTGAGAGGTACTTTAGGTTTATGGACTTTAGGAGCCCCATAAATTCTACGAATAATGACACTATTAGGAATGATTTTCTTTTTTGTGATATCATCAAGCGATGATTCTTTGATTCTCTTAATTACTTCCTGCATGATTTTCTCACTGGGATCTTTATCAATGATTTTATAACATCCATTGTTATTTAGATGTTCTTCCATTTTATTGTCATAATCAATTCTGTTCATGATTACAGTTGCATTGCCCTTATCAGCCTTTAGGATGACTATGTTTTTATTTTTTCTAAGGTTGTTTAAAGCTCTTTTTTCTTCTAGGGAAATGTTAGATGCAGGAGGTTTAGAGGTTCTTAAAATCTTTGCAATATCTTGTCTGATTTCTTCACTTTTTGCTATGTCTAGGTTTTTAATAGCTACTTCAATATTACTGATGACTTCTTCCACAGGTATTTTATTAGGGGTTATGGCAAAATTTAGACCTTTTTTCAAGATGGATTCAGTTGCATAATCTAAGTGGATGTCTGATAAGTTAATGACCTGGGCTTTATCTAAGGTCCTACTTAGATTGGGCTGTGAGGTTTGAGTTTTTAAGCTAGTGGATGGGCTGTTTGTTTGATCCACGTTTATGTTCATATCTGCGTTATTTTCATTTAAATTTGCATTATTTAAATCCAATGTTTTATACCCTTGTATTTCCCTATCCTTTGTTGCTGCGCTGTTTATAAGACCATTGTTCACTGTTTTATAGCCTTGTATTTTTCTATCCTCAGTTGCACTGTGTATAAGACCATTGCTAGCTGTCACATCAAGCGGAGGATGAGTGGACTGCGGATTGGGGTGAATCAGTGAGGTTTCTTGCGTATTGTTGTGCCTGATGGAGAGATCCACATTGCTTGCCATGCTGTTTACTTTCTCACAATGCGTATTACTGCTGCATATTGCCTTTCCCTGCATGTTACTGATATATACGCTGCTTTTATTTTTATTAATAACTCTGCTGTTCATTTTTGAATTGAAATGAGGAACATTAACCTTATTAATAGTGGACAATGCAGTGGCTAATCTCTCACACTGGGTATTACTGATTCCCTGTGTGTTACTGATATATACGCTATTTTTATTTTTATTAATAACTGTGCTGTTAACATTATTTATGACTTCGCTATTTCTTTCTGCTATATTGTTATCACTCTGCTGCTTTTGGTAAGCTTGAGTTCTGGAGGAATCAAGATTAAAGTTCTGAGTGCATAAACTAGAATAACCCTGGTGTCTATGAGAGCATGGGTTGTACTCTTCATAAACATTGCGTAAATTATTTAACTTTTTTAATTTTTGGTTGTTGTCCTTAGTTAACCATTTATCAGATTTTATAAATGTAATTGCATCCAGGGATTGCCATAGATCATGTCTAAGATATGAGGAAAGGTATAGATGAGAAGAAAAAAGTTTCTGGGAAGTTTTTATTAATTTTGACCTAACCCATTTAATTTCGTTTCTAACTAGGGTTTCACTTAATTTTTTGAAACTGGACAGATTTCTACCCAAGCGAAGAGGATGTTTGCAAATGGCAAATTTAGGAATTAGATTGTTGTCTCTATAATTTTTAAGAAAATTTAGATTGGAGATGAGTTTCGCTCTCGATAATCTTAATTTCTGGAACTCTGATGGGCTGTCCATCATGTCCCTTCACCTGTATGGATTCATTATTTAACAATTTTTGTATACTTTTTTGGTTCCTAAACTTCCAGGGCTATATTGAGGCCATAAAGAATTTTTTCTTCACATGGAAGGGACCCACTCTATATTTGTAAGAATAACCTGGGTCAGTCTGAAATGTGTATTTCTCAGCTAGAACTTTCCAACGGGCTACTGAGCGCACCAAACATATATTGTATGCATAAGTTATGACCCTAGGAATTTGATGTAGAGACTAACCTTAGTGGGGCCCACAATCCTTTTTGTGTCTTATCTCCTAGGGTTAGGTTTTCATATGTTTATGGTTTCCTTATTGCTTATGATGTTAGAAATGGTCTTTTGGCCTCACTTGAACTCAATCTGGTAAAGACGTGTAGCCATCACATATCTACTCAGTGATAGGCTACCACCATTTGAGCTAGTTTATTTTCATTGTGTATCTTTGCAATTTCAACACTTTCCATTTATTAATAGAATACAAGTTTCATTGTATCTTTATGTTTTGATTATAAGTATGAATTTTATTTCATTCCCTTCATAAATTTGGATCATCACACTCATACATTACTATTCTATGATTAGCCTTCAGCTTATTTAATCATTAAGCTTGGACTAGTCTTAAACTTGATTAATAGTTAAGTTTGATTAGTGGTTAATTAAATGATTAACAATTAATTAAGATTAATAAATAAATATTTATTTATAATTATAATTATAATACTTAAATTAATATTTTATTAATTAGGATTCTCAAGAACCGAATTTGATTTGACTGACTTTAAGAAAATATTATTATTTTGTTACTTACATTTATTATTTTATTATTTAATATTTTGTTTTTTTTTATGACCTAACAGGGTACGATCCCCTCAAAATAATAAAGGATAAGAGGATAGGTGGGAGTGACTCAAGGAAAGTAATGAAGGTTGCTAACATTAATTATGGGTTGTTAACTTTCATGAGGTGGGGTGGGGGAGGGGGTATCGGGAAGATAATTGTAGGAAATTTTGGGAGAGAGGGATTCTTACTTGGGAACTTTGGGGGAAATTTGGGAGGATTTTGGGGATTAGTTTGGTTTTGGCACTTTGGGTTGATTTTTGGGTTTGGAACTTTGGATTTTAGAGGTTTGGCTATCGGAGAGGTGTATTTTAGTGTTGGACTCTAGAGGGGTGTTGGCATAGGGATATCATACACACTATACCCATAGTTTGGACTATGGCTCGAAGGGCTAGGGAACTCATGGATGTTCCCTAGATAGTAAGTCAGATATAATTTCCTAGATGGCATGGTGGGATATTAATTCGAGTGGTCCCAAAAGGAGCACCATAATCAAGCCACCATAACTAGGTATTACTCTTCTTGTTATTTAAGTTATGAAAATTTCCATAAATAAAATTTCTTTTACATGCTTTTTATATGTTGTGACAAATATATCTTGAGATGTTAAATATGTTGGGTATTGTTTTTTTGTGAAACTATGGAATTTTGTTATACTTTGAGGACTCCAAAATGGGTTCTGACAATTAGTGGATGGTAAGTGTTCTTAGGCTAAGGGAACACTATGTGGAGTGTCTAAAAATTATATCAATTTCACTTCATTCAAACCCTAGAGGCCAACACTTAGTCCATGTGTAAACTCGAGGGATTTGATCTTGGAATCTCGTCATACATAATATTTCAGATGGACTTTCCTAACTGGTACGATGGCATATTCAATTAGGTGGTCCCAAAAGGAGCACCACAATCAAGCAATGGTAACTAGATATTATTTTTCTTATTTTTAAGTTATGAAAATTTCCATTAATCAAATTTATTTTAGATGCTTTTAATATGTTGTGACAAATATATCTTGAGGTTTTAAATATGTTTTTTTTTTGCTCTGAAATTGTGGAAGTTTGATATAGTTTGGGGACCCTAAATCAGTTCTTACAAATAATGGATAATGAGTCTTCTTAGGTTAAGCGAACACTACTGGGAGTGTCCAAAAATTCTACCAAATTCACTTCATCCAAATGCTAGAGACCAACACGTAGTCCATGTGTAAACTCGGGGGACTTGAACTTGGAATCTCATGGTACATAATATTTTGGATGGACTTTCCTAGTTGGCATGATGGCATATTCAATTGGGTGGTCCTAAAAGGAGCACCACAACCAAGCAACTACAACAGAGTATTATTTTTCTTATTGTTTAAGTTATGAAAATTTGCATAAATCAAATTTCTTTTACATAATTTTTGTTGTTGAAGTTTGATATAATTTGAGAACCCTAAAATAGGTTCTTACAAATAGTGGATGGTGAGTCTTCTTAGGTTAAGCGAATACTATTTGGATTCTCCAAAAATTCTACCAATTTCACTTCATCCAAACTATAGAGGCGTGCATACTCATCTTTCCCTTGTTAAAGGAAGTCGTTATTGAGAATTGAGGATGCCCTAAAATGAGCAAGTAGATCCTTTAATGCTTACTAAAAAATATTTTTGTGTGATAATGAGCTAATGAATCCCACAAGGTTGAGCAAGACTAGCAAGGTCATAGTAATAGAAATAGATAAATCTCTTGCACATTACGTCATCTCTTCCACAAACATGTTCACTACTAACTTAACTATTATGTAGACATATTCATTTCATTGTTCATCTCAGAACAATCCCATTCCTTTCTTTCATAAACCCATTCATCTCACTATACAGTTGTGGTCAGGATGCTAGTTACTAATTTTTATCCAAAAAGGTCATTTAAAAGACCTAAATATATTATGAAGGTGACTTTATCAATCACATCTCCTTGTAAGTAATAATTTTACAAGTGAATCTCGACAAAATTCCATTCAACAATGTTTCTTTCAACAATATAATAGCATAAAATAAGTCTTATGTAAAGCATATTATAAAAAATGTTGGTGATAATTTTTTTTTTTATATTAGAAAAATCAACAATTAGGCTAGTCTTGTATTCCCATAATATGGGATCAATTCCAACCACTACCACTATAACCCCCAGGTGAGCTATGCCACCCCAATACATAAGCCATAAGTAAACTAAAAAAAATTGAAAATAGAATTTCATAATACATAATACGTCATTGTCACAGTGATGAGTAACTAAGTTGCCGCTAACTATCATTAAATTGATAAAAAAATAATTATTAATAATTTATTTTATTAACATTTTTTTTAATTATATTTATTTAAATGTAAACTTAAATGATTTAAGTGGAGTTTTATCCCTACCGAATAAAAAATGTGTACAATGTCACGATATGTATATTTTGTGCATTATATAATCCTTACTTTTAACAAATACTAATAATTTTTAGAATTTAAACCAGTAAAACAAACGTCTTCAAAAGTTCCAAAGAGAATGATGTATTAGTGATTCATGAACTTGGTCGTTGTTATACGTCTCGAATTTTTCATTAATTTATTAAAAGAATTAATTGCTTTCGATAGTTTTCTTAAAAGGTTGTATTTTATAAAGTTATTTTTCATTCGTTAAAACTGTTATTAATAAATTATTTAGTTAGTGTTTATTAAGTCTTCTGAACTAGAGACATTCAAATGGGTCGAAAAGTGAAAATAACCTTAAAATATTTTTAACTCCTTCAATGTTTATCCCCTTTTCGGGATTTGAATATTAAATTAAAGATTTTTCAGAGAGACATTAAAATAAAATATTAAAGATTTTTCCATTAATAAAAAATTTTCATTATAATGTGTGGCCTTTACGCATATCTCTATCTTTCAATTATTTTTAATGTATTTTTTATGATGTCTAAATTTTTTTGGGAATAATAAAAGAGTATTATTAAAAAAATAAAGTAATGAACTGCTTTTGTTTTCGAATAGTCTCTTAAAAGTAAATATGATGAGAAATCATATTTTAAATATAAGTGGTTTTACATGATAATGATAATAATATATTTGAATGTATGGTATAAAATAATATTATAAATGATAAAATATAATTATGGGGGGAGCCTTTTAGTTGGGTGTGGTAAAGATATATTATGTAATGCCATGTCTTCAAAATATTTTAATTCGGTAAAGAAAAATTATTTCAAGGTGATGAAAAATATAAATTATTATTTTTTATAAATTATTATTTGTGATTTTGGTTTGAGGTGGAGGAGAATTTATATTATTGACTCATGGTATTTATGTGAAACATAGTCCATTTAAAATGGAAATTAAACAAGTCTAGATTCATTTTGATTCTTGATCTATCAAAAATATAGAAAATTAAAATCTCTCCAGAAAATAAATCTACACTAATTCTACTAATAAAAACTTAAAATAAAGATAAAAAAAAAATAATGATTTGAATATAAGATTTTTCCATAATAATATTGTATTTTAATATATTAAAAATTATAATAAAAAAATAATATTTTGAATATAAATTTTTTCAATAATAATAATATATTTTAAACTATCATAATTAGTATTCTAAAATTTTAATTTAATTAACAGTAATTAAATGAAGTGTGGAAATTTAACCTTGATGAAATATACTTAAATATCCTAAACTTTTAAACCTAACCCACGACTGAAAATACTGTCATAAAAATCTGGCTCTGCTATAATCAAATTTGATCCAGGTATCTAACGAACTTGAATCATGGAAATAGGTGGAGTAGGCAGCGGGTCACAGTCACTGGACAACTAACAAGGATAAGATATTACTGGTGGAGGCAAGTTGGACAATATTCCACGCAGTAGGAAATCTGAAAATTAATACGACAAGTTCAACTTTATAAGGCCATTGGATTACACTAGCTGCCCCTACACTGCCGTGCCTTCAGGTAGCACCGCAACTAGGCATAGACGCAAAAGAGGAGATGGTTATGGCGATGGACACGAAATCAGTGTTTGGCAGTGTGTTACTTATAGTCACTCTAGCTACGGGTATCGGATTAGCAGTGGCTGATCCGGAGACTCCTATCGTTTGGAGCAACTGTGGGAATAGCGGCAATTATACAATTAGAAACGGTAGTCCGTTTCAACTTAATCTAAACCAGGTTTTGGATTTACTGGTGAACAATGTTTATGCCAGCGGATTCAATACCTCTAGTATTGTTGCTCAGGGGGCAAACAGTAATAGCACGGTTTACGGGCTTGTGCAGTGCAGGGGAGATTTAGATTCTTCCGATTGCAAACAGTGCGCTTCGACGGCCAAAGCAAATCTTGTCCAGCGATGCCACAACACTTCTGGATTTATTCAACTAGACGGTTGCTTCTTGCGTTACGACAATCATAACTTTTACAATGACATTGAGAGTAGGAAGAATACGCCAATAAGTGTTCTCTGCAACACTGGTAACAGCACTCGGCCACAGCAGTTCACAGATGCTATTAAGGCCCGCCTCTCAAATATTACCCTTGAAGCTGCTCAGAGTCCCAAACTTTTCGCTGCAGATACAGCCGCTGAGCCTTCTAGTCTAACGGGGAAGATCTACAGCTTAGGGCAGTGTTGGAGAGATCTGTCCCGGACAAGCTGCGGATCGTGCCTAACCTATGCCTTAGAAAATATATTCAAATGCCAAAGTGGAGCTCTGGGGGCACAATTCGGATCTCAGAACTGCTATTTGCGTTACGAGGTTTATGAATTCTTCGACAATTCCGTTATCTCGCCACCTGCAGCAGAAAGTCCTCCCGTATCCTCCGGTATATTCTACACCTACTTTACCATGTTAGTTAATCTAGTGGTTTAATTCTGGTCAACTAACACACAAATCTACTAAGAATATTTGTGCAATTATGCAGAACATAAAATATCTATGTCGTTTGCGATAACTCTGGGCGTAGTAGCCGTCGGTATGCTTGGATTAATTGCTGCCATGGTGATTTTGAGGAGGAAATGTTTCTCTACTCTCGAACGTACGGACGAGAAGCCTGGAAAATGAGTGGAAAATCTTCCATTCCCACAAACCCTATCTTTTTAGGGCCATCAATATTTCTGTAACTATAGTTCTATTAATCATTGATATTTCTAGAGCTATAACTTTATTAATGTATAGGGTATATATTACTCCTTACATTAGTGGATCCAGAAATATTGATTGCTCTTTTGTAGATCTAGATAGAATTATTGTAATGTACATCGTCCAGAAGACCCGGTCAAAACATCATGCAGTGCAGCAACTTCTTCAACGAGGCCTTCTGATCGCCGATCCGGAGGTGCTTATCTGGAGCCGACATGAAGTCAAAAAGTCTCTCAGTATTATCTTTAACTTCGTTTATTATTTTATCTTCTCAGTTATGTTAGAATGATCTTTAAATCAGGGGAATTAGTGATGCACTTCAGAGTCATTTAAATCCATTGGGATGCATAAGCTGAAGGAATTCAAAGTCGATCTTTAAAAAGTTCAGTTATCTGCTATTTTAAAGATCAAAGTTGGAAGTGGCCTGCAAATGCAAATTGTCCAATTGCACTTGCAGATTATCTATAATTATCTTGGTGAAATAAATAAGTAATTTACTGAACAATCGGGATTTAGCCACAAACCCAGTTGAACTTGGTTCATCTTGCGATATCGCTGGTATCAAATGATTGCTTTCTACATAATTTTGTGCTATCAAGGTGTGTAATTTTTATAAGTGCAAAACTTCTGAGTGTGTAATTAATATAGTGCATAACTTCAATTCTTTTTGGTTATGGGTTTGTATCTAATGGTTAGAATATGTGGTCTCTCTTAAAAGGTTATATATTCAAATTTAATAATAGAGTATTTATACTTTTTAAATTTTAAATAAAAATATTTTCTTTTTAATAAATTTTTTTATATATCACATTGATATAGTTTAAAATAAAAATAATAACAAATAATATTAATTTAAATAATAAAATTAATAAAAAATAATGTTAATTTAAATCCATTTTAATTATGGAATTGAAATAAATCTAAATTGGTATTATTTATATTAGATAAATTTTACATTTTTATATATTCTCATTTTTAATTTTCACATCTCTATATATATAAAAAGTATTCTCAATTTTTAAATTTACTAAGAACTTAAATTAATCTCAATGGAATATCCATGGAATATTTTTAGTGATAGTGAGAATAGAGCATTTTTATATACCTGAAAAATGACTATAGCATTTTTTTTCCTTTTAGATTTAATTAAGTAATTGTTATAAAATTAAATTAAAATAAAATACTTATCAAATATTTTGATTCTGAAACGAGTTATGGTTTTTGGGCACATGGTATTGATAAACTATGATATTGTTATAAACTCTATTTAAAAGCTAAAAATATCCATGATAAAATACTTATTTTCTTATTAATTAGATTTAAATATTATTACGAAATCATTAGTTTAGCGCATATGGTAAAATGGATCTTAATTTATAGCTACTATCTATATGTTATATATTTTTAATGTGATATGTATATTATGGGTTTCTTTTATCTTAAAAAATTAGTAATTTTATTCATAAAAACAAAATTAGAGGACAGAAAATTGAATTTAGTTATTTTTATTACTTTTAACTTTTTATTATTAGTTGAACAAATATATAAATGTACCCTCCTATATCCATTTTAACGCTAGATCTACTAAGCTTCCGGAGGGATCGAATCTCTTGAGGAACAAACTTTTTTCAGAGTGAAAAGAAATTTCACCTCTCAACTTTTGGTAGATTAGGAGTGATGGATCAATGTTGGTATTAATTATATTATATAAATTTCATGTCTCTATATATAAAAGTCTTCTCATTTTTAATATACTTAAAACCTTGATTTAATCTCTATGAAATATCCACATAATATTTTTAGTAGTAGTGAGGATAGAGGGTTTAGGTATATCTCAAAAGTAATTTTAACATTTTTTCTTTTACATTTAATAAAATAATGGTTATGAAATTAAATTAAAATAAAATGTTTATGAAATATTTTGATTGTGAAATGAGCTATTTTTTTTGGGCATGTGGTATTGATAAGATATGATATTGGCCCATGGTATTGTTACAAAGCTTGTTTACAAATTAACAGTATCCATGGTAAAGTGGGGGTGAATATCCATGATTAAAAATCAAGTTTATTGTAAGTATTAAATATTTAGGTGCTTATTAAGTAAATTTAAATATGATTACATAATCATTATTTTAATTTATATGATAAAATAGATCCTAATGTATAGTTACTATTTATATGTTATAAATTTAATTTTGATATGTATATTATGATTTTCTTTTATCTAAAAAAAAATTAGTATTTTTATTAATAAAAAATTACAATATAAGAAATGGAATTTTATTCTTTTTAACATTTTATTATTAATGGAGCCAATATTTAAATGTTTACTCTCAATTAGAGACACTACAACATATCTGAGGCTCTATATTACTTGTAACATTTTATTATCTTTTAATGATCCAACTTGTAAATGTTTACAAAAAAACATTTACATTCTTGACATTTGGGAAGCTAGTCCCTCGAAAATTCTGAAAATTTCTTTGACCCTTTTTATTCAGCCCCCTCCTTGTTACCTTCTTCGTTTTGTTTCATCTGCAGGTAACAAAGCCGGCCCTTTTGAATGGCTTCATCCATCGTTTTTGGGTAATAAAACTCCATTTTTTCCTTCATAAACATATGAAAACTGCTGATAAAATGTTGTATCTTGGCTTTTACTCCCTACGATATGGGACATACCTCAACAAGGAGGTAAATTTAGTGATAAACTCATCAATAGTCATCGGGACCAACCTTAAATCATGAACCTCTCTTGCCTTCACATCGCAAAAGCATTTAGTTAAATATTTGTCCTTGAAGTACTTTTGGAACTCGTCCCATGTGACATCCTGATTATCACTTCCCTGAACAACTTTGACCTCCTCCCACCACAGAGTAGCTTTTTCCTGTAGTTGGAAAATGACAAATCCAACCTTCATGTTATTATCATATTCATATACTTGGAAGTATTCGTTCATGTTAATTAGCTAGGCCTTGACAACTTCCTCAACCTCTCCGTCATACATTCGCCTTGCTTGGCCACAATGTTGAACACTGGGCTCTGAGACCACTTGTAACATGCAAACACCATGTCAATTACACTCTTTTTTTTTTAACTTCTATCAATGATTGAGCCAGTAATTAACTGTTGTTTGATCTTTATAATTAATGTAATAGTCCTTGGTCTGTCTACGTTTATCATATCATTTAATTTGCATTATAAGGTTGTTGAATTTATGTGTCGCTCATTGGAAAATCATTGTACATATAATCCTTCTCGGTCCTTATTATTAATTTCATTTGATTAATGGGGTTTTTAGACACCTTCTCAATTAAGAAAGACTCTGGGTATGATTTCTAAACATTTAACATGAGTGGTACCATGTTGATACCACGCCAGTTTGAAGACACGTCGCCACAGAAATATGATGAACTCTCCCGAAATCTCTGTTGGGTTAATGTGCCAAGATCTAGAGCATCGATCTGGAAAGGTGGTCATAGACGATGGAGATCCTTCCAGGGTAGATGAGCTAACTGTGTGTCCCTTCGGACGGTCCTCCACTTTCTATTTTTACTCCTTTCCTCCACCGCTCTGCAACTCTGATGTAGTTAGGGTTTATGGAAAATTCAAGACGAAGAATGTTCCAGAGGTAAACTGTACAGTCCACCACCATGGTTGGTCGCCATACATCTTCCTCGAGTTTTGTTTGCTGGGAGAAACATTAGCTTCCTCAGGCACGGTTCCTCCAACCCAACCATCTCTTATTCTATGATTTTTCACTAGATTCGCCCTTCCTTCCTGAACTCACTAGATTTTTCCTTACTGTGTTTTTTTTGTAAATCGTCATGATACTCCTCCGGTTGCTAAATTTCATTGTTCATTGATTCTACAAGTTCTATTCCTCCACGGATTCCGGTCATTTAGCTCGCCGAGGAGATGGATTCGACCTGATTCTGTAACAGTTAAGTATTCCAAATATTTGGTTTCCCTCTAATGTTTTGTTGACCTAGGTTTGGTTCTAAATGTCTCTTTACCAGCAGGTTATCTAATCCTTTTTGTCCTCTGATTTCCAGGTTCTCTTGCAGCCACAGAAACATCAATTATCCTTTTGATATATGGTGCCACGTTACTCTAAAACCTCATTATGTTGGTTGAGGGTTCGCCTAGGGTATTAGCTAGTTTAGACAAAAAAAGGGGTTTTCCCTGTAAATTAGTTTGGGAATTTCTTTCATACTATATTGGGTAATGCAAGTGAGGGCTTACTATTCGTTTGGAAGATGGCTCTGTCATTAATTTTTTTTTTTTGAAAAGAAACAACTTTTTCCCTTTCCCTTCTTGGTTTTTCTTTCGTATTTATGAAATGGGGTTCTTGCTACCAAGACGATTCAAACCACTTACAGTTCGACTAGGTTCTTGGAGAGGAGGTTTGGTTATTCGAGTCGACTATCAAGACTCTGTTTTTTTTTAATTTATAATGTCTCTTGTTTCTTATGATTGCGTTGCTCAAATTGGATTTATGAATGAATTAATTATTTCCTGCGATGGCTCTATTCACTATTAAATCTCTGAATGGATGTGGTTTTCATAGCTTTAGACATAGAGATTGATTTTATTTAATAATTGATTTGGTATAGTTAGTTTTTCATTCAAATGTGCAGTTTTCTTTTCTTTTCAGGCTCTATTCCCTTTTGGTTTGCCATTTGACCGTGACCTTCACGGTCTTGGCTAATGTATGTAGCTCTTTTGGCTTAGTTTATTACCCAATAGCCTAGAAAATATGGTGGGGAAACATAGTCGCTAGAATCTGTTTGCCTTTCGAATTGTAGCGTAGTTTAATAGGCATCGACCCAGGGTCTTGAGGAACCCTCTGATGACATACTGGGACCAGGCCATAACTTATCAGAACCAGATTCAGTTTGATTAAACACTGTTGAAGTTTTGATCCAGCATTTTTGTTCCTTCGCAAGTTATGTGTATGCGTGAATTTCCATTTTGCTTGCAACTATTGACCACTCCCAAGGAAATATATGAATTTCACTTATTATTCTTTTCCATGTTCACTCGACTTATTATCGTCTTGATTTGCTTAGGTTAACACACATGAAATTATGTATTTGTATATTAAGGAAAATAATCCCAACTCTTGCATGGAAATTTTGCTCCTTCTTTGGTGTTTTAATGAACAACCGCTTACTGTTTTATAATATTTATTTCTAAGTTTGTTTTTTTAAACAAGATTTACATACTATTGTGACACCATTACATAATTCTTTCCTGATTAACTAATTCAGTTCTTGACAGAATTATACAAATTGGGTACTTCTATATATTGTTAACAAGAAATATGGACAACTGTTTTTTCTTTCTTTCTTATGTTTTTTAGTTAGAAGCACCACTCTATAATGCAGAGACACAATAAGATGGTAAACTAAATTACAGTAATGTAAATGCATCAACTATACTAACCATAATTAGAAGTCTCTCCTCCCAACCTTGAGACAAGTAATGATGTTGAGGTCTCCCCCCGAGCTTCCACTCGTCCAGACAGTATAGGTTCAATTCCAAATTCATCTATTCCCCAAACCTAAAGACCCCTGGTCGAGTTTAGAGTCCCAAATTGTAAGGATCTACTAAGGATTCCATTGGCCCAAGTCTAGCTCTGTAATCTCCTCAAACAACAATACACCACTCACTTGCATAGCATCTTGGGTTAGGCTGTGTATCCTTCTCTCTTCCCTCATCCCTGAGGCTCCCTCTCTCCTCTTACTCGCCAAAAAAAAAGAGAAAACCTTCCTTGGAAATACCCTTTTCTAGAGAGGAAAAAGAGACTCAACTGACCTCACTGCCTGGAGAGATTTTTTTTAATTCCGTTAAGCATATATAAAATTTTATTTTTAATACTCAAGGACTTAACCAAGTCTAAGTCGCTACATTTATTTGGTCTTCCACTTAGACCGAAATCAGTTCCAAAGTTTGTAAAAGTAAATAATGTCAAAGTTAAAACATAAATTCATGAACAATCTTATGGGTGTCACATCTTCCCCCCTAGACGAAACACCATCCCCAGTGTTTATTTCAAAGTGCTTAAACAAATTTTTATATGCTTAACGCATGAATTCTTTATCCTCCCAGGTAGCTTTGTCCGGGCCGAAATTCTTCCATTGCACTTTAACCTGGTTGATAGCTCGTCTCCATAGCATTTTTTCTCTCTGATCTAGAATTTGTAGAGGTTCTACCAACAGCTCTCCGTCTGGTTCAACCTACACCAAAATATTGATGGTCTCAATATAGATCACATTGGAAATGTTCTTATTTTTCAATTGAATTCATTATATGATTTACCTGCATATACTGCCAACTAATCACATGTCTAGGGTCGTAGACATATATTTTTAATAATGAGACATGGAACACATCATGAATCCTAATGTGGGCGGGTAAGTCCAGTTGGTAAGCTACTAGTCCAATCTGTTCCAAAATCTGGAAGGGTCCACAGTATCTGCTTGCCAATTTGGTGCAACTGCCCCACTAAAGTGTGATTATTTTAGGCTTAATTCATAAATAGACATGGTCTCCCACTTGGAATTCTCAGTAATTCCTCTTCTTGTCTGCATAAATATTTTGTGTATCCTGGGCATATTTTAGGTTCTGACACACCTTCTTAACTATTTGCTCCATTTCTGCGAGAATGTCATGTCCTAATACCAAGTTATCCTTGGGATTATTCCAGCTTGTAGGCACCCTGCACTTCCTCCCATATAATACCTCAAAGGGACTCATTCCCAGAGATTCATGGTATCCATTATTATAAGAAAATTCAACTAAGTGGAGATACTCCTCCCACTTTTTTGGATGATGCATTATGTACATTGTTCACATATCCTCCAACACTTGATTCACTCGTTCAGTCTGTCCATTGGTTTGGGGATGATATTCAGTGCTAACCTGAATTTGAGTCCCCAATCCCGTGAACAAATATTTCCAAAAAAGCAGAGGTAAATTTCACATCGTTGTCAAAGATCACCACTCGTGGTATACCATGAAGTCAAAATATCTCTTTCATAAAATATCAGCAGTTTCAATTCTTTTATATGTGGATCTCACAGGTACGAACTGAGTTGTCTAACTTAGTTTTTCCAGTACAGCCATGATGGAGTCATTCAATTTTTTGGTTTTGGGCAACCCTATTATAAAATCCAGTGTAATAATATGCCATTTCCATTACAAAATGGGGAGAGGTTGGAGCAACCCAACAAGTTGCTAGTGTTCCACCTTAACTTGTTGGAATTCCAAGCATTTTTCCAAATAGTCGGTGATGTCTCTTCTCATTCCTCGCCAAAATAAATTCTTTTTAATTACAGAAAATAGTTTCTGATACCTGGGGTGGGCAACATACAGGCTCATGTGAAACTCAAATAACATAAATTGTTTAGCATAAATCTGGTTAGGAACATATATTTTTGTCCTAAAGGTTAGAAATCCTTCATTGTTTAAACTATAATCAGATTGTCTTCCTAATTTTTGTGCTTGATTAGCTTGCTGCCATAAAAACCTATATTCAGGGTCATTGTGGGCCTTCTTCTACTTTCTCTAAGAACTTCGATTCCACTCGACTATACTAGACTTCATATATACAATTTAATTTCCAACTCAACGCATCAGCCACCTGATTCTCTTTTCCCTTAAGATGTTTAATATCGAAGTTGAATTCACTCAGAAAAGTAGTACATTTCACTTGACAAGCATTCAGATGCAGTTGGGTAAAAGAATGCATTAAATTGCTATGATTAGTCATTAGCAAAAATTCCTTACCCAACCAATAATTCCGCCATACCTTCAAGCCATGCACCACAGTGGTTATTTCCAAGTCATAAGTGAATTATAGTTGCTCATGGTCCTTTAGTATGCAAGATTCATAGGCTATGATTTTTCCATCTTGCATTAGTACCCCCCGATACCTTCCTGACATGCATCCGTGCAAATAATGAACTCTTTTCCTGGGTCTGCTACTTTTAAAACAAGAGCAGAAGTCAATAGTTGCTTCAGGCATTCAACACTTTGTTGACACTCTATCGTCCACTTGAAAACCCTTCCTTTCCTTTGTAGGGAGGTAATTGGGTAAGCAATTTTTGAAAATTATTCAATAAAACAACGGTAGTATCCAGCTAACCCCACAAACGATCAAATATCAGCCGCATTCCTAGGAACATGCCACTCCATGATGGTTTTGATCTTTTCAGGGCCAACTGCAATTCCTTCTGCTGAAATGACATGGCATAGGTATTGGATCTGAGTTTGGTAAAAGTCACACTTGTATTTAGCATATAATTGATTTTCCCACAAAGTTTGCAACACAATTCTCAAATGCTTTTCATTGTCCTCCACAGTTTTGGAGTATATGAGAATATCATCAATAAAAATTAAGACAAACTTGTCTAAACAAGGATGAAATATACCATTCATGAAGCTCATAAATGTGGCAGGGGCATTGGTAAGCCCATAGGGTAACACTACAAATTCATAGTGTCCATACCAAGTTTCAAATGTTGTTTTGCAAATATCTTCTTGCTTAATTCGTATTTGATGATAACCTAATCTTAAGTCAATTTTAGAAAACACCTTGGCACCCTTAACTTGATTAAAGTGATAATCAATCCTTGGTACTATCCTTGTTACATAGAAGTAATACAAGGGTTCCCCAAGGTGACACACTTGGGCATATATATCCTTTTTCAAGGTGTTCTTGTAACTGAATTTTAAGTTCTATTAATTTAGGCACACTCATACAATATCGTGTTCTAGACACTGGGCTCGCACCTGGAATTAATTCTATCATAAAATCAATGTTTCTCCTAGGTGGAAGCCCAGATATTTCCTTTGGAAATACATCATTCAACTCTTGTATTATGGGTATATTTCCGACACAGGTTATTTTGTCCTTAGAATTTGTATAACCCACCTCAACTGCATAAAATTGGTAGCCTTTTCAAATGCACTTTCCTAGTTGATTAGTAGTGATAGGTTGTAATTTAACAACTCTCTTAATTCCTTGAATTTCTTGCTTTTCTCTTCTCTCTCCAAGGAAGCTCATAGTTTTCTCTTTGCAGTCCACTATTGACCAATGTTTCTTTAGTCAGTCCATTCCAACCAGTATACCATATGCACCTAGAGGAAAAATATTCAAATCAGCTATGATTTTATGCCCTGCTGCCTATAGGGAGAAATTTACCACCTTAGCAACATCCCTCCACTTGGACCGAGTAGCCAGTTGCACCAGCCAAGGATTTTTAAATTTTATTTTTGGTAAGTTACTTAGTTCTACCAATTTTGGGCTCATGTAGCTTAAGGTTGCACCTGGATCAATTAGAATGGAAACATAATGTTTAAATAACTTCCCTCCCAACTCTATCATTGTAGCTTGATATTCAGCCTGACCACCATCTAAGTTTGCATTAATCCATGGAATATTTTCTATCTACATCCCCGACCATGGAGGCTTCTCGAAGATTAGCGACCTGCTCAGTATGAGCACGGTGAGGGCTATTTTTGAAATAATGAGGTTCCCCACAATGCCAACACTGCAGAGGGGGTTTCGACTGCTAACTAGTCTCTGGTTGACTTACCACCTATGATTGTTTGTTTTAAACCTACTACCCCATTCTCTTCTGATTCCTCTCGGCCACTTTTTTTTGTATTTTCCGATTCATATTCTTGACATTTTGGGATCTAGTCCATCGAATGTTCTGGAAATTTCTTTGACCCTTTTTATTCAGCCACGCCTTGTTACCTTCTCCCTTTTTTCTAATCTATCGGTAACAAATTCGGGCCTTCCGAATGGCTTCACCCCTAGCTTTTGTGTAATCAAAGTCCATTTTTTCCTTCATTAACATAGGAAAGTTGTTGATAAAACAGTGTATCTTGGCTTTTTCCTCCATAAGATATGGGACATACCTCAGCAGGGAGGTAAATTTAGTGATAAACTCATCAATAGTCAGTGGGCCCCAACTTAAATCATGAAACTCTCTTTCCTTCTCATCATAGAAGCATTCAGTTAAATATTTGTCCTTGAAGTACTTCTGTAACTCGTCCCATGTGACCTCCTGATCATCAATTCCCCAAACAACTTTGACCTCCTCCCACCACAGAGTAGCTTTTCCCTAAAGTTGGAAAATGGCCAATCGAGCCTTCATGTTATTATCATATTCATATACCTGGAAATATGTGTTCATGTTAATTAGCTAGGCCTCGGTGACTTCCTCAACCTCTTTGTCATAGACCGAAGGTCTTATCTTCTTAAATTTTCCTTGTAGCTCAATTTTTTGCTTCTTTGGACCTCTCCCAAAGGAGGCATTATCTGACCTTCTTTCCTCATCATTATGTCCCCCTTCTTATTCCTCGTGGTATTCCTCATGATGAACCATCTCTATGTGGTCCCCATTTCCTACAATGGGGTTGGGTACCCGATGATTTTTTCAATTTAATAGAATTTTGAACATCCTCTCTTGTTCCTATTAGAGTCTTTCATTGTTAGCTCTAACATTTCTCATTTCTTCTCGCAGTTGTTGCACTGTCTCCAACAATGTTTCATTTTCTTGTCGGGACTCTTCTCCCAACTTCACCCACATTTTTGGGTTGGTTTCTATATATGGTATGCGCCCCCCTTCTCGTGGTTCGGTTCCACTCTGCATCTTGTTTTTGTTTTTTGTACACATTAGCAATGTTGATAACTAGTTTACCCCTTCTTGGCCACAGTGTTGAACACAAGGCTCTGATACCCCTTCTAACATGCAAACACCATGTCAATTACACTCAATTTTTTTTTTTTAACTACTATCAATTATCCAACCAGTAATTAACTGCTATTTGATCCTTATAATTAATGTAATAGTCCTTGGCCTATCTACGTTTATCATATCATTTAATCTGCATTATAAGGTTGTTGACTTTATGTGCCGCTCACTCGAAAATCATTGTACATATAATCCTTCTTGGTCCTTACTATTAATTTCATTTGATTAATGGGCATGTTAGACACCTTCTCGCTTAAGCAAGACTATGGGTATTATTTCCTAACATTTAACATTGGTGGTGCTATGATGGCACCACCCCAATTTGAAGACACATTTCCACAGAAATATGACGAACTCTCTTGAAATATCTGTTGGGTTAATGTGCCAAAATCTGAATCGTCAATCTGGAAAAGTGGTCATGGATGATGTAGATCCTTCCAGGGTAGTTGAGGTAACTGTGTGTCCCTACAGACGGTCCTCCACTTGCCATTTTCATTCCTTTCCTCCACCGCTTCTCAACTCTGATGTATTTAGGGTTTATGGAAAATTCAAGACAGAGACTATTCCGGGGGTAAAGTCTACAGTCCACCACCACAGATGGTCGCCATATGTCTTCCTTGAGCTTTATTTGCTAGCAACGACGTTACCTTCCTCAGGAATGGTTCCTGTAACCCAACTATCTCTTACTCTATGGTTATTCACCAGCTTCGCCTTTCCTTCCCGCACTCACAATATTTTTCCTTACTATGTTTTTTTTGTCAATCATCATGATATTCCTCCGGTTGCTAAATTGCATTGTTTTTTGATGCTACAGATTATCTTCCTCCATGGATTTCGGGTATTTAGCTTGCCCAAGAGATGGATTCGACTTGATTCTGCAATGGGTAAGTATTCCCAATCTTTGGTTTCCCTCTGATGTTTTGTTGACCTAGGTTCGGTTCTAAATGTCTGTTTACCAATCAATTATCTAACCCTTGATGTCCTCTTGCTTCCAAGTTCTCTTGTAGCCACTGAGACGTCAATTTTCCTTCCGATATACGATGCTAGGTTACTCTAGAACCTCATTATGTTGTTGAGGGTTCGCCTAGGGTATTAGTTGGTTTAGATAGAAAAAGGGGTTTTCCCTATAAATTAGTTTGAGAATTTATTTCATATTGTATTCAGTAGTATAAGTGACGACTTACTAGTCATTTGGATGATGGACCTATCATTATTAGTTTTTTTCTTAAAAAACAACTTTGTCCCTTGCCCTTCTGGGTTTTCATTTTGTATTTTTGAAATGGGGTTCCTACTACTAGGACCACTCAAACCCCTTACATTTTGACTAGGTTCTTGGAGAGGAGGTTTGGTTATTCGAGTCGACTGTCAAGACTTTGTTTTGTTTTAATTTACAATGTCTCTTATTTCTTATGATAGCATTGCTCAAATCAGATCTATGAATGAATGAATTACTTCCCGCAATGCCTCTATTTACTATTAAATCTCTAGATGGATGTGGTTTTCATAGATTTACACATAGATATTTATTTTCTTTAATAATTAATCTGGTACATTCAGTTTTTTGTTCGAATGTGCAGATTTCTTTTCATTTGGGGCTTTATTCCCTTTTGGATTTCCATTTAACCATGACCTTCACGGTCTTGGATAATGTATGTAGCTATTTTGGCTTAGTTGGTTACCTATCATCCTAGCAAATATGGTGGGGAAACAGAGTCACCGGACTATGTTCGCCTTCTGAATTGCAGCTTAGTTTAATAGACACCAAGCCAGGGTCTTGAGGAACCCTCTAATGACATACCGAGATCGAGCCATAACGTGTGGGAACCAGATTCAGTTTGATTAAACACTGTTGAAGTTCTGATCCAGCATTGTTGTTCCTTCACCAATTATTTGTATGTGTGAATTTACATTTTCCTTGCAACTATTGACCGCTCCAAAGGAAATATGTGCATTTCACTTATTATTATTTTCTGTCTTCACTAGAGTTATTATCGTCTTTCTTTGCTCACATTAACACACATGAAATTCTTTATTTGTATATTAAGGAAAATAATCCCAACTATTGCGTGGAAATTTTGCTCCTTCTTTGGTGTTTTAATGAACAACCTTTTACTGTTTTATAATCTACATTTCTGAGTTTGTTTTTTTTAAACAAAATGTACATACCGTTGTGACACCATTACATAATTCTTTCCTGCTTAACTAATTCAATTCTTGACAAAATTATACAAACTGGGTACTTCTATATATTCTTAACAAGAAACATGGACAACTGTTTTTTCTTTCTTTCTTCTATTTTTCAGTTAGAAGCACCTGTCTATAATGCATAAACACAATAATACAATAAGTTAAATTATAGTAATGTAAATGCATCAACTATACCAACCAAAATCGGAATGCTCTCCTCATAGCCTTGAGACCAGCAATGACATCCACGTCTCCCCCCAACCTTCCACTCATCCTGATAGTATAGGTTCAATTCCCAAGTCATCTGGTCTCCAAACCTCAAGATCCCCAGTCCAGTTTAGAGTCCTAACTTGTAAGGATCTAGTGAGGATGCCACTAGCACAAGTCCATCTCTGGAATCTCCTCAGACAACAATACAATGCTCACTTGCACACTGTCCCGTGTCAAGTCTGCGTGTCCTTTGCTCTTCCCTTGTCCCTTAGGCTCCCTCTCTCCTTTTACTCAACCAAAAATAAGAGAAAACCTTCATTGGAACTACCCTTTTCTAGGGAGGAAAAGGAGACTCAACTGACCTAACTGTCTCGAGAGTTCTTTTTTTCATTCCATTAAGCATATATGAATTTTGTTTTTAATACTCAAGGACTTAACCAAGTTTGAGTCGCTACATTTATTTGGTAGAACTAGAGTTAAGATGAACCTATGCTAGTTTTGAGCAACACATTAATAAAAACAAATTATGATAAGAATTTTTTTATTTTTTATTGTGTGTAATATATACGTAGTTGATATTGAAATTCTATGCATTAACAAGTTAGTACATGTCTACTCATACTCGGAAAGAAAAAACATCTCTCTCTGTTATATATATCTTTATTATTAATACTTTTTACAATGTTACATGTCACATATTTTAAATTAGAAAAAACGTATTACTGAAATACACACACTCTCTATCTCAATATGCATAGTGGAATATTTGATTTATAGCTCACATTGAACTTTCTTTTATTGATATTTTTTAAATGTTATATATCAATTCCATATTAAGAATGTAATAAATTATACATATCCCTCACAATAGAAAGTGAAAATATAAAAATATAAAATTTTAATTTATTTATTTTTCTCCATATAAAATTGATATAAAACTATACTATTTAAAAAGAGGCCATATTTTTTTTGTTATTATATTTTTTTTTAATATTACATGTGAATTAAACATATTATGAATTAAACTACAACTTAATGATATATTGTTATAATAATATTTATGCGACCTATTACTTTTATATCCATAGCTATGGTAGAATTCCATTGTCTCTGATATAGATTTTTCGGCATTGAATGAAATTGAAAATAAATATTTGTGACTCATAAGGGTTTAAAGGTTACGAAAACATTTAAGGCTCATCTATGTGTACCTAGGTAAAGATTGAACTCTGTAGTGAAGGCATCTCTATAGCATGGGCGAATTTGATATCTTTGTGATTTCTTGGTGAAATTAATTTGTAGCTCCTCGGCAAATACTTTGGCCTAGGGTGAATTTTTATTCCAAAAATATCCCAGGTACATAATTTTTTTTACCTACTCTTTCCTTTTTTTGTTAGTTCTATTTGTTAAAATTATGACTACTTCTCGTATGTGTTTAAGCCTCCATCTAGCAAAGAGTGACAAGGTAAATCTTCTCTAGACAGTCTTTATGATCATACTGACCCTTTAGAAAAGCGAAGAGAAAAAATATAAAGCGAACATAAACTAGAATTATCTACAATTATTACATAACATAAACTCAAATTATCTACATTGCTTGTGGAATATAAGCTAGGCATATCCACAAGGCTTCACAACAACTACAAATCATTAGAAAATAAAATGGTAGCACTTGAGTTTGAACTTCAAGGAATGAAAGATAGGGTGCAAGAAATAGAAAACGAAAAACAATAAATGGTTGAAGAAAAATACAACTTGAGAGACAAGATTAATGAGTTAGAGAAAAACTAAATAATAATTCGGCCCTAAGTTGCACATACAATAAAAAAATATATCAAACCCATAAAAGAGGAATTTAACACGCTAATTAAACTAGATCATGAGTGCCATAATAAAGCCCCAGACCTTATAATTGCTAGTGTGAAAGAGAAAAATGATCAGGATACATCAAAATTAGTAAAAGAAAAGCTAAAAAATTAGGTCAGAAATTCAAACAACTTATCTAACATAAGTGAAAAGAGTGGGAAAGATACTCAAATAAACATAGACTTATCTGTGTTAAGTTAAGTTGTAATGACCATAAATTAGATATACTTAGTAAATCTCGAAGCCTAAAAGGTACATGAATATTTATAAATGAGGATCTTATTCTAGAAGACCAAGATGAACTAAGGGAAGAGGTTCAAAAGATAAAGGAGGCAAGAAAGGAAGGAAAATGGGAAATCATTAGAAATAGGAAAGTTATTATTAGAGATGGTGGTGTAGGAATTTACAGGGTAAGTTCCACAGAAAGAATACCAAAAGGACACCGCTCACAACCAGATCTCAAATCAATACACCAGTATTTTTGACGTGGTTAAAACCCTCAGAGTGCAAGGAGGGAAACAGTCCACGGCCTGTCCCAATGTGGGTACTACAGGCAATTTATTAATCAAAGAATGAAAATTTACATAAGCTTCTCTCATGCACGGATTACCCGAACAATGACCCTCCATGCGCTTTAAATAGAACTCATGGACCAATCGGGTGTCAAGCCACGGATCAAGTGTCGGTAATACCGAGGTGAGAGTGAACCGTCGGATCACTACATATCGTGACCGTCGGATTGTAAGTTACAAAATGTACAACGGTAAAGAAACACACTTTACCTAACTCTAACCTAACTCTATACTAGACCAAGTTGAACTTAACTATATCCTATGTGTCGGAATATCCTAACATCCCCCCTTAAGAACAACTTGGGATAGGATTGAAGGATTTACAAATATGACACAATAGGAGAAGGAAGGAGGCACTAGAGCCTATCCCCCCTTAGTGACAACTTCCTGAACTCCAAGCATATATCGAAGTTTAGTGAACTTCGCCTCTGTGAGAGCCTTTGTGAAGATGTCTGCAACCTGATCATCTGTTGGACAATATTGCACTTCAAGAACATGGTCATGAATGAGCTTTCTGATGAAGTGCATGTGTAGTTCAATGTGTTTGCTGCGCTGATGCTGGACTGGATCTTTGCATAGCTGAATGGCACTTTGATTATCACACCAAAGTGTGGTTGGATGCTGCTGCTCAAAGCCAAACTCTGATAGGATCTGACGAAGCCACAAGGCTTCCTTACTAGCTTCCACGGCACCACGATACTCTGCTTCTGCTGACGAAAGAGAAATGGCAGCCTGTTTCTTACAAGCCCATGTAATAGGTCCTGAACCAAGAGTGAAGACATAACCGGCAGTAGACTTCCGATCATCAAGGTCACCAGCCCAATCAGAATCAGTGAAACCAACTAACAGAGGAGCTGCTTTGGCACTGTAATGAATCCCAAACTGTACTGTACCTCGAACATAACGAAGTATTCTTTTAGCTGCTTTCCAATGACTTTCACGGGGGTTTTGCATAAAACGAGCAACAAGGCCAACAGCAAAGGAAAGATCAGGACGAGTATGGGTTAAATACAAGAGTTTTCCGACAAGTTGACGGTATAAGGTAGCATCAACTTCAGGAGAAGTACAAGAGACTGAAAGTTTGACTCCAGACTGAAAGGGAGAAGGGGCTGGCTTACAGTCTTCCATGTGAAAATGACGAAGAATATCACAAGCATACTTGGACTGGGAAAGGAAAATACCCTCTTGGGATTGCAAGACTTGAAGACCGAGAAAATAGTGTAAGTGTCCTAAGTCTGTCATTTCAAATTTCTTTTTAAGGCTGGACTTCACATGGTTTATAAGGTTGGGATCACTACCAGTAAGAATAAGATCATCAACATAAAGAACAAGGATGATAAGAGAGTTGCCCACTTTCTTGGTGTAGACAGTATTGTCAGAATGACACCTAGAAAAGCCAGATTCTAAAAGAAAGCTATCCATTTTGGCATACCAACCCCGAGGAGCTTGCTTGAGGCCATAAAGGGATTTCTTAAGTCGACAAACAAGGCTGGAGTCTGTTTGTATGAAGCCAATGGGTTGTTCCATATAGATTTCTTCCTGCAAGTCCCCATGCAAGAAGGCAGATTTAACATCCATCTGATGGACTTCCCATTTTAAAGAGGCAGCAAGGGAAAGAACAAGGCGGATAGAGTTCATTTTGGCAACAGGGGAGAAGGTTTCAGTGTAGTCAATGCCTTCAACCTGTGAAAAGCCCTTAGCAACGAGACGAGCTTTATGTTTATCAACTTTCCCATCTGGTCCATACTTGGTTCTGTAAACCCATTTACATCTAACAAGTTTGCGTCCCTTTGGTAGAGGAACAAGATCCCATGTATCATTTGTCATTAATGAATGATATTCTTCATTCATAGCTGCTTCCCAATGTGGATGGCCTGAAGCTTCTGCAAAAGTGTCAGGATCATGATTTACTGGAGCTTGAGCCAGTAAAGAAGAGGCTCTTTCAAACTGAGAACGTGTACGTCGCTGATCTGTAGGATCACCGGCAAGATCACCTGCTGCATCCCGAGTAGCACGGACCCATCTTGGAAGTTGAGGATCCTGAGAAGGTGGGGGAGGATTATCATCCTCACTTTCATCATCTGAAGAAGAAATGTTTTCAAAAGTAGAAGAGATAGGAAGAGGTGGCACATCCGCCGGACTAGGCTCGCAGGCCGATTTATTTTCATCAAATTTTACATCTCTTCTAATGATAACATTTTTGGACTTAAATGGAATAAGTCTATAACCTTTTACATCTTCAGAATATCCAACAAAAGTACATTTCTCACTCTTAGGTTCTAAAGCTTTATGCTTTTCATCTGGAATATGGGCCCATGCTTCACTTCCAAACACACGAAAGTGACTTACATCTGGTTTAATGGAACTCCAAGCTTCTTCTGGAGTGATATTCTCTAGAACCTTAGTAGGAGTGCGATTGATTATATAATTTGCACAATTAATTGCTTCGGCCCAAAAACTAAGACTGAGTCCTTTAGATTGCAGCATACAATTAGCCATTTCCTTTAAGGTGCGATTTTTCCTTTCAGCTACACCATTTTGTTGTGGAGTGTATGGAACAGTATGTTGCATTTGAATTCCATTTTCGGTGCAAAAGTTGATGAATGTGTTTTTAACATATTCTCCACCATTATCAGTTCTTAGCTTAAGAATTTGATGTCCAGATTGTTTTTCAACAAAGGCTTTGAAGGCCAAAAAAGTGTTAAATACTTCGCTCTTGAGTTTTAAGAAGTATACCCAAGTGCGTCTGGAGAAATCATCAATGAAAGTTAAGAAGTACTTGCAGCCAGAGAATGAAGCAACAGGAAGAGGACCACATAAATCACTGTGCACAAGCTGTAAAGGGGCTGAGGCGTGCCAAGAGGCACGTTTGTCAAAACTGTCCCGATGATGTTTTCCGAGTACACATCCGGAACAAACACCATCTCTGCAAGATACCATAGGAAGACCTGTCACCATATTTTCTTTACATAGATGCTGAAGGGAGCGATAGTTTAAGTGACCAAATCGCTCATGCCAAAGTTTGCTCACTTCATCATTATGAGCAACAAATACTGAGGGAAGATTGGATGACCCAAAGTTGTGAAACTTATACAACCTTTTGGAATCATCAGCAAGACCAGTAGCTAGAATCTGTTTAGGATCTTTTAGATCCTTGATTACAACATCATGAGGTGAAAATTCAACAATTTTACCTTCACCTGAATGAGTTATCTGATAGACAGATAGAAGGTTGCAGGATAAGGTTGGAACACATAATACATCATTAAACTGACCATTGTCTAGATGAACAGTTCCAGTCCCTACAACATTAAGAGATCTATCATCACCAATATATATATTTTTGGTGTTACAATCATTTAAAGAAGAAAACATGGCTTGGTTTTTGGCCATGTGACAAGAGGCTCCAGAATCAATGAGCCACTCATGAGAATGAGAAGAAGAAGAAGATACATTTAATGCATAACCAGACTGAGATGATTGACAATGACATGCAGAAAGTGCCATTCCGGAAGTTGAAGTTGAAGTAGGCTCCACATGGATGTTATGTTTCTTCATTGCGGCTTCCAAGGCTTCCATCTTCTTAAAGCATTTAGATTCTAAGTGGCCATCTCGATTACAAAAGTTACAATGTCTATCAGTCTTCTTCCATTTGTTTTTATTGGTCTTATCATTTTGCTGAAATGATCTTTCATTTTGAGGCTGAGATGGTTTAGGACCATTCTTTTGAGGATATGACTTCTTAGGATTCTTTGAATTTGGTTGCTGCTGGGCGGCTAACGCTTTCGTGGAAGAGTTTCCAAGATTAAGAAGACCAAGGTGTAAGAGTTTTTCTTGTTCTCTTATTAAGGAATCACAAAAGGAGTCAAAGGAAGGGGCCTTGTAGTCTTGTCCTTGACAAATGAAAGCTTCCCTTGTAGAATGGAAAGTGGAAACAAATACAGAGTAGGCTGGTCCCAACTTAGTAAGGATGGAATAAATAAGGTTACCATCTTCTTTCTTAACTTTAACACCTTCCAAGAGATATCTAAGGGTCTTGAATTTGGACAAGAAATCTTCAATGCAAGAAAAATTATTAGGATCCAAAGTAAGCAACTCATTTTCAAGTTGATGGGCTCTAATTTCATTTTTAATCCCAAAAACTTTAGCAAGTTTTTCTAATGCTTCATGAGGAGTCTCAAGTCCTGCAATGTGGAATCTAAGATCAGGAGAAATAGACATCCCTATCAAACCACGTGCTTGATCTTGTCTATTTTCCCATTTTGCCGCCTTGTCTTCATCTTTTGGTTTCTTCTCTTGGTTTGTGGCTATTCTGAAGAGACCTTTACTTCTAAGTAAATCTTCCATGTAGGCTACCCATTGGAAGTAGTTAGTGCTGTCAAGAATGACTTGGCATGGACTTTCCATTTTAAAAAACTGAAGCTGAAGATGCTGAAAGTAAGTGTTCCAATGGATAGATCTCGAAAAAATAGGCGGTTTTAAAAAAAACGGCTCTGAAAAAGGCTTCCGGATGAAGAAGTTATGGCTTTTTGAAAAAAAATTGTTGACGTTGCCGGCAAAGTGCGCGAATGTGCGGGAATGAAAAAATCCGCCCCCACAAAATGGAGACTTGAACCCAAGACCTCTACTCTCTTAAAATAGCTTTGAACCAATTGATCTATACAAAAAATTTGAGAGAGAGAGAGAGAGAGAGAGAGAGGGGGGGGGGGGGGGGGCCTTGGTTTGCGTGCTTGCCTTGAGAAAGCTCTTTTTCCCTACAAAACAAAAAACACAAAACCCAACACGAATATGCAAAGAAAAACAAACCTTGCGGCTCGAAGTTAGCTTTAGCCAAAAAACTAGAAATTAAAAAAAAAAAATAAAAAAAATCTCAAAGTTAGCTTTAGCCGAAAAACTAAATATTTTTCTCAATGTTTCTGATTTTCCGAGATCACACTAAGGTGCAGGGAAAAGAGCATACGCATGAGAAAAATCCTTCCTTTCTGTTTCTGATTTGCCCAGATCGCACAGAGTCGCAGGGCAAAGAGCATACGCAGAAATGAAAGGTATAGATCCGGTTAAAAAAAAAGGCTAAATAAACTGAGACCGAAATAAGCAGAGAGAAAATAACAGTAAACTGCAAAAGAAACACTGTATACCTCCTGATCTGAAAAATGACGCAGCTAGGGCTACCGGAAACCTTTTCACGTAAACGAAAGGGGTTCCTCACTAGAACAGATGCTCCGAACGCAACAGAGCAGTCCTCTCGGCCCGAAAGCAGTCAGAAACAACAGATCTAGGAAACGACAGCCGCATGCAGTTGTACCGGCTTCAGATTTGGATCACCAATGGACGCGGCCCTCAAATAGCTCCGATACCATGTAGGAATTTACAGGGTAAGTTCCACAGAAAGAATACCAAAAGGACACCGCTCACAACCAGATCTCAAATCAATACACCAGTATTTTTGACGTGGTTAAAACCCTCAGAGTGCAAGGAGGGAAACAGTCCACGGCCTATCCCAACGTGGGTACTACAGGCAATTTATTAATCAAAGAATGAAAATTTACATAAGCTTCTCTCATGCACGGATTACCCGAACAATGACCCTCCATGCGCTTTAAATAGAACTCGTGGACCAATCAGGTGTCAAGCCACGGATCAAGTGTCGGTAATACCGAGGTGAGAGTGAACCGTCGGATCACTACATATCGTGACCGTCGGATTGTAAGTTACAAAATGTACAACGGTAAAGAAACACACTTTACCTAACTCTAACCTAACTCTATACTAGACCAAGTTGAACTTAACTATATCCTATGTGTCGGAATATCCTAACAGGTGGCCAAAATAAGAGTGATAAATAGGAAATAGGAATGCTCTTTGTTGTTGCCTTTTTTAGCACCTGTAGCAGCAGTGCTTCAGGGGATAATAAAAGCCTTCTAGAGACAGCCTCTAGGTTTATTATAGACCAGTGGCCAGGACGTCTTAAGTAGTGATAACAGATTTATCTTGAGAGCTTGCATCACTAACAGTTTGAAACGGGTTGGTTTAGAAACTCTCATGAAAGCACAATGTAAGAAATAACATGTGTGAAAAATTCCACAGGGAGTAATACTCAAACAATGGTGGCCAAAGCAGATTTAAACTCGCAGCAAATCAATTGTTAATCTAGCTAGAATAGTAGAAGACAATAGAGAGGAAATCCATCGAAACAGAGCTTGGACTTTAAGAATTCTATATCTCTCGATTTAGAGGAAAACGAGAGAAATGAAAGGTTTATGAGATTCTAAGATGCACGTAACGCCTTTTAAATACCTTATTACCATATCAATACAAGAATTATTTATCAAAGACTTGACTGAAATGAAATATAATGGAAATATATCTAGCTGCTACTTACATTCAATCTGAGGAGAATGTCAAACACATATGGAAATACTAAGAAAGAAAAACATACATAAAATAGTGGAGTTGGAATCATCACAACTATTCCATTAAATTCTTTGATAGAGTGCATACATAATTATTCATGCAATGCCTTTGTGAAATAAGAAAAGGATCCACTTAGGAGTTTCTTTACAAAAATTCTGAACATGTGTTAAGTGATGTTTCCCTCTATTTATTTGGAGAGGGGAGTTTTCAACAATGGTTTACAACAAATATATCAGCCCAACCTCAGCTATTAGATCAACTAGGTATCTTGGCTTGGGATGGCTCTGTGGCCCAAAAATGGCTACAAAAGATTTAATTGCTTCATTCAATTGCAACAAGGTACATAATACAAAATAGGTCAACAATTAGATGAAAATTCTAGAAAAATATCTCCATGCCCATCCCTGGGATTGTCGTTGATTAGGTGAATTCTTGGTCATGATATTCCTCCTATGGTACTCAGTTAGTTCCCATTGCTTATGCCTTTACTACTTGAATCACTCGTTCTCCAAAGTTCGGAGTGGTTCGATTGTGAGTTTAATGTCATGGTATAGAAACATAGGTCATTTGAGAAGTACTTCATCTTCCATCTACATGGAGCTCCATGTTGAATCATTAAGTCCTCCTGAACTTCCATACATTAATTTATTGTGTTTGTGTTGACCCTCATTTCTTGTCACAATGCGGCTTTACAGGGTCATCCCATGCTAATTTCTAAATGCTCTATATCCTTCTTAAATGTCCCAGTTGTTGACCCACCATGTCTTTAAACCCCTGTATTCAATTATCGGGTAGTTATTATATCGAGATTTTATATTAAAAGTTCTTATAGAATGACGCATTCTGATCCACTTTAGCCCATTTTGCTTGGAGCCCCTTCCCCCTTTTTCTTCATATGACCATGTGATTAGTCCTTGGGTGCTAGGGCCTTTGGACGCATTTTTGGGAGACTCATTCCTTTGTTAAAAAAAATCCCACATATCGGTGAAATCCTTGAACTTTACATTGGACAACCCTTTCAACATTGTGAGTGCCAATTACACCCACCCGAAGTATTGCAATCAGTACATTGGTGGTTTCCAAGCTATGCCATTGGTGTGACCTTCAATAACTTGCGATCATGAATTGTAGGATTTCCTGTAACACTT
This sequence comes from Pinus tabuliformis, assembly GCA_031772625.1. Lineage (NCBI taxonomy): Eukaryota > Viridiplantae > Streptophyta > Pinopsida > Pinales > Pinaceae > Pinus > Pinus tabuliformis. Next base: position 649,446,666 of record CM062818.1, on the reverse strand, counting down.
GACCCTTGGTTTTGCACCCTTCCTTTGACAATGGGCTAGCCCCCATATCGGAGCCCCTCAATCAGAGGGGAGAGAGAGGGCCCACAAGCCCCTGGTTTTTTTGCTGATTTCCTTTGTAAATCTACTTTAGTTTCCCTCAACTATTTTACATTGTTGGCCCTTTTTCCGGGAATATTATTTATAATTGTCATTTTGCAAAATTTCAAGACCTACGATTGTCGATTTGTGGGACATTCCCTTAAGGCCTTTTCTCCTTGTCTTTCGGTTTTCAAGGGCAACTCAAATTTGTTATAACTTATAATTCCAGGGTCCATTTGAGGAGTTCTATATGTCATTGGAAATATAATTCCAAGTTTTACCCATTGGAGGAGGTCCAATCAATCTTTAACTGATTTTGTGACCCTAAAGATGGCTACAAACGTTTCTACCCAATTGCACCTTTTTAATAGCCGTAGACAAGTTTTGCGAAGGGTAACAACATTTGCTCCACCTGGGGACATTGCCTTGCTGGAAAGGTGATCAGAACCTACAAACCAATAGCCTTCACCATTGGGAATGGAGTAAAAAATTATAATGCAGTTATACAACTATAAAATCTCCATGGAACTTTATTTGTAGGGGGGCCTTTGTTCGTCAAACTAAAACACAGAAAAGTAAATTCTAAGAAGTGGAAAATAAATTCTTAGCTAGTGAGCTTATTTATACATAATTCCTACTTATGTATTTGGGCATAAATTCACCTAAGTGAGTTCATCCCTCCAATGGAAACAAGTCAACATTTGGTTGTTGGACCTAATTCCTTCATTCTCTAAGAATTCAACAATTAAAACAGGCATGTACCACAAGAAATCTTTGGACAAAAATTTTGATATGTCCCCCAAACTTAGTATTTTATGCTCAACTCTTTTAATCTACTCTCAGAACCTTCTAATGTGGTTTTTTTCATGATAATCAGTGGCTAACATGTGCATGCACCCCTTAAGAGCTTTAGACCAAAGGTTTGACACATACCTTGGAATAGATGTATATTTTTGTAGGCCAAGAAAACATTCCATGTAGTAAGCTAATGGATCAGGGAAATGATGAGAAAAATTTATAGATGTATCCCTTTCTTGAACAGATTCGAGGGAGGAATCTTTCTGTAATAGGCAGTGATAGTCATTTCGGCTCTTCAACTCTCTTCAACTTTGGGCTCCTCTTAAAGGATTTGTTGTTGGTAGTCTTATCCCCACTCGTTTGTAATTGGATCCCTTTAAAAATATGCAACCATCTCATATTCCTTTGAATCATATGAGTAATAGATCGAAGAACCTTCATTAAATTTAATATCAACTTCTTGAACTCATTCTCCATTTGAAGGATGTGGGTCATAAATTGGATCCTCTTTGTCAACCTCTTGGTGGGCCTCCTCTTTTTGTGCAACTTCCCATACCTGAGACTGTTGTGGTTCTACATCACTTGACTCTCCATCAGATTCATACACATCACAAGAAGGAGAATCATCAAATTTGGCTGAATAAGATATCTGAGGGTTTGTTGGCAACTCGACATTGTCTCTTTCTCTACTTTATTAATCACTAGGAAATGCTTCTCGATGTGAGTAGATGTCTTCTTGTAACAAAGTCTCACACACATCTTTAGCAAGATCATTAAGCTTAAATTTTTTTTCAATATTATAATGTTCACAACAATCTTCAAACAGAGCATCCTGTGGACAATAATTTTTTGCAATAATGATTGAATGCTAAGTGAAATCTCTTTAAAGAAGATATGATGCCATGAGGTATTTTTTTCTACCAAACTTTATCATATCCCTCTAAAGAATGCATGAACAACTTAATTTTCACATCTTCAAAAACAATACCTCATTATTCCATACATTCACGAATATCTTTGAGGTGCTGGGTTGGTCTTCTATCATTGTTTCCAATGAATCTAGGCAAATAGGTCTCCCATTCTAGATATGAAGGGACTTGATTGGGATGAACAACAATAGAAGAAAAACCCAATGGGGCAATTTTGTTGGCCAATAATTCGATCCAGAAGCCCATTTTGAAAACCCCTCTAAGTGAGTGATCTCAAGTTCAAATGTAGTGGAAGTTTTCTGCTATTTAGCATTAGAGCAAGTATGAGGCTGCTTGAAAGAAAGGATGATCAAACAAAGATATAAACAGTGGATTCGCCAAGTTTTTAAAAGATGTTGTCTCTTTTTCTAGCACTTGTAGCACAAGTGTTTCACGAGATATACAAATCTACCTAGAGAGAGCCTCTGGGTTGATTGTAGACCAGTTTTTAGGACATCTTAAATAGAGGAGTGCTTTGGATATTATGAGTAGGGATTTCTTCTACACTCCAATTTTCACATAGTTGGAAAAAGAGAAAAAAGGGGGCTTGGTTCTATAGTTTTTCATTATAGTAGACTCAAACACATAGAGGGATCTAAATGCACATGGGGTAGATCTAGTTCATCTCAAAGAGAAATGACTGATTCTAGTGTCTGACTCACAACAACAGGTAGCCTTAATATTAGCATTGTAGTAACATGAAGAGGAAGAAAGAAAGGATGGGATTTGATGCATAGGGATGTAAACAACAAAAAAAAATCCTAAGCAACAATTTTCTGGCATATGGAATATTGAAGAGGTGGAATGGCAGAAACAATGGAGCACTAATCATGGATACATTTATCACCAAATAACATTAAGTAAATATGTGCACATTACAAGTACATAAATAGTTGTATAGCTAACACAGGTAGACATACTACTTAGCAACAAATATACAACCATCAACAATGGTGAAACTTGCAACTTCATTACATTATTTCAAAGGAAAAATAACATACATGAAGTCATAAAAAAAGGATAAAACATATTTCACATTGCTCTGACAGGAATCAACATAATAAGTTTCATTAATCCTCGAGTCCAAATCACCATACCATTACATTTAGCAGGATATCATTCAAGTCCCTCATGAACAGTTAAGTAGAACCAAAAGTGGAATCACAAAATTTGGCCCTATCGGTGTAGAATTCAAAAACTATTTCTAATTGTTTATTTCACCTATTGATAAGAATATGGAGAGATTTGAATTAACAGTTACAAAACATCTTAGCCAAGGGCCAACTATTCGGTTTGACTAGCTATCTTAGCATGCAATAGCTCTACTACTCACAATGATTCTAATCAAGATTTGATTCCTTCTTTAAAGTGCAAGATTTACAGAATAAATAGAAATTATAGAAATAATAGCAAAAGGAAAATTGGAGGATGATGGAGGAAGTATCCCTATGCTAGTTATGAGAATTCCCCTTATTAGACCACATCTCTTCCATGATATGCGTTTCATGTTGCTCGGTCGGTTCTTGTCACTTTCGCCTTAACTATCTGGGTTCACGACTGTCTGGAGTTGGTAGCGATCAACTGTGTTGGCTTGTCACAGAGTAGAACTGAATATTGGTCTAGTAGTCCTATACTTTCTGACTGTGAGGAGCTCCCTACTGAGAAATTAAGTCTTCCTGAGTCTGGTACCTCCATTTACTGCATGAAGACATGCACGTATATCAGTCTAATTCATTTTTGCTACCCATGTAGTCCTTGGTTTCTTTTCCTATGGGATTCCACAGGAATAGGTCATATTGATTTCCAACTACTCCATGCCTTAATTCAATACTGTACCTGCCAACTGATATGCCTTTAAAGCTCTGTCCTTCATTATCCGAGAAATTCCATATCAGAGACTTCACATTGGTGTAGTATTCAAATTTGATGATTTCCGACCTCTGATATGACAAGGCACTCCTACTTAGCCCTTCCCACATTTCTAACCATAAGACCGAGGGTTGTGACCTAGTGCTTAGCCTTAAGGCTCTAAGGCCTTTGTTCCTATCGAGGGCTATCATTCCTTTGTAAACTTCTTTCTACCCTTGGTTCTTTAATTTCCTCTTAACCGTGGGCCAACCCTTATATCAGACCTCCTCTGTTGGCGAATTCCAATTAGCGATTTATCTTTGGTGTACAACATTTCACTTCCCCAATCGATGAACATCAATCACCTTTTCTACTTAACCCTTGGTCCTTTCGAGCTCTTCATGACCGTAGGTGAGACCCCATATTGGAGCCCCTTAAAATAAGGTTTTCAATTGTTTATTTCATTTTGATGGACACATGCTACAACCTTCAATTGTCAATTTGCGGGATTTCCGATATTCCAGGACCTAATATTTTACCCTTAGGTATTTTCTCTTTGTCTTTTGGTTTTACAAGGGTAACTTCGATTTAGCTCTGCGAGATTTTTGTATTGGGAGTTGAATGTAATATTTTCTCCCCTTTTGCACCCTTTTCACAACTAAAAACAATTTTTGCAGACAGTGACAACACCCTAGATACTCTTTCGGAAATATTGTGGCTTTCCATGGCGTAAAGGTCCTATGTTAAGTTTAAACCTAAGTGATATTGATATAATTTTATTATTTGAAACTTTGGAGAAAGATGAATCTAAGGTCTCCTATATAGATGGATTCTTTCTCTGGTCAGCTTGGAATAAGAAGTCCTCTAGTAGAGTTGTTGGTGAAATATATTGTTATATTAAAAACAATATTTCTTCTCACATTTAGCTTCATAAGTTCAACCCTATCAACAGCTACATTTGGATCAAAATTTATGATTCTAATACCAATAAGGTTTTTCTCGCAATTTTTTATTTTTCTCTTGTAAAGTCTACCTCTTGTAAGAAAAAAAACCTAGATAAAAATTTCCGCTTCAATACCTTAGAATAAGATATTCATAGTCTAAGGAATGAAGGTAATATCTCTTGTAAGGGGACTTCAATGCTAGAACTAATACTAATCAAGATACTATCTTTAATAATAAATCCCACCCTAATCTCCTATCGCTAGACGAAGACTTTGAATTAACTAGTAGATTCAAAAGAAATTATGAAGACATAATTGAGAATTTATTTCGTACCGATCTAATCAAGTTTTGTAGTTTGAAATACCTAATAATTTGTAATGAACTTAATAAGTGGCCAACATCTATCTAGATGAATTGTATTCATGGACTTGGTAGCAGTGTTATGGATTATGCGATTTATGATACCCATGTCCTAAACCGTATTGCAAATTTTGACCTCCTAACTGACCACGAGCTTAATTTTGACCACAAACCCCTAACCTTAACTCTAAACATTGATATGAACATACCCACATGCAAGAGAATTGTGAGCGTCAAAGGCACATTCGTTTTGACAATAGTAAAATGGATCTCTTCTGAAAGTATTTAAAAGGGGATTTAGCTTTCTCAATGTATAATGATAAAATTAACCAAATCTACCACAATTTTACTAAAACCATTTTCACTACCATTAAGAAGTTCTCTACCAAGGTGTATCATACAAAGAATAATAGAACTTCCAACCCTTGGTATGATAGTGATTGTAAAATTACTATGAAATAAAATAGAGATGCTCCTAATGAAATTATAAATCTTGGAAAAATAAATATGTACAAAGTTCTTATCAAATGGAAGATCCTATATAAATAGTAGGAAATAACATATTCTTCACCTTTTTTATGTTGAGCCTAGAAACATTTTGGAGGAAAATTCTTGTTAATAAAATGAAACAAAATAATTCAATCCCATTAAATAACTGGGATATCTATCTTAAGAATATTTACGATTCCCCCCTTACACCATGGGAACCATCTTCAACACTCCTATAGAGGAGGATGTCTTTTCTTTGGAAGACTTGGAGTTTAGGATTCCTAGGCTCACTAATGGGAAAGCTAGGATATTGAAGACTACCAAGCAAAAAATTTCAAATGGGTAGGTCTATCCTCATCCATCATATACACAAACTCCTAAATTTTCTAGTGAAAAAAGGATTCCTATGCCTTGGACGCAAAGCCTTATTGTGCTTATCTTTAATAGTGGGGATAAAAGCATTCCCTCTAACTACATGACTCTTATGATTAGCTACATTTTATCTAAATTGTATGAGCTCATTTTGGAAAAGAATATTAGCCATTGGCTTGAAAGCCATGATAAAAGAGATAAAGGGAAACCTAGATTTGGGAGACATCACTCTACTTTATACCTTCTTGTTCCTATTATGATCATTACAGAGGAATGTCATGATAATTAAACTTATATCTTTTATTATTTTGTTGACTGTAGAAAATATTTTGACACAATTCTCTCGAATAAGCTATAGAAGAGGCTAGAAGAGATAATGATTCCTCTTGAGTTGATGGTTTCTATGACTAGGCTATACAAGAATGTTATTTCCAATATTAGGACCATCAAAGGGTGGTTAGAATAAATTAAATGCAATATCATAGTTAAGAAATGGTTTCCCCTATACCCTACCCTTTTTGGCATTTACATTGACAAGTTAGAACAATGTTTGGAAGTTGTAGGATGTTATGGCCCTAGGATAATTGGTATGGTCATTAATATTCTCCTTTATAATGACAATATCATTCTTCTAGCTAGAAACCATCATGATCTTGAAAAGTAGCTTGGAATCCTCAAAGTTTACTGCCTAAGATGGGTATGATTGTTAATGCTGACAAAATTAAAGTCATGGTAATTAAGTCCAAAAAGATAAAATACGATAATTTCATTTATGATAATAACTCCTTGGAGAAAGTTTCTTCATACAAATATCCGGGAATTGACATTCATCATTAGCTCAACTATAATTATAGCATTGAAAAACAGATAATTGGTGGATGGAAAGCTAATTATGGGCTTGAAAACAATTGCAAGGCAACAAATATTTCGGTATGGATTCAAAAATTTCCTCTTTAAGACTCTGGCCACCCTTGTTATTTTATATGGATGTGAGGCTTGGGGGTTCATTATATTTAGAGAATTGTGGAGGAAGATTTAGTTGGTCCAAAATAAATTTATAACAAACAACCTCAAGATTAAAGGAAATACTCCCTGCCCTATCCACTTGATTAAAGCTAGCCTTTAACCCATTGAAATTATGGTTGTTATTAGGAATCTTATGTATGAGAAGAAGGTATACAACATGGAAGCCAGGATATTCCCCAAATTTTGTTCTAACTCTAGCCAAAATCCCACCTCTAGCTCAAGACAGGATGGCATAAGGATGCTTTATATTGGCTATACCATTGAGGGGTAAAGGAAGAGATCATCTTGGAGAATAAGGATAATAATAAAAATATTGTTACTTCCAAATTTAAGGATAAGTTGTGGGATGATATGGAGTTAGAGGGAAAAAGGAAGCTAAGGTATTATAAGGAGGTGATCAACTCCGATCTTGATAACCATAACTATATTTTCATTTTGACAAGTGATAAGAAGAAAATGAATATTTTCAAGATAAGGATTAATTCTCATGAGTTCTAAAGTGAAACTAAGCATTAGTAAAGGCCAAAAAACCTTGGGAAGAAATAATCTGTCACCTTTGCGATACTAAGAGGGTTGAATATCAAAAACACTTTCTCTTGGATTACTGAGCTCTTTCTCACATCCATTCTAATTTTAAAACCTTGACCACTACCAACCTTATTGACTTGTTAAGCTAACAAAATTATGGTGATCTCGGAACTCTTCCCTTAATTCATTTTTATCATAAAAATAAAATATTAAAGAATCTCAACTAATCTCTTACTTTCTTAAAATCCGATAGATCATATTGTTCTTAGTGGACATTAATAATCATCGTCATCATCAATAATATTATTTTTACATGTCATCTGTCAACTCCATATTAACTAGTGAAAGAATTGCATATCTCCCTGATATTAAAAGAATTCAATTATTTTACTTTATCTTTGTATATAAAGCTATGTAAAATTAAGGTAAAAATTGAAATATTTTATTCATGGTTTTTTTTTCACTTTAAATTTGTTAATGGATGTTTTATTTTATTATTTTTAAATGTAACATTATGTGACACCATATCCCTCATATTGGGATGTAGAGCGCCTCTAGGCATAACTAGCTTAGATTCATCTTAACTTTGGATCTACCAAGCACTAAGAGGGATCAAATATTTCAAGATGAAAACAAGTTTTTGGGTGAAAAAAACTCAAAGGAAAGGTTTGCATCTCAAAATATTTGGTTCCTTTATGCTCGTAGTAGATCTAGAGTTAAGATGCATCTATAATGGTTTTGAGAAACACACTAATAAAATGCTTTAACTATAAGGATTTTTTTATTTTCACTTGTTTTGTATAATATATATGTAGTTTATATTGAAATATTTTATTTATGATTCCCATTCTCATATTCACATCTCTCTCTCTCTCTCTCTCTCTCTCTCTATATATATATATATATATATATATATATATATAATTATTTTTATAATGTTACATGTCACATATTTTGAATTAGAAAGAACCTATTAATGGAATATGTGTTCTCTTTATCTCTCACTCTCCCTATTTGATGTTAGAACCTTTTATTCAATATGCATATTGAAATATTTGATTTGTAACTCACATTGAACTTTTTTTTACTAATACCTTTTAAATGTTATATATCAACTCCATATAAAGAATGTAATAAACTATCCTAGATCCATCTTAACTCCAGATCTATCAAGCATTGAGAGGGATCAAATCTCTCAAAGTACAAAGAAATTTATCCATTTATGGTTTGGAATAGATTTGGATTTTTATACTGTAACAATGTTATTAATTAATGAGAATGTCGTTGCATCTTTGTGTGGAAATGTCACTTATAGTTGTGATGAAATTAATACCCTCCTCCCACATTATCCAAGCTAACCGGTCCACTGGGGTAAAGATGTGACGAAGAGTTACTATGATATGATTTTGTTGCACAAAATATTGTCACCATGACATTCTGCAATCAGTGTGAGTCTATCACCACTCATACTTTCCTCCTTTGCAAGTCTTAAACCTCAGCTCTTCATGTCAAGCCTTGGAAAATGAGAGAAAGCCCTTGAAAATCTCTAAAACTCTGGTTCCGCACTTTCTCTTAACATTACCTACGGTGCACCCACTGGTCATGTCCTCTGCGGACCTGCCTGCTCTGTTTCTGTGTAATGGGTGTGGACCCCTGTAAAAGTCAAAAAGGCGCAAGTACATTCTTAAAAACTCACTTTGGGTTATTTATGGAAGCTTCTAGAGGGAATCTTGAGGTGGCAAGTTCGCTCCTTTGATGTTCATGCATCCCATAACTAAAGGAGCTAACCCCTTGATGTGAGGAGCTTATCCCTTTGAAGGAGGACTCTATCCCTTCATAGGTGGACCTATAACTTCCTTCCTTTGCACTATAAAATGAGGCATTGGGCTGGTTACTAAGGAGGTTGAAAGCTGAATATTTTTTAGGGTAAATGCTGTTGGAATTTAGACTTCCTAATTGAGCTTGAGAGGAGAGATTACATACATTTTTGATCTCATTGGGAAGAGCGTGAGGCTTGTAAAAGTAGAGGAGATTCTTGCTTGGACCCTGGGAGGAGCTTGTACAACATCAAGGCACCAAACGTTGTAAAGTTCTTCTTTGTTCAAAGTTAATACAATCAAGTTTATTTTTCTCAATAAGCTGTCTTTTATGGTTTATTTCATGGATTCCTTGATCACCATGATGAATATGATTTATTATATTGGCTATTTAGGTGTTATTTGATGTGTGCTTGTTTTTGTTTGTAGGTTCTTAAAATGAAACTCATTCGGATGGTCGAAGCGTGGCTGCCACAAACTAGCGTTGGACTTAAGGTAGGGTCTAAAACACCTCTTGGTTTTTATTTATAAATCGCAATATTTAGAGAAAGGTAGATTTGTTTGTTCTGCTTTTCACTAGATATCAGTTGATACTAGGGAGATCGGTCTTGTCCGTAAGAATGATTTATTCGGCCGACAAATTGGCGACTCCACTGGGGACTTGAATTTGGTTTTTTTCCTTTCCTTTTTCTTTGACTTGAGAAACTTTTTCTTATTTCTAGTTTTTGCTTGATGTGTGTGGGATTGGGTAGTTCTTAGGATCTGGAGTATATTTTGTTTTTTCCGAAATTTTGAAGAGGACTGCACGTTCTGTTTGTAACATTGTGCGAAAATCCCCACACTGTTACTTTACTACACAGAGCGGTACCACATCTGGTTATACCGGAAGCCTGCAGACCCTGTTAAAATTTTTGAAAAACCTAAATTGTTTTCGTCCAGTTAGGTTTAGGTTTTATTTACAGCTTTTAGTCTACCCAGATCTGCATGTGTTCTGTCAAAAAGCCTTGTTTATGAGTTTCTTTCAGCGAATTCTTCATCTCATCAATCTCCATTAAGTTAATTAGGTGTTTTGAGTCTCTTTTTTGAGAAATTCCTAATTTGATTTCCTTTGGTCATTACTTGGAGGTTTGTCTCAGTCTTTTCAAAATTTTGCATCTTTTTTCTTTTGTTTCTACTTTTGTTTTTGCTGAATTGTGTATGAGTGTTAATCACCTTTGAGTGTTTTTATTTTTTTATCTTTGGAGCTCTCACCCAATTTTATTGATTTGCACTTGATTGGTTCTTGGATTACATTAGAATCATCTTGTGTTTGAGAATTCTCCTACATAGATCACATTTGCATAATTAGAATTCTCATTTTCAGAATATGAATGAAAAAGGTGCATAGATTACATTTGCATACTTTTCAAGTGAATTGTGCATAGATTACAATTGCATATTTTACATTTTGAAAAATCAATCATAGATTTAGATCAGTTTTCTTTGATTTGAATTTACATATTTTTATGCTTGTTTTAAACACACAAAAATAAAAATAAAAAAACTGTTTTGGAATTGATTTGCATTAGTTTTTCTTGATGAAATTAGTGCATTAGAGAATTTGTTATATTTTCTCTTAGTGATCAATTTTTTGCATTGTTGGAAGTGAATGGAAACTCTCTCCTTACTTGAGTTAGGATTCATCAAATTGAAAAGATTACATTATCATATTCGATTGCATTCAGTTTTGGGTCGGGTCATAACACCATTGGTTTCATATCCATTTACCCTTTTGAGTAATAACAACCTACATAACACAGCGCTTAATTAAAATTCATCTAGTAATTTTTACATTTTTAGGGCTCCTTCCACCAATCTAGCTTAGGCTAGTGTCTTGGAATAGGTTTTAGTTAACTCTCCAAGACAGTAAAAAAAAGAAGTAGTCGATCTTGCGGTAGGAAAAATTTCAATTGTTGCATGTATGCTTTGGGAAGCTCCTCCTAAAGGAGTCAAGCACGAGATCATATCTGAACCAGTGAGGTAATCAATCCTTCCTCATTGGGAACGATAGCAGATATACACGTATTAAAAACAGAAAACCTCGGATTGACCATTGTCAAGGAGCCTGGGGTCACTTGTTGGTAAACCTTGGATTATGTCAAGGAGCCTTCAAGGGGATTGAGATTTGTTACTCTCCCTTGCGTGTGTATCAGATCGTAGACTGTTCCCCCAGGTATATTTGTTTCTGTTGGTAACCTTAGTGGCCATAATCTATAGGATTCTTTCCTAAGGTGACGGTGGAGGGAAGATCCCATTATACCTAGAGCAGATGTCGACTAGACTTGCTTGGACTCTCTAGGGGGTTCTCCTCACTCGAGACGGTTTTGTGAAGAAACTTGTGCCATTCTGTTTCATTAAGCAGGTTGTCGGGGTAACTGTTCCAACTGCCCTTTCTGTATTGAATTCTACGACATTGGATTTCATCACCAACTAGTGTTTTTAGTACGGGAAGTTATTTTTTGTTTGTGGTTTGACTCCTAGATTTGATAGCGCGTGTTAATTTGTTTGTTTTTAATTTTAGAGACCATAGGTGTGAATTGTGAATTTTAATTGTTAGGTGTGAATTGTGAATTGTTAATTTTAGTTTTAAATTGTTAATAAAATTCACTGAAGTTGAATATAATGGCAACTATTCTGGAATTTACCAACTAAGGAACCCCTCTTAACGAGAATCCTAGTACTTTTCCTTGCTTTGGAAATGTTGGTCCTCCTTATATGGCTACTTTGTCATTACCTGGATTTACAATAGGTTTACCGATATGGTTATTTTCAACTTCGTTGGCCCCAAATACTCCAATTGTTCCACCTCAACCAAATGCTTCACCTCAAAAGAGTTCACAATCTCAACATCACCAACCTTCTGTTGACCCTTTACCTTCTTCGCCTAATATTTCTTCCTCCATTTCTTCCTCCATTTCTTCCTCCATTTCTTCCTCTTCACTTGGTAAAAGCCTTGACGCTAGTAACCAAGTGGCTAAGAAGAAGAAGAAGAAGAAGCAAGATAAGAAAGAAGTCAACCAACCAACCATGGCCGTAAGTGTTAGCTATGTTGAGGAAACCTCCAACATGCATCGTAAACCCAAATACCCTTGCAGGCTTTGTAAGGGTGACCACTTCCTTATCAATTTTCCTGGTATTCCAAAGGTCTTGGAAGTATGGTTAGAAAAATCTCATCAACTTTTCATTGATCCATCAACCAGTGATAGTCAGGTTCCTAGGAAAAAGGGTAAAGTTAGGTTTCCTTGTAAGTTATGCAAAGGGAGTCATCAAACTCACATTTTCCCTCACATGGATGAAGCCTCAAAATTGTTGTAAAACCTTACTATTCCACAACAGGAATTTCCAACTGGTTACCGTAAACTTTCTCCCAACCTACCGTCAACTGACGGAGTGATTGATCTAATTTCAAGTACAGTCGATCCCACTCTTCCATTGGAGAGTGAGACTCATATCACTCAGGTTGATGATTCATTAGTTGATCAAGTGGTCGATTCAATTTCACATTTGGTCGATCCCACTGTCCCTTTAGAGACTGAACTTCATACCGCTCAGGTTCTTCTTGTTACATCAGATTCTTCTACGCCGAGGGGCATTTCACCTGTTTCTATAGAACCCCTCCAAGTACTGAGGTCTTTTCCTTTGATTGGAATAGACTGACAGAACCTCGTCTTCCTTCCTCCATCCCTTTCCAAATCATTGTCAAGGCTGGTGGTAGGGACATACACCGCACACAGGTAGATGAAGGTGCTTCTGTTAGTATTTTATCCTCAACTGCTTGGAAAGCTTTGGGTTCCCCTCAGCTTGTGCCTATTACGCAGAATCTGAAAGCTTTTAACAGAACCATTAGTGAACCTTTAGGGATCCTTCCTAAGTTTTCTATTACCTTGGAAGGTAAAACTGTCTGTATTGATCTTATGGTAGTTCGAGGTCCCTTGGATTTCAATTTACTCCTTGAGCGAGAATATGTTTATGCAATGAAAGCTGTCGTATCGACACTCTTTCGCGTGATGCCTTTCCCTCACAATGGAAATATTGTGACTGTAGACCAGCTTTCGTTCCGTAGTCTTGTTTCAACTACCAATAATATGACACCCTTATATGTTCCTGATTCTAAAGTGGTATCTACTCCACCATGGGTTAATTATGTGGCAACTGGTCCCATGTTTTCAGTTACCGATGTAAGTGAGCCTCTCACTATTTGCTCATCTTCCTTTGATTTAGATCTGGTAATTGACATGGAAAACTCTATGGGATTACTTGAACGCGATGTTCTTATCCCTTTTGAGTCCCTTGACATGTGTTCCTTCTAGAGAACTATTCTTCCTTCTGATGAAGACCTCTTGGAAGCCATGATCAAGGTGTGTCCATTGACATGTCTTTCTTCCAATTGGAAGCCATAATCAGTTGGTCAGAGGATAGTTCCTGTTACTGAGTCAACCTCGTTAAAAAATGAATCAGGTATGAGGACAGTTCTTTTCCTGTGTCAACCTCGTTAAAAAATGAATCAGTTGGTCAGAGGATAGTTCCTGTTACTGAGTCAACCTCATTAAAAAATGAATCAGGTATGAGGACAGTTCTTTTCTTGTGTCAACCTCATTAAAAAATGAATCAGTTGGTCAGAGGATAGTTCCTGTTACTGAGTCAACCTTGTTAAAAAATGAATCAGGTATGAGGACAGTTCTTTTCCTGTGTCAACCTCATTAAAAATAAATAAAAATGAATCAGTAGGTTATATAGGTAGATTCTAGAGAGTAGATGTGAGGATAGTTTTTTCCTGTATCAACCTCGTTAAAAAATGAAACAGGCTATCGCGAGGATAGTTTTTTCCTGTATCAACCTCGTTAAAAAATGAAACAAGCTGCCACGAGGATAGTTTTGTTCCTGTGTCAACCTCGTTAAAAAATGAAACAGGGCGTTATGAGCATAGTTCCTAGTCTTGTGTCAAGCTCGTTAAAAAATGAAACAAGGAGTTAACGAGCATAGTTCCTGGTCTTGTGTCAAGCTCGTTAAAAAATGAAACAAGGAGTCGCGAGCATAGTTCCTTGTCTTGTGTCAAGCTCGTTAAAAAATGAAACAAGGAGTCTGCGAGGATAGTTTGTTCCTGTCTCAACCTCGTTAAAAAATGAAGCTAGGAGTCATGAGCATAGTTCCTAGTCTTGTGTCAAGCTCGTTAAAAAATGAAACAAGGAGTCAACAAGGATAGTTTGTTCCTGTCTCGACCTCGTTAAAAAATGAAACAAGGAGTCACGAGGATAGTTATTTTCCCGTGTCAACCTCGTTAAAAGAATGAAACTGGATGTTATGAGCATAGTTCCTGATCTTGTGTCAAGCTCATTGAAAAATGAAACAAGAGTTTTTGAGGAAAATTCTTTTCCTGTTTCAACCTCATGAAAAAATGAAACAACTCCCTTTTCGAGTCGAGTCTTTCCAAGATCTCGAAAGTGAACCTTCATTCCATCCACCTCATTGAATGCAATGAAGCTTGGGGGGCATGTACCTTGTTTTGCGTAATTATGTTGGGGGCATGCGAACTATAACAAGCATAGTTTTTCGTTTCAAGCTTTCGTAAACATGAAACCGAATTCAAGCAGAGTTCTTTATGGTTCAAGCTTGTGTAAAAATGAACCCATACCCTATTTACATCTCGTGATTGCCATCTTTATCTGCTAAATTCTGTTAGATGAGCCTTGGTTGTTTTCAATCCATCGTCATCATCTCTTTGGATGATCATATGCTTTCACTTGGTTGTTTACCCTTCCTGAGGGACCGCATCTATGAGTGGTTTTATTAGCTAGCCTCTTAACCATTATATGTTTTGAGCAGTTCCTCCATTACCGGAACCAGTTGCTACCCTTTATACCACTAGTTCCTCTAGGATGAGTCCTCTTTAAGCTCTTTTTCTCACTCGTAAAATATGAAAAGATTACTGAGTTTTTCCTTTTTAAACTCGTTAAAACGGAATTAAAAGGACAGTCCACTTACAGCTCTTTTCTAACTATATAAACATGAAAAGATTGTCGGACTTTTGTCGTTTCAAGTTCGATATTGGTAATAAAATGACATATTTTCGATCGCTTTTTTAGTTTTTCAGATCAGGGCCACTAATTATGAAAAGTATTCCTTGATCGTAATGGTCAAGCGGTTCTCTCAAGTATTATTTTATACTTTTTCAGGCTTGAGGGACACAAATTTACGAAAAAGGACACCCATGGAGTTTTCTTAAGTTTTTCTTCTGACTCCCTAAAATTGAAAAACACCAAGTTTCTCCTATACTGGACTCATTAAAATTTAACAGTAAAGGACCTGTCCAATTTTAAATAGGAATGAACCACTCCTTCTTAGGGTTTGAATTTTAAACTAAGTTGGACTCATCCAAAGGATGAGCTTATAACCAAGCAAATGTTATCCTCCTTAAGCTTGTAAAAAATAAAGAGGTACTTGCCAGAAATGGTGGGGGAAAAGAGAGAAAAATGAACCTGTTTGTCATACTTTGTGTCTTAGAAAAGCATTTAACCACTCTTGAACATGACACTTTTTTTTCACCTGGGTTGGGAAATCCTTTGCCTAATAGTTAATCAAACCATATTGAATGTCTTCAGCCAGTTTCTGGGTATTAGCTTTGGGTCAATTGTCACCAAACCATCTGTAGTGTCGCTATGTGTTCAAGAGGTCAGTTCAAATAAACCAGTCATCTGCAAAATATCTGTCATCCATCTTGACCATACCTGAGTTAGTCCTCGCCAAATATATTTCTTCAAACTTGATCTATGATTTCGTGTTGTGGGCTTGCCTGTGACGGATCGCTTTCTATCGACTTCAGCTCATTATCTAGAAAGATGATCTAGAAATCATCAGTACCTTGGAATCTACATGCCTCAAGGTTTCTCGCCTTCGATGATAGGTTGGATCATTGACCTTCGATCAAAGGATTCTATGACATGTTCGACATCAGCTCATCTATTCACATTTCATGGATTATACTGAGTACTTTGAGAGCCATTGACATTACTGGTGGTTTATCTCACACTTGTTAACAGTTTACATCATTGACTGGTAATCAAGTGGTTTCTACCATGTTCGACTTCGACACATTCATTCACATGGATAGAATCATACTAGTTCGGGAAGCAGAAACCAAGACCCTGGATCTAGTTTCCACCATCTAGGCTGTGAGGAATTTTTTTATTCATTATACAGTGGACTATTCATAAATAGATGGATGCGCCCATACTGTGTCTACACATGTCTATACTTATGATGTATTACAAAATCATTTCTATATCAGAACAGTTTAGTTAGTTTTCTAGTCAGTTTTTGATCTGAGTATGGGAATGCCTACCTCAGTAATGATATGTTCACATATATATATTTTGTATTGAATGTTTTTACAAGTTCCAACCAGGCTATCCACAGGATGATCCTTGAAATGATAAAGTACTTCACTCTTCTTAGATGACAAATACTATCCTCATCTATTACAGACTTCACACTTTAGGGGGCAATCTGTTGCACAAAATATTGTCACCATGACATTCTGCAATCAATGTGAGTCTATCACCACTCATACTTTCCTCCTTTGCAAGTCTTAAACCTCAGCTCTTCATGTCGAGCCTTGAAAAATGAGAGAAAGCCCTTGAAAATCTCTAAAACTCTAGTTTCGCACTTTCTCTTAGCATTACCTGCGGTCCCGCACCCACTGGTCATGTCCCGTGCGGACCTACCCGCTCTGTTTCTGTGCGATGGGTGCAGACCCCTGTAAAAGTCAAAAAGGCACAAGTACATTCTTAAAAATTCACTTTGGGTTATTTCTGGAAGCTTCTAGAGGGAATCTTGAGGTGGCAAGTTCACTCCTTTGATGTTCATGCATCCCGTAACTAAAGGTGCTAACCCCTTGATGTGAGGAGCTTATCCCTTTGAAGGAGGACTCTATCCCTTCATAGGTGGACCTGTAACTTCCTTCCTTTGCACTATAAAATGAGGCATTGGGCTGGTTACTAAGGAGGTTGAAAGCTAAATATTTTTGAGGGTAAATGCTGTTCAAATTTAGACTTCCTAATTGAGCTTGAGAGGAGAGATTACATACCTTTTTGATCTCATTGGGAAGAGTGTGAGGCTTGTCAAAGTAGAGGAGATTCTTGCTTAGACCCTGGGAAGAGCTTGTACAACATCAAGGCACCAAAGGTTGTAAAGTTCTTCTTTGTTCAAAGTTAATACAATCAAGTTTATTTTTCTCAATAAGCTGCCTTTTATGGATTATTTCATGGATTCCTTGATCACCATGATGAATATGATTTATTATATTGGCTATGCAGGTGTTATTTGGTGTGTGCTTGTTTGTGTTTGTAGGTTCTTAAAAGGAAACTCGTTTAGACGGTCGAAGCGTGGCTGCCACAAACTAGCGTTGGACTTAAGGTAGGGTCTAAAACACCTCTTGGTTTTTATTTATAAATCACAATATTTAGAGAAAGGTAGATTTGCTTGTTCTGCTTGTCGCTAGATATCAGTTGATACTAGGGAGATTAGTCTTGTCCGCAAGAACGATTTATTTAGCCGACAGATTCGATAACCCAAGTATAGTTAAGGAAGTGGAATCAACAAAACAAAACAAAATTAACCCTCCTCGGGAGCTACAGAACCTTCAGGAGCCAACCAACCCTTCCATGTGTCCAACCCCTCAAAGAAGTTGATGTTTTACTAAACTAAACCTCCAGCCACCCCCATCAGAGGCCTTCCATGTGACCAAAACCCTTCATTCGCTCCTAAATAAAGGCCTCCATTTAGTTGTGGCCTTTTTTAAGTAGTCCTGTTTTAGTGAGCCTAGATTTTGAGCCACGTTTTTTAGAGCCAAGACTGAGGCCTCTGCCCAAAACTTCATGAAATTTCCAAAAATGATAAACAACATGATGACAATGCCTCTAAGGCAAAACTTGAATAAGGAACTAACCTGAAAAGGCCTATCCATTTCATACATTCCATCAAACACATCTTGAACATGTAATCTATAGGTCATATAAACACATCTTAGTATAGGGACTTCATACTTATCTGAGAATCATCAAGAAGGTTTGATGCCTCTCACAATAGTTGTATTATCATCTATTATTTCATACATTCATTAACATTTCATTTACGTAAATAAATAAGATGAGATCCATAACTTATGTATGTCATAAACCATGCTTATAACAATCATATAACCAACAAAATAACATTGATAGAACAACCATTATAACCACATCATAACAAACACATTTACACATAATACACAAGGAAAATATCTCTTATCAACATATGCTAAATGAAACCAAGATAGGGACTTCCATGTACCACCCGACCATAGATTGGCTGAACCAAATCTTTCTTTCAACCAATGACCCCCGTGCCATATTGCAAGCATGAATGCAGGACTCACAACAAACCCAATTAAGGCTTTCTCAGGGTTTATCGTGTATCCCACCAAGGAATTTCTAGGCCCAAACAATAAAAATACAGTACAACCTTTATTGTAATCCCACCATCTGTGGTCAAGGGATCACTAGGCCCTAAACAAGCATCGATGCCTCTGGATTTCTCCACCTAAACCATGAGGAATTTGTTAGTCTCCATACTATGCTCTTTACCATGTATCCCACCATTACTGGTCAAGGGATTCCTAGGCCCAATGAGGGTATACACCTCTAGGCTTTACTGTGTATCCTGACATTACTGATCAAGGATCCCTAGGCCCAATGAGGGTATTAACTACTAGAATTTACCGTGTATCATGCCATTACCACTCAAGGGATTCCTAGGACTTGTGATATTTCCATAGACCACCCCACTCAGTTTCGAAACCATCCGGCAATCTAGCTCAACCAAGTAAAATAACCCCATCACACCATGGCTATTTGGAACTGGAAAGGTAAGGCTAAAAACCATTTTCACACCTAGAAAAACCCGTGCCAATGATAGGAAGAGAACCAAAAACACAAATGCATGTACCATGTATGCTAAAACTAGCAACGAAATCATACATGTAACCTGATACCTATAAGTAATCCCACTATAGTTGCTTCATCCCACTCTTCCTTGCTTGATCTTTTCTCCCATTTTCTTTCTTGTCCTTCCTTTGCCTTACTTCCTCCAATGCTATAACTCTCCAAGAATACTCTAAGTGTCGAGGAGTATGAGACAGAGAGAATATAGAGAAAGCTCCAAAACTGAACTGACAAAAGGTTGTGAACTGATCCTTACAAGCCTTTTTATTAATGAGGTCTTTATTTTCTTCAATTTACATTATTTTTCCTTCATTTTCCTCCTCACATGAAATTTGTGACATTTCACCTTCCTTTTCCCCTATTTTTCCATTATTTTCAAAAATAAAAGTCTAATTAATGCCACTTTCCTTTCTAAATCCTTTTCCATTGCCTTTTCTAACTTCCTTAGCCATAATAAACCAAATTAATACCCACACTAGGATGTTTTTCCCAAAATTTAGCTTGGAATAAGTGTCCCATGACCTTGGTTATTTTTCCTTTGTTAATTTTTTTACATGGATTTTAACATGAGGATATTACAGACACCTCCCCCTTAGGGGAACACCATCCTTGGTTTTCAATGATACTTACAACTAGAAAGACCATTGTAAAGAAAAACATACTGCCTATGGAGCTTTATAACTTAGCTAAATGCAATATTTACAATGATCAACCTATTGAAAATCAAACCAACATGACTAACATAACAACATGACAATCATATTGCTTATTGGAGCTTTATAACATAGCTAGTGGTGGTATTTACATGCATATACATATATACATATAGCAAAAGACCATGCCAAAATATATGTTAAAAGGCATATGCTCAACCAGCGAATAGAGAAGGATACATAGCCCATATCTGATAATTCATCTCCCATGTAGCTTCATCGGGGCCAAAGTGCTTCCACTACACTTTAACCTGCTTGATTTCTTAGTTCCAAAGCATGAATATCTTTCTCTACAAAATACACTAAGGTTTTAGCTAGAATTATCCTCCTAGATCCACCTGCAATACAAACCAATCAATATCATGATGAACATCCTTTACATATATTTAAGAAATGAAACATGGAAAACATCATGGAATTTCACTATCGGACGTAGTGCAAGTCCATAGGCCACTGGTCCAATCCTCTCAAGTATATCGAAAGGCCCACAATAATGAGGTGCTCAATTCACACATGACCTGATCCTCAAGGAGATCTTATCGGGCTTAATGCGCAGGTACACATATTCCCCAACCTGAAACTCCTTAAACAACCTATGCTAATATACATAAATATTCTACCTATTATGTGCTACCTTTAGGTTCTTCTTGATAACTTGCATTTCCTATTTCATTTCTGTGAACATGTCTGGTCCTATCAACCCCCTATTCACTAGATCACCAACTAATGAGAGTATTACAACTCCGCCCATAAAGTGTCTCAAGCAGACTCATGCTTTGCTACTCCTGATACGTATTGTTGTAATAAAACTCTACCAATGGAAGACATTGTTCCCAATTCCGTTGTTGATGCATGACGTACATTCTCAGCATGTCCTCCAGTATCCTGTTGACCCTCTTTGTCTCTCCATCTGTTTTTGGATGATAATTCATTCTGAATGCCAACTCTATACCCAAACCTGCAAACAAATCTTTCCATAATCTAGAAGTGAACTTAACATCCTTCTCTTATACAATATTCTTTGGTACACCATGCGACCTCACTATATCTTTGATGAAGAGCTGTGCTAGCCCACTACCTGAATACATAGACTTCACTGGAATGACGTGTGATACCTTGGTGAACCTGTCCACCACAACAATGATGGAATCATGTTGTCTAGATGTCCTTGGAAAACCTATAATGAAGTCCATGGGAATGACCTCCCATTTCCACTCTAAAATCAGAATCGGCTGTAGTAATAAACCTAGATTCTTACAATCTGCTTTTACCTGTTGAAAATCCAATCATCTTGCCACAAACTCTGCCACTTCTTCTTTAGATTCAACAAATTTTTTCACCACTGTTAATGTCTTCTGATATCCTGAGTGACCTGAATATGCTTTAAAAAAAAAATCCC
This sequence comes from Pinus tabuliformis, assembly GCA_031772625.1. NCBI lineage: Eukaryota > Viridiplantae > Streptophyta > Pinopsida > Pinales > Pinaceae > Pinus > Pinus tabuliformis. Next base: position 649,425,309 of record CM062818.1, on the reverse strand, counting down.
TTAAGATTAGCTTGTTGAGCTCATTGTTTTTCGGCACATAGATCCCATCCCTAAATCTGATCAAATTATCTGTTGTAAGACTATAGTCCACATGCTGTTCACTTGTACCTTGTTGTAACATATTCCTAAGATCCATGTACCTGTCATCCTATTGTCCTACCAATAATACTTGATCCTGTAAATCCGTCCCATAAGAACTCATAGTTTCTATGTGATTTACTTGTATCCACTTGCCAAGAGCATATGCAACCTTGTTCTCCTTTCCCTTAATGTACTGGATCTCGAAATAAATCTCACTAGTTATGGCCAACCATCTAGCTTATTTGGAATTCAAATTTAGTTGGTCAAACAAGTATCTCAATCCACTGTCATCACTCACCAATACAAACCTCCTACTAAGAAGATAGTGCCTCCACATCTTCAAAGCAAGTATGATCGCTACAAGCTCAAGATTATGTGTAAAATAATTCTGCTCGTGTTCATTCAATTTCCTTGATTTGTAACATACCACCTTTCCCTCCTGCATAAGGACTCCACCCAGTCCTATTTGGAAAGCATCTGTACACACCATGCACTCTTTATCTAGATCTACAATTTTAAGAACTGGAGCATTTGTTAACAACTAATTCAACTACTCAAAAATGGTAGCACATTCCTTTGTCCATTCAAACTTCTTACCTTTTATTTGAAATGATGTAATAGGATATGCAATGTGTGAGAAGTTCCTAATGAACCTCCTATAGTAACCTACTAACCCCATGAATTACCTTACCTCATCCACATTCTTAGGAGCTTCCCATTCCATGATAACTCTTATCTTTTCCAGTTCCACCGCTATGCCTTCCATGGAAACAACATGCCTTAAGAAATGTAACTTTTTCTGAAAGAAGTTGCATTTACTAATCTTGGCATACAAATGATTCTATGTTAGCAATATCAATACTCTTGCTAAGTGTTAGGCATGCTCTTATGTTGGGTGTGGAGCATGATTATCTTCTTTATTCAGAGGTATCGCCAAATTGGACCCCAGTTTGTAATGGGGTGTCAATTCCACCCGTTTTTTCGCTTCTAAGCGGGGGAGACAATGATTTTTATGAGCCCCCCCTTGGTGCGGGTTCGGGGTAGAACCCACAAAGGTAAAAATAGATGTAAAATTTCCTTGTAAAATGTTGTAATTTCATAGTCAATCTAAGTCGTTTATTAGGCGGATGATCTGATGGTAGAAGTTATGTTTAATTTATGATTTTTTTTCCATATAAGGCAACCCCTCGCTATATATGAGGGAATTTTATTGCGGATGTGTATATGTGTATTCTGAGCGAGAAAGAGAGAGGAGATTGTGTGAGAGCGAAGAGGAATTACAACAGATCTGTTATAGGTTGTATCTCTTCATTTTGCTAGATAATATAAAAGGAAGGATTGGCTGTTTCTCCATGGACATAGCTCAAATTGGGTGAACCACGTATATCTGACTCTCTCTTGTTTTATCATTTTCTGTGTTTGTGTTTTTGTAATATTTTATGTGTTTCGTTGCTATGTAATATATAATTTTATAACATCTTCGTCATTCTTATAATATATCAATATATCATCAATGAACACAGTAACAAACTTTTCTACATAAGGATGCAACACACTATCCATCAATCACTTAAAAGTAGTTGGAGCATTAGTCAAACCAAATGGAACTACAAAAAACTCATAATGCCCATACCTAGTCTAGAAAGCAGTCTTGTGGATGTCCTCTTCTTAAATGTGTACTTGATGGTATCTTTATCTCAAATCACTCTTTGAGAACATTGTTTCTCCCTTCAACAGGTCAAACAAATCATTAATCCTCAACAACAAATACCTGTTCTTAATGGTTACCTTGTTCAACTACCTATAGTCAACACACAACCTATGAGTACCATCCTAATTCTTGATGAGAAATACTGGGGCACCCCAAGGTGATACACTTTGCCTTATGTATCCCTTGACAAGCATTTATTTCAACTATAATTTCAATTATACCCACTCCAGCGTGCTCATATTGTATGGTGCCTTTGATGCCGATGCTGCCCTTGGTACCAACTGTTAGACTCAGTCTTGGCAGTCCTCTGTCAGAATCAAATTCACCAAGGTTCATTTCTCGTCATTTGCAGTCATCAAGTGCCATTTTGGTAAAAAAGAGTCATTTTAATTCTTGAGTCCAGGGTTTTGTCTCCAGAAGTGTGAAATAACGCTTGCAGGCCAGAGGGAGGTTTAGTAAGTTTCACTTCAAAATTCACATTATTAATAATGCTGAAGGACATTTCTTCTTCAAAACTCTGTTTTGAAGAAGAAATTATTAAGTTCGCTTAATACATGATTGATAAGATTTTACAAGTTCTTCAGGCAGCCCTGCCCATCTTGCTAGGTTTAGTAGCTCCTATCCCTGCAAAGAATCAACCGAAAGGTCATCATTTTAATCAAGCAGGACACTAAAAGAGCAAACTTCGATATTACCCATATGACATAAATTGAAACTATGAATGGCCTCCACAAACATGGAAAGACCCATCACTTGCAAGTGCAGATATGGAAGGAGCATTTAGTGACAATGATCATGTGGTTCAGATCAGAGAAAGCAAATAAAGAGTATGCACTCAAAAATAATTGCGAAGACAAATGAATCTGGAGCAAAATTAGTGATTAGGGGTAAACTGGGCAAAAAATGTCCTTGAGTTTGCCGGCGCGGCGCATATGCTGAGTGGCGCGATGCACTGGGTGTGTGCGGTGCACATGGGCCTTTTCTGCAGTGAAAAATTGCATGGGCGCGGCGCACACATCCCGCGCAACGCACTCGGTTTGGCACACGGTGTACACCCACACAGGGCCAAAACTGTGCCCAATCACCTCAAAAAATTCATGGATTTGTCAGCTCAAACTTCAGCGGCAAGAGCCATGGCCTTGCGACCTTCATTCTTTGTAGCAAAGTCAATCTTACCTCCCATGACTTCATTTTTGCTGGACACGCAGATTCAATAGTTTTTGAAACAAAGAAAGAAATTGTGTGTCGTTTCTATAGATTGTGAGGAGCATTTTGCAAAGGCATTATTTATGGTGGAGAGACTGGTGGAAACGACTTCAATGATCCATTCATGCAGGGATGGCCGATGGAAGAAGTCGAAAGATTTGCCCTTTAGTCATCGATAAGACCATTAAAACAATGCAGACATTGATTACAGCATGTGGAGCAAGGAATAGTTTAGCTCAGAACAACTTATCGATTGGCTGTTTGCTTTATATTTAAGAAAATATGCTACTGGACCTGAAAAAGAAACGTTGGACTCAATGGGATGCATGCCAAGTTTTAATGCTTTCGCCAGGAGAGGCAATGATCTTTTTCAAGGTCAAGCGGAAAAGTTGCGAGTTCAATATCTGGATGTTAAATTTGTGTTTGGAGACAATTACAATGTTGTTTTCAAAATTTTACAGTCTCCACAGTTGTCTACATTGGGGTCAAAGGCTTTATAGGCATGCTGTGGAGTGTGGACCGTATAGTTACAATCCTCAAATCCCTCCCGGCATAAGGTCAGCAGTTCCCTGCACAATATTTCAAACGGGATGGTGTTCATTTAATGGATGTCGCTTATGGAGAAAACACCAATTCATTTTTGGACGGCACCTTCACGACCCCCGCTCTTGACATTTCGTGCAGCGCTTAATGGATTAGAATATCGAATAAAAAGGAGATAACTACAGCTATCTCAAGACATACCCCAAGAGAGCCGAGGAGTGTTAGTTTTTATGAAGCCAATTAAAAAGAGCATCTATAAGCTTGATCTCAAGCCAACCACCAGATCCGAAGATTTCATTGCAACTGTAATCATTCACCAGGGTTTGGTGCCGCTGAATGCTTGGGGGTAGAGAGGTTGACTCGAGCAGATTTACTTTCAGCGCCATCTATTGAGGAAATTAAATTTGGAACTTCGATCCTCAAGTTGCAGTGTTATAAAATTTCATTGTTCAGATCACCCAAACATTCCTTTTGGGCATGACTTCAAACGAGAGAGTTGAAAATCTGTGTGTAGAATTTATATGAAAGGAATGATAAAAAGGTTCATGGAATATCTTCTGAGTTGGACTGATATGGTAATTGTGTTATAATGTCAGTACCAACCATGAGGAGATCAAATAGAGAGCATGTGGCCAGGAACCGTTCTCCTGGTATTACATATGCAGGGAATGGGAAGACAGGGATCTCTGAAAAACAATGCAAGGTTCCTCCAATAGAAGAAATTGAAAAGGTACATATTACTAAGACGACAGACCCTGTTGTGGATGGTGACCAAAATAATTTCTCTACATCAAAAAGATTAGATGCACATAGGTACAGACAATCTATGTCAGCAAAGTTTAAGGTTATCCTAAAGGAACCACAAGAAGGAGAAAGCACAAAGAATCAGGTAAGTGATGCTTCCACTCCCATTGATGGAAGTGCAATAAGAAATAAGAATAGGCAAATGGGGGAACATGTGACACTGCAGCTAGTGTCGCTGGATAATGATGGAAGATTGCAAGATTTGGAACAAAACACAGAAAGTGGGTTAGGTGTTTCAGGACAAGATGGTACAGATAATAGTTTGACTGTGTTTGAGAAAAGTAGTGAACAGAGGGAATTCACTCAAATAAATAGAAGACGAAAGCATCAAGCTGAACTGCAACCGGATTATGTGGCTACTACAACAGCTGTCAAATCCCCAGCTAAAGTTGTTGGTGCTCACGATCAAACTTCAGGGCATAACATCACTAAATTAGAAGGTTTGGAGGACTGAGATGAGGTTGAGAATGGTCAACATAAAAAAGAGAAAGTTCGCAGAAGCAGTAGGATTAATAACAAGAAAGATATACAGCAAGATTTTGTTAAAGAGAGTTACTCAGCGTCTGAGTGAAGATCTGGGAAAATGTGGAAGTTTAAAGTTATGTAGGACACAAATGGCACTAGTACAGATGATGATGTTCAAACTGGAGGTTTTACAGATGCTGTTAAAGACCATGAAATAAATTTGATAGGTCTAAAGGTTTCAAGAAAAGGCCAACATGATGTTGTACATAATCAGGTTAAAGGATGTATCCGATATATAACTAGTAGTCAAGAAGGTGGTTCACGTGAATTTCATGAAGAAACATCTGGAGAAAGGAGTTATAAAAAGAAGAGAAAAAGGAGCATATGCAAGGGAAGGCAAAAAGTTAGAAACCGAAAAGCCAAAATTTAAAACAAAGACATCTACCATGGCAAAGAAACAGATGAAAGAGTGTGATTGGATGTACGTATAAAATATAAAAAAATCATCATCAGTTGTTTGTCTGAGCATTCATCGTATTGATATGGTTGTTAATAGTGATTCTCAACATAGTAGAAAGACTTTCTTATGATTAACGATCATGTTAATGGTGCAAATGAATCGTCAAATCAATTGCTCAATTGACTTGGTCCAAAAATGGTTAATCCATCTCCAAATAGATATGAACAGATTAAGTGGTATTGGTTTGTTTGATTAATTCGAAGGGGGTGTTAAAATATGTTACCTAAATTGAAAGTTCTTGTTGTACCTACGCATATCAATGGGTCAATGATGAATCAAGTGCTGCCAAATTAATAGGAGATTTCTCATGTGAATTACATGAAAATACCATCTTATAATTGATCAAATGGTTTTTCAAGTGCAATAGTGAAGGTGAGAAAAAAAAAAAGGATTTTGAAGCAAGCAACCAAGACAGTCACAAAGCTAATGAGTTGCAGAGATTTTTTGGTAAAAATAGTTGTCGTTTAAAAAAAAAAAATGAGATGTTGAACAAGTGGATGTTCACCAAGAATCAAACACCAACATGGAAAATCTATCGCTCTGCAGGTGAAATGGTCTAACAGATCTGGAATCACAAGAAGGGCTAAGTCAGAAGAAATGATGAAGACAACTAGTGATGGTGGTCGATGCTATGGACTTTGATGGGTTTTTTCCTTGGCATGCGGAGGTGTGCTGGGTGGTCATTGTTACGCTTTCATTAGACCAGCACTCTTAGACCAGTGATAAAAGTAATTTCTGCAAAATGGAGACACGTGTTGAGCTTAGCAAATTGCAGCTGGGTACGTTCATTAAAGCCGAAATTTTGGTGGAAAATCATTTATTGAAAAATTAGTTTTTGATTCAAAGGGCCAGCATAAGGTGAAGAGTCACCGCAGCAGAAAGATAGGAACCGATGGTATATTTTTAACTGCAGTTGCAATTCAAAGGGTCTACGCTCCAGATTCTGTCTTTTAATTGGCCATCAACAAACAAATGTAACGCTACTCCTTTTTAGAGCAGACCTTTCCTATTCTCATGATTTTAGGTGAAACGGCCCCTATTCTCAAATCGATCTGTTTTCCCATTCCTGAGTCTATTTATTGTATGAAAATTATGTGTAAAGAGTTCTGAGTTCTGGGAAACGGTGGAGGAATAACTCAGCATTTCGCTGTACAGTTTGACAGAGAAATAATTAAATGGAGCAGCTCTGATTTATAAGATTCTTGTGGTATGAGTTTTGGCACGTGTTTTTCTCTCTATTTCATATGTATCCTATGATGTTTTGCATTTCATTCATGATTGTTTCCAGCTGAATACTTTTAAGTGAGAAAGGTAGAATTTAGTCATTACTCTGCCATGAGGAAGTGTTCAGTCTTTATGTGTTTTCTTCTGCGTGGAAAGGATTCATACATTAATTCCCTTTTCAGCTTTCTTAAATAGTCTTTTCACCCCATTTAAATTCAATTTGATTGCTAAAACCTCATGCTTATCTCGCCTTATGAAATATCCCGTGCCTTTGGTTAAATCTCTGCTCATGCTGTCCTTGTCCCATGCAGCCCAGCAACTTAGTCATTAAATCAAATATCCCTCATTCAAATTCATTTACTAGCCTAAAATCAGTTACTATTTAAGTCATCTCGGACTCTATTGATCATTTTATCTAGATAGACCTGGAGAGAGCCCTCTCCTGTTCTGGTAGGGCTAGCTACTAGACTGAGCGTGGTTTGGTGTTGCCTCGAGTTTTTCCTTTTTCAGCCTAAGGCAGATTCGAGCGCTAACATAGTGGCGACCATACTGGGGATGGAAATGGTTTGCTTGAAGATTTTTTTGCCCCAGCACATATCTCAAGTTTAGAGCTGATTGTTGATGGTGAACAACGATCAGACATAAGATGACAACTAAAATCATTCACCTGGCGACTCCATTCACTGAAGAATCTAGCAATCAATCCTTCATGGTAACTCCACTGCAGAGAGACCAGTAGCGGTAATATTTTCAAGATGGATCAGATTGCAAGAAGATATGCTCCCATGAGCCGAGATCACATCCCAGGTTTTCCAAATAAAATGCCCAAGGTAGATTGGTCAAAGAATTTGCCTGTGTTGAGAAATGTGGAAGGTAATGACACTGCTCTTCATTTGGTGAAATTTCACATTCACATGCATAAATTAAAGATCGATTTTCCTGAAGACTGTTTGATGAAAACGTTTATGGCTACTCTGGAAGACGAAGCCCGATCTTGGTATGAGAGTTTGCCACCTGCTTCCATTTATTGTCTAAAGGATTTTCATTCCATATTCTTTGAGAAGTATAAAGAATCTTATCCATCGTTAAATTTAGTTCAGGATTGTTGCAAGCATGCTTATGGTTTTATTGAGAGCCTTGAAAAATACTATGAGGATGATAATTTTACGGACGAAGAAATCATGGAAGCATTCTATGAAAATCCGTTCCAGTAGCTTACAGAACTCTTAGAGGAAACTTTGCAGCAAGATCAAAATAAGAAGGTTAAAGATGTCCATATGACTGAACATGATGGAAAAGGAAGTACTATTTCGGATCTGGTTGAAATAAATGAGGATATGCAGGAAAATGATGTTCCAATCTCCGAAAATGATGATGATAAACCAGATCGAGAGACGGATTGTGATGAGGAAAAACACGTTGTTCCGGATCTCATAGAAGAGAGTTGCATGGTTGAGGCTGCCTCAAATGGAGAAGACAGAGTTACAGGCTTAACTGCCCTCATCTCATCTAAACACAGCCTTCCTACGAAGGTAATCCAGTCAATTCATGAACAGCAAGAGGATATCTTTGTTCAAGTAGGTGAAAACATTTCTCTGGATGAATTTATGATAGATGATAGAGATGTCATGCTTGAGTTTCAAGAATCATCTGAAGTTGTTTTTCTCATGATTAATGAATGTGATGAATGTAATGAGAATCTGGCTATCATATCAAGCCAAGATGATCAGAAATATATTGAGACTATAGCCGACCAGACCATGTCAAATTCTTCTTCATATGTTTCATGTTTAGAAAAGTTCTTTGAAGAGGACATCTGCTCATCTACTTGTTCAGAATTTTTTGAAGACCAGGAACGTGCTCTTATTTATGAAGAAAAATCAGAAGCAAGAGAAAAGGACATCTTGTTTTCTCAGCAGGAGGTGGCAATGGCAAATCTTCATGTTTTTCAAGATCCTCTGGCAAGTTTGTTGCAGCCAGCAGTGAAGGTGATTATTGTAGTGTTCAGTGATGAAGGAGATCATGGTAAATTAGCTTTTTGGAGACCCAGTTACAAGCATCTACTGTTGACCAGAAGATCTGATAGGAAGAATTAGTCAAGAAGCCATCTTCTTGATTGGTTGCATTGGCATTTTGATATTGTTTGAGGATATATTGTCTTGTAAGAAACACAGGTGGCCATGTACTGCCACCCAGCTTTAAGTTTTAAGTCCAGGTATTTGCCATTTTGAGTTAGTTTGTTAGAGTCAAGTTTTTCAGTCATTTAAGTTTGCATTGAGTTAGTTTGAGTCAAGTCTCAGTCAATAAATGAGTCTAAGTCTTGTGTGGTTTGTCAAAATGATGACTCCATAGCCCAATGGATGAAGGCACTGTCTACTCTTCTAGAGATCTGCTGTTCTTGGCACCTCCACGGAGCGGGAGCTGCCATCCCAATGGGAGCCAATGTTAGACTCAGTCTTGGTAGTCCTCTGTCAGAATCAAATTCACCAAGGTTCATTTCTCGTCATTTGCAGTCATCAAGCGCCATTTTGGTCAAAAAGAGTCATTTTAATTCTTGAGTACAGGGTTTTGTCTCCAGAAGTGTGAAATAACTCTTGCAGGCCAGAGGGAGGTTTAGTAAGTTTCACTTCAAAATTCACATTATTAATAATGTTGAAGGACATTTCTTCTTCAAAACTCTGTTTTGAAGAAGAAATTATTAAGTTCGCTTAATACATGATTGATAAGATTTTACAAGTTCTTCAGGTAGCCCTGCCCATCTTGCTAGGTTGAGCAGCTCCTATCCCTGCAAAGAATCAACAGAAAAGTCATCATTTTAATCAAGCAGGACACTAAAAAGAGCAAACTTCGATATTACCCATATGACATAAATTGAAACTATGAATGGCCTCCACAAACATGGAAAGACCCATCACTTGCAAATGCAGAAATGGAAGGAGCATTTAGTGACAATGATCATGTGGTTCAGATCGGGGAAAGCAAATAAGGAGTATGCACTCAAAAATAATTGCGGAGACAAATGAATCTGGAGCAAAATCAGTGATTAGGGGTAAACTGGGCAAAAAATGTGCTTGAGTTTGCCGGCGCGACGCATAGGCTGAGTGGCGTGACGCAATGGGTGCGCGTGGCACACAGGGGCCTTTTCCGCAGTGCAAAATTGCATGGGCGCGGTGCACACAGCCCACGCGGTGCACTGGGTTTGGCACGCGGCGCACACCCACACAGGGCCAAAGTCGTGCCCAATCACCTCAAAAAATTCATGGATTTGTCAGCTCAAACTTCAGCGGCAAGAGCCACGGCCTTGCGACCTTCATTCTTTGTAGCAAATTCAATCTCGCCTCCCATGACTTCATTTTCGCTGGACACGCAGATTCAGTAGTTTTTGAAGCACAGAAAGAAATTGTGTGCCATTTCTGCAGATTGTGAGGAGCATTTTGCAAAGGCATTATTTATGGTGGAGAGACTGCGGAAACGACTTCAATGATCCATTCATGCAGGGATGCCCGATGGAAGAAGTCGAAAGATTTTCCCTTTAGTCGTCGATAAGACCGTTAAAACAATGCAGACATTGATTACAACATGTGGAGCAAGGAATAGTTTAGCTCAGAACAACTTATCAATTGGCTGTTTGCTTTATATTTAAGAAAATATGCTACTGGACCTGAAAAAGAAACGCTGGACTCAATGGGATGCATGCCAAGTTTTAATGCTTTCGCCAGGAGAGGCAACGATCTTTTTCAAGGTCAAGCGGAAAAGTTGCAAGTTCAATATCTGGATGTTAAATTTGTGTTTGGGGACAATTAAAATGTTGTTTTCAAAATCTTAGAGTCTCCACAGCTGTCTGCATTGGGGTCAAAGGCTTTATACGCATGCTGTGGAGTGTGGACCGTATAATTACAATCCTCAAATCCCTCATGGCATAAGGTCAGCAGTTCCCTGCACAATATTTCGAACGGGATGGTGTTCATTTAACGGATGCCGCTTATGGAGAAAACACCAATTCATTTTTGGACGGCACCTTCACGACCCCCACTCTTGACATTTCGTGCAGCGCTTAATGGATTAGAATATCGAATAAAAAGGAGATAACTACAGCTATCTCAAGGCATACCCCAAGAGAGCCGAGGAGTGTTAGTTTTTATGAAGCCAATTAAAAGGAGCATCTATAAGCTTGATCTCAAACCAACCACCGGAACTAGAGATTTCATTGCAGCTGTAATCATTCACCAGGGTTTGGTGCCGCTGAATGCTCGGGGGTGGAGAGGTTGACTCGAGCAGATTTACTTTCAGCGCCGTCTATTGAGGAAATTAAATTTGGAACTTCGATCCTCAAGTTGCAGTGTTATAAAATTTCATTGTTGAGAACACCCAAACATTCCTTTTGGGCATGACTTCAAAGGAGAGAGTTGAAAATTTGTGTGTAGAATTTATATGAAAGGAGTGATAAAAAGGTTCATGGAATATCTTCTGAGTTGGACTGATATGGTAATTGTGTTATAATGTCAGTACCAACCATGAGGAGATCAAAAAGAGAGCATGTGGCCAGGAACCGTTCTCCTGGTATTACATATGTAGGGAATGGGAAGACAGGGATCTCTGAAAAACAATGCAAGGTTCCTCCAATAGAAGAAATTGAAAAAGTACATATTACTAAGACGACAGACCCTGTTGTGGATGGTGACCAAAATAATTTCTCTACATCAAAAAGATTAGATGCACGTAGGTACAGACAATCTATGTCAACAAATTTTAAGGTTATCATAAAGGAACCACAAGAAGGAGAAAGCACAAAGAATCAGGTAAGTGATGCTTCCACTCCCATTGATGGAAGTGCAATAAGCAATAAGAATAGGCAAATGGGGGAACATGTGACACTGCAGCTAGTGTCGCTGGATAATGATGGAAGATTGCAAGATTTGGAACAAAACACAGAAAGTGGGTTAGGTGTTTCAGGACAAGATGGTACAGATAATAGTTTGACTGTGTTTGAGAAAAGAAGTGAACAGAGGGAATTCACTCAAAAAAATAGAAGGCGAAAGCATCAAGCTGAACTGCAACCGGATTATGCGGCTACTACAACAGCTGTCAAATCCCCAGCTAAAGCTGTTGGTGCTCATGATCAAACTTCAGGGCATAACATCACCGAATTAGAAGGTTTGGAGGGCCGAGATGAGGTTGAGAATGGTCAACATAAGAAAGAGCAAGTTCGCAGAAGCAGTAGGATTCATAACAAGAAAGATATACAACAAGATTTAGTTAAAGAGAGTTACTCAGCGTCTGAGAGAAGATCTAGGAAAATGTACAAGTTTAAAGTTATGGAGGACACAAATGGCACTAGTACAGATGATGATGTTCAAACTGGAGGTTTTACAGATGCTGTTAAAGACCATAAAATAAATTTGACAGGTTTAAAGGTTTCAAGAAAAGGCCAACATGATGTTGTACATAATCAAGTTAAAGGATGTATCCGATATATAACTAGTAGTCAAGAAGGTGGTTCACATGAATTTCATGAAGAAACATCTGGAGAAAGGAGTTATAAAAAGAAGAGAAAAAGGAGCATATGCAAGGGAAGGCAAAAAGTCAGAAACCAAGAAGCCAAAATTTAAAACAAAGACATCTACCGTGGCAAAGAAACAGATGAAAGAGTGTGATTGGATGTACGTATAAAATATAAAAAAATCATCATCAGTTGTTTGTCTGAGCATTCATCGTATTGATATGGTCGTTAATAGTGATTCTCAACATAGTAGAAAGACTTGCTTATGATTAACGGTCATGTTAATGGTGCAAATGAATCGTCAAATCAATTGCTCGATTGACTTGGTCCAAAAATGGTTAATCCGTCTCCAAATAGATATGAACAGATTAAGTGGTATTGGTTTGTTTGATTAATTCGAAGGGGGTGTTAAAATATGTTACCTATATTGAAAGTTCTTGATGTACCTACGCATATCAATGGGTCAATGATGAATCAAGTGCTGCCCAATTAATAGGAGATTTCTCGTGTGAATTACATGAAAATACCATCTTATAATTGATCAAATGGTTTTTCAAGTGCGATAGTGAAGGTGAGAAAAAAAAAAGGATTTTGAAGCAAGCGACCAAGACAATCACAAATCTAATGAGTTGCAGAGATTTTCTGGTAAAAGTAGTTGTCATTTAAAAAAAAAAAAATGAGATGTCGAACAAGTGGATGTTCACCAAGAATCAAACACCAGCATGGACAATCTATCACTCTGCAGGTGCAATGGTCTAACAGATCTGGAATCACAAGAAGGGCTGAGTCAGAAGAAATGATGAAGACAACTAGTGATGGTGGTCGATGCTATGGACTTTGATGGGTTTTTTCCTTGGCATGCAGAGGTGTGACGGGTGGTCATTGTTACGCTTTCATTAGACCCGCTCTCTCAGACCAGTGATAAAAGTAATTTAAGCAAAATGGAGACACATGTTGAGCTTAGCAAATTGCAGCTGGGTGCGTTCATTAAAGGCGAAATTTTGGTGGAAAACCGTTTATTGAAAAATTAGTTTTTGGTTCAAAGGGCCAGCGTAAGGTGAAGAGTCATCGCGGCAGAAAGATAGGAACCGATGGTATATTTTTAACTGCAGTTGCAATTCAAAGGGTCTACGCTCCAGATTCTGTCTTTTAATTGGCCATCAACAAACAAATGTAACGCTGCTCCTTTTTAGAGCAGACCTTTCCTATTCTCATGATTTTAGGTGAAACGGCCCCTATTCTCAAATCGATCTGTTTTCCCATTCCTGAGTCTATTTATTGTATGAAAATTATGTGTAAAGAGTTCTGAGTTCTGGGAAACGGTGGAGGAATAACTCAGCATTTGGCTGTACAGTTTGACAGAGAAATAATTAAATGGAGCAGCTTTGATTTATAAGATTATTGTGGTATGAGTTTTGGCACGTGTTTTTCTCTCTGTTTCATATGTATCCTGTGATGTTTTGCATTTCATTCATGATCGTTTCTAGCTGAATAATTTTAAGTGAGAAAGGTAGAATTCAGTCATTGCTCTGCCTTGAGGAAGTGTTCAGTCTTTATGTGTTTTCTTCTGCCTGGAAAGGATTCATACATTAATGCCATTTTCAGCTTTCTTATACAGTCTTTTCACCCCATTTAAATTCAATTCGATTGCTAAAACCTCATGCTTATCTCGCCTTATGAAATATCCTATGCGTTTGGTTAAATCTCTGCTCATGCTGTCCTTGTCCCATGTAGCCTAGCAACTTAGTCATTAAATCAAATATCCCTCATTCAAATTCATTTACTAGCCTAAAATGAGTTACTATTTAAGTCATCTCGGAGTCTATTGATCATTTTATCGAGATAGACCCGGAGAGAGCCCTCTCCTGTTTTGGTAGGGCTAGCTACCAGACTGAGCTTGGTTTGATGTTGCCTCGAGTTTTGCCTTTTTCAGCCTGAGGAAGATTCGAGCGCTAACACCAACTAAATGAAAAAATCCACTTACCTATCAAGCAAAAACTCTGAAATCTCTACAGGAAATATATCCTAAAAATGTTGTAAAAATGGGTACCTTCTCAATACCTCTACATCCTCGTCCTTACCTTTATCACTAGAAATATGCACTGCAAATAACACACACCCTTTCCTACAACTACACTTTGCCTACATAGTTGTAACCATTCTAATTGATGTTGCCTTCTTCTTACCCTGTACAATCCTATGTTCTCCATTGTCATCCAAGCACTCAATAGCCTTGTCATAACAATCCACCTTGGTCCTATGAAGATACAACCAATCCATACCCAAAAGCATACTATATGATCCCAACAGAAGCACATTCAAATGTGTTGATGTGGGCATACCAATGAACTCAAATGCACAAGCTCTTACCTAATGATGAACTCTTTTCTTTGTGCCCGTATCCAACTACACTAACCAAGATTATGCATGCACTTCTTTATTCAAAGAAAACTTATCCACCAGGTTAGGATGAACACAACTATAATTAGATCGAGGGTTGATCAAAATAGAAACAACTTGATCAGAAAGCTTGTCATCCATCTTGGTAATAGATGCTTGGTGATCCGCTTGCCTGTTATCCAATGTTGCATAGATCTATGGAATGCTCTGCCCAACATCCCCAACTATTTATGTTCACTTTGCACTGTAAATATGAAGCCTAGCACCCTAATACTGCAAGAAATCTCTCTTGAGATGCTCCTTGCCACATATCCAACACAACAACTATCCCATACCATCACCTTTATTTTTCTACCCTCTAGGTTGTGACCCATGTCCCCATCCATCTACACTAAACTTATTGTAAGGAACAAATTTCTCTTTCTCACCTGCATCCTGGGGTCTTGTCCTTTTCTCTTGCCATATACTTTTAGCCTTGTCTTTCCCTTTCCAACCTTGTTGAGACTTTGTCTTGTTCTTTTATTGCTCATACCAATTCTTCATCTTACCAATGAATTCTTCAAGTGACTAAGGCTCAATGTATTAAATCCGATCTATAAATGTTAATGGTAATCCATTGACAAATCTATGAAATTTTGCATTCTCATCCTTAATATATGGTGCATACTTCAAAAACTCCAAGAACTTGGTTATATACTCATCATCTGTCATCGATCCCATATTTAGCTCATAGAACACCATAGCTTTACTGTCATAGTACCTCTCTCACAAATATTTATTCCTAAAAATTCTCTTGAATTCATGCCAACTCAACTCTTTTGTCCCAATGTCTCTAAACTACTTCAAATCTTCCCACTATATGTCTGCTTTACCTTTGAGGCTAAACATAACTATTTTGGCCGTCATATTCTCTATATAATCATGTAGTTCAACGAACTTCTTCATCCAAAGTAACCATGCCTCTGCATCTTCTCGTTTCTTTAAACCTCCATCAAAGGTACATGGCTTGGCTATTTTGAGCTCATCTCACAAATATCCCTTGTCATTCCTCATGTAAGGATGATAACATTGATGACCATGATATCTGTCAGAACCAGAACTAGAATAGAACTTATGGCAATAACCGCTCCTATCAGGTGTGTCCGAGATGTTGGAAATAATACTGAGAGGGGGGGTGAATCAGTATTATCTAGCAATTTACCAAATCTTCCTTATTTGATCTTTTGAAATATTCTTGCATATCAGTACCATAAAACAATGAGCATGAATAAAGAAAATAGACAGTCACACCAAAGAACACAAGATGTAAGGTGGAAACCCAATGCGGGAGAAAAACCACCTGCTGCAATATGTCTCTATCTTCTTTCAAGAAATTCTTTTTACAATGATTTTGTACTGGTGCAGTCCTTTACCAGCACGCAGGCTGCAACCTGCAAAGAGCTACAACTCCTTCTCGTTTTCCAGTCTCTCCTGGAAGGGAGCTACAACCCCCTACTTCTTTTCATGAAGAATCAAATGATCAACAAGTATACAACAGATACAGTCCACTACAGATATCAGATCAGTAATTACAGAAATAACCCAGAACACCTTATGAACAGAAATATACAGTCAACAGATCATCTTAAGATAGGGACGCATATTTTCTTTCTGTGACCTGCGACTGGACGCAGTCTACCTTCCACTGTTCTGCGTGCCGACGCACTGTTCCTCTATGCTTTGCTGCGACCGGCGCACTCAGAAACACTATCGCGCCGCGTCTTTTTCTTCAGAGACGCACCCAATAACACAGTCGCGTCGCGCCCTTTGCCTCAGAGACGCACCTGAGCCTTTACTGTACTGCGTCCCGGCGCACTTTCCCTTCACTGAACCTGCGTCCCTTCAGATATAAAAGATATGAGGACTTCAGAACCAACCCAAACACTCAGATCCACAGATCTGATCATGCGCCATAGAGATCACAGTCCATTAGAAGATTCGCCTTCATAGATCTGGACTAGATCTCACCAAAAGATATTCAACCAAGATGATGCCTAATCCAAATGAACTCCTTTGCTTTATATAGGCGAGCTTCTCCCCAAAACATGGAACAAAACCACGAGCCGACACCATAGAAACACAAAACCGTCGGCTAGATACCACACAAGAAACCCCCACGTGCTTTTCTCTGCCTTGAAATGTGTGCACTGGGCGGACGCACCTCCTGAACGGCTGGCCTGCGTCCCTGGACGCGGGTTCTGTATGGTATACCTGCGGGGACGCACGTGCTGAACATATTTCCTGCGTCCTTCTTGATTTATCACCTGAATGGGTTTGCCATCAAGGACAACACCTGAATCATAATGCCAACACGAGAACCTCCCATCTCTGATAATGTCATCCATATCCAACCAGTTCCCACCATGAGACCTACTTCCATATGCCCCATTAGTCATATCCTCCTACCCATGACCGATCCTAAGCAACCTCTATCTCTATAACTCTGACAAAAACTAAAGGATGAGTACATTAACCTCTCCTTTCTTCTCGTGTGATTGAAAGATTCTGCCATTCTCTTCTTTGCAATTTCTTATTTCCACAGAACTTCTCAATGTCTATGCTATGTTAGGAGAATGCCCATCAACATGATTCACATCAAATCTATAGGGAGAATCTCTTGAAAAGTAGTCTACCATCTTGCTAGTCATCTTTGATCTTCTTCGTACAAGTATATTATGTCAGTTAAACCAAAATTTAAACATAATCAACATACCTCAAAATAGTTCACAGTAGGATATGTGGTCTGAAAGATCAACGATATTAGCACCATACATGTGTAAACATAATCATATCAATATATACACATATCATTTCAACCATTATCCAGTTACCATGCATGACTATACCATAACCATGACACTGCATTCATAACAACATATAGACACTAACATGCATAACAAATGCATAACTAACATGCACTCATGACGACCACATCTAACAACGATCACCAACATCCTCTTAATGGTGATACAATTGCAACAATGACCACCACCAGGCATACACAACAAGTACATAAACCACAAGGATAAAGAGCACATATGCAACTGCATGTATGCATGACAAACACATTTTTCCCATCCAGTCCAAGGGGAGAACCATGCTATGATACCACTTAGTAACACCCTCCTCCCACATTTACCCAATCTAATCATTCCACCAGAGTAAACATGTGATGATGAGTTACTATGATATGATTCAAATCCCCAAGTACAATTAAGGAAGTGGAATCTATTAGCACTCTATAATTTCCGAGGTTGTGAAATAAAACACAAAGGTAACCATAAACCACTTTGGAAGTTGTGAACTAGCCCTACCAGCTTCAGAGAGGGCTCTCTCTATGAGATTTAACTTTGTTGTATTTTTATATTAGGCTAGTTGTGAAAGCTCAAGGTTTGGTTAATGAATTGGTTTGTTTCAGATAACAAGGGAAGATCCATTGGGCAATGGAGTCTACAAACTTAACAAGGATCTATCATAGATTTTCAAAGGAGTTTCACAAGGAAAGGTAGATGAACTAACTGGATCCTTTAGATTTAAATGAAATGTAATAGAAGAAAAGATATAGGTTCAATTGAAGCTAAAGAGCAGTTAAGAATTATTTAACTTGATATCAAAAGAAAACACTTAAATTATCCATAGCTAGAATCAGAGTGTATCTTTCAACGAAATCTGTTCATCAACTTTATTTAAAATAATCTAGATTTAAGAACACATGAGTATGGAAAGAAAGAAATAAACACATAGACAGTGAGAGAAGTACTTCACCAAATAGTCCAAAACATGAATCCTATGAAGAATGTCCTTTTTATTACTGATCATCCCACTGAGGCTTGAAAAATATACAATAGCTTTCTTTTGTACAAAAACCAACCCTTCATACTTCAAAAAGAGAAGTATCTATACAAATTCTAAACTAAAATATCTTGAAAAAATATCAAGATTTATTACAAATATCTATACAAATACCTTGAAATGGAATTCAAGATTTTATTACAAAACGTATAAAAATAGACCAAACTGTTTAAAAAATATCAGTCACCTCAGTACTAGTGTTGTTTCTGGGCCTTTGAATGAGAAATGTTGTTTTCCCTACTGGTAGATGTGCTATATTGTCCCACTTTTCATTGCATTCTATTTTGACTATTGTTTTGATGAATGTGCAATGATATCCTTTGTTATTTTGCTGCTTTCTGTTTAAAACGTGTTGGAAAGGTACTCGTTGTCTTCTTGTCCTTTGCCGCTTCTGTTTTTTTTTTTTCAGTTTCATCATTTCCCCCTTTTTATACATTAATTTAATTCCATTTATATACTATTTGGAAATTTGGGGAAATAATTTTCAATCATAATACATTCGGAGTAAAGGGATGATTCTTTTGGAAATCTCATTGTGATCCATTTTAACCATGAAAGACATGGGGGCCAATTCTTTCGAATTTTGAATGGACGCACGTGGAGGGGCCATGTGGCAGTTGGGGACTAGCGGAAATGAACATACCATTTGGATAGCGGAGGTGAGATGTGACATGGAGGTGGGAGACAATGGCGGGATGGTGTGAGGATGAGTGGTTTTCAGAGAGGGGTATGAGCGATAAGTAGTAAGTGAGGGGGCGACGGGGTGTGACATAATGTAAGAGTGATACATAGTAGTGGGCCTGATGGGGAAAACCACCTTTTTAGACCCCTACTCCCCCCACCCCCCCTCCGATAAAGGTAGGATGGAAAGGGGGGGCCGCAAAACACTATCAATCGTTGATCTGGGTGGAGTCGATATGGATCATTCAAAGATGAGGATATTTTAATTAATATGCAACCTTTGAAAATGGATGGACCCCATATCCCTTTAAATCCACCCTATAACATATCGCATCCACCGGGGGCTTTCGCCTCTCAAATCCACCATATAAGATATTGCATCCAGAATGGGACTTAACCACAAACTTGGACCCGAAATCTCTCAAAATATAATTTATAATCTCGTCGGGTCCATAAGGGGGGTGTGTATTACATGAGGGTCATAGGACAAGCAGACTCATAAACTTTAAAATTTAGCATAAAATCCTTTCATATCCATCGCAATCGCAATATGGAGGGGGTTGGGGGAGTTTGTTGACATATGGGAATTGTGATTGCAATCGCAATCAGAGGAATGAGTAGGAGTAATAGGGACTATGACATAGAGCTTTGTGATATGTGATAGTGGGATCACACTCGCAAAAGAGAAGGGGAGACAGGTGACTTTTATATGAGCCTTTGTGAAATGCGATATGGTGACACATGGCCTACGGGCCCAGTTTATTACATCAGGAGTGGTGCGGGGTTTATGTTATAATATATGGTTGGGAATTTTAATAAAAATGTGATATATAATGCAATGCAATATACTAAAAGGGATTTTGGCATGGTTTGTGATATATGGTGGGAAATGGGGAACACGACTAGAGTTATATGAATAGAATGGAAATGTGACTATGGTTAGAATGATATAATATGGAAATGTAGCTAGAATTGGATATAAAAAGGATAGATGGATTAAGGCTAGAGTTTGGGAATTAATATGATAACAGAGGAAAAATGGATCACGACTAGAGTCATACGGAGGAAATAGGAATCTATGAAGATGGGATGGTACTTTGTGGGTCATGGCTAGAGTTAAAAATCATAATTTCATATTCATAATGGGGGAAAATATTTTTAACAAAGGATAAGTGTAAATGCAATTTCAAATTGTATCAGAGACAATTCCTAGGCCTTTATATTATTTTGAAGTTCAAACTTCGTCCTGGCCTATCTTTCAATCTAGGAATCAGATTTAAGCGCAAGATATACTGTTGGAAATATGCTTCTGAGAACTTTATGATGAAATCACTTGTAGTCTGATCTGATCGAAATATTGGCATGCAAAATTCTCCTTAAACTCTAATACTTGATGTCTCTTTTGAAATAATTTGCAGGATGAAATATTATTTACAACATCTCAAACGTAATAGGTAAAACAATAACTCATCCTATAAAATTTATAGGACCCTAACAGTGGCTCCAACTGGGGATGGCACTCTCCTTGGGAGGTGTCAAGAACACCATAGACTAGTAGCCTAATCCATTGGGATGATCCAAAATCTGCAACATGTTCTGCCATAAAATCTCTATGACTGAAACTCTTAAACTAAAATCAAAACCATTCTGCAAACTAAAATCTGAAATACCTATTGTACTGAAAGTTGTACTGCTATCTGAAACTGAAACTAACCATAATGCTTGAAAAAGATGCTCAGATTGCTAAGGTTATTTGCACACACCTACTCACTCTAATTTGATGAAATGACTGTAATATTAGGTAATAACAAATTTCCAATGCAGCCAATCACGCAGATGACTACTAATTTGAGCTTGCATTCCATTTCTCCAAATAGAAAAATAAATACAAAAAATGGAAACTCAAAATTCTGACTGGAGCCTTCTTCATAATCCACAACCAATGCAAAATTCATTTTTATTAAAGGTTCCAATAGGTTTTCCAAAGGATCCTGAACATCATGGATAATTTCTCTTGGTTGTACTATGCCTAAAAATAACTTCTCATATACTTCCTATAAAACTTATCTATCCCTTTTTGAATTTTCTGGTGTTGTGTTTTCGAGGGATGTAAGATTATAAATACTGTGTTTATCATCTGTAGGATGTAAAACAACTTGTTATTCTTCAGCATCTCCTTAAAACTCAACGATACAATTCGTTTGTATTGAAAAGATGATTGGCAGAATTTGTTGGCAATTATGTTCATCTTCTTGTGACCTTGTTTAAGAACTGGCATGTGCAAGTTCACTATATACATTGTCCAGACATACAACTTCAGAAATATAAACTTGACAACCTTCTCTACAAAATAAAATTTCAGAAAGTGAAAATTTAGAAGAAAAATATGAAAGACAATCCTCATCCATATCATGATCAGATAAAATTTTGCAAGGGTGATGTAAAGTATTAAGTATTAATTCCCATGTGACTATATGATCTTCAATCTTATGGTTACTTAATAACTATGATTTTTAAATAAAGGAGTCTCCAATGTAACACAAAATAGGGTCATCATCTATATAAGAAGGTTTTTGCCCCATTATGCTTGTTTCATATTGCTTTCTAGCTTCATCAGTGATCTTCTAATTTTCTTTTAACTCTTCAAATGTAGCATAACATAAAGGTAAAGAGTTATTATGAATTTCTTTCAACACCTAAAATATGGTATAACATAGGGGTAAAGAGTTACCATCAGCATAATTTGCATTGGTTTTTTTATGTTCAATGTCTAAAATATATGCATGCTCATCTATTTCAATATTTTCATCTTGGTTTTCATCTTTGTCATAATTAACACACACATGGTGACTTTTTTCCTTAACTAGCTAAAATTTAACATCCTCTTGTTGATAATATTCCACTGGTTGTTGTTCTAAAGTACTTTCAAATGAATACACAAAACAACCGATTTCTAACTTCTGGTGATGTGACCCAACAACCTCTCCTTCTTCTTCCATATCTACTTGAAAATGAGGTATCTTTTGTTGTCCACTAACAACAAGTTTATCTTGCAAAATAAATGTTTTCATAAGCCTTTCCATGGTTTTCATTAATGTCTATAACTTAACGTTTAATAAAGGAGGAAACCCCTCTTTAATTACTTTCCTTCTTTCAACTTCCATTTTGAATATTTTAATCAATTGGTTTATTTCCACATCAATAATAAAATATTGCATGTCCTCCAAAGTGGAAGGGTTTCTTTCTCTGAGATAATAGGCAATCTTAGCATCAAAACCATCTAGATAATGAAGCATATCCAATCCTCAGGGAGGCTTTATATCATTAGGTATGGAATCATAAATGTTATAGACATATTTGGGCACTCCAACCCCAATCTTATATATCGATAAACCAAGGGCTCTTTAACCCCTAAAAGTGTTGTTTCATACCCTAAAAGATCATAGTCAATTGATTACATCATTCCCCAGAAGTTCCACCTGAAAAACCACTCAGAACTGGCCAAAACTGGACCATACTGACTGCTCCACTGTCAGGGTGTGATGCATACTGACTTCTACACTAGCCAGGTGCGATGCATACTGAAGATGCCTTCTGTGGGGTGCGATGAGTGAGAATGGACAAATGTCTGAGACAGTTTGCTAAGTGGATGCTCATGGAATCTTCTAGAGACTTCTCCTATGACACTTGCCTCTCTGAATTCGCCCAGGGCTAAGTAAGAGATCCAACAAATCTCCAAGTGGAATCAAGAACAACAAGTGGAATGACACTAATAAAAAACCAAGAGATGACTCACACCCTTGCAGACATCTATAAATGGATCCCTCATTTGAGAGATCTGGAGGCTGGAATTTTGTAATTTGTAAGGAAGTGCTAATAGTTTGTCTTTGAGAAGGAACATTGTATTGTTGGGTGATCTTGCTTTTCATGAGGTGAAGAGGGCTTTGATGCTGGGAGGATGATGCTAGATCAGACAGCTGGGTTGTAATCCTCTCTTCTATTATTAATAAAGTTCTTTTAGTTTTCCTCCATACAATCGTGTATTTGTGAATGTTGTTATTTGTAAATGCCATTGTATGCTCATTGTATTTCTGATTCTGCAATGCTTATGATATCATAGATCGAGATGCTTTGATGGTGTTGTGTTACTTCGTTTATACAAGTGTTCTCTGAGCGGGACAAGTAGGAGAAGAGTTGCAAGCTCTATCAAGGAGGATAGAAATCAAGCAAGGAGTCAAGCGGAAGATCCAGGTTGGTCCCTTTGCTTCTCTCTTATCTATCATACATAAAGGAAATCACAAATTGCTTTGATTGTTTGTTTCTAGGATAGTTGCCAATCCTAGTGGGATTAGCAGATCGAAATGACACTAGTTTTCCCAGAAAAAAATGGCAACTCCACTGGGGAGTGAATAGTTTTTTTGTTTTTTGTTGTTGTTTGCTTTATAAACTATAGACGGAGCTTGAAGTTAGCCAGATAGCCTTCGAACTGCTTTTGCTATGCAATTGCAAAGTAGATGAATGTTGCTTCAGTCAATCTCCGATTTAGTTTATGAACTGAACATATGACTTACAACCATCCTATATGCCCTTGTGGTAGCTCATTAACCTCTCAAGATCATACCCCTGTACTTTTCTCTTTACTATCCATAATAGCTCAGCTTAATCCATTGAAATCAGCTGTAAATTTGAGCCAAAACCCATCTTAGTTGCGCTCCCTGGCCCATCGCATTGTCTGTAACTGGAAGCTAGTATGCATCGCACTTCCCGTGTGTAGCAGGTGAGATGCATCCCTGCTTCTGTGGAGCACAGGTGCGATGACTGAGTAATCTTATTTCTCTCCTTGAAATTTGGGGTTTTTGTCCTTGTTTTCAACTCTGTTTGATTGTTTTGCTGCTTATGAATAGTATCTCATTTTTGAAGCCTCCTTGCTTTACATAGTTCAGCCTCCATTGATAAGGATTAGTAAATGTTTTTATGTATTTTTCCATCATTTACAGTCCTTCATCGAAAAGTTGCTTAAATCAAACTATCGTTTTTATCAAAAAAGAGAAGTGTCGTAAAGTCTTCCTTCTCTAGATAGTCGATTGAACTTTTTGTTTTGTATTTGATTTGATTTTTTGTTATTTGTAGTGTCGAAAGCATTTTCTATTTGAAATTGAAAAGTTTTGTTTAGTCTTCCTTTCCATTTTAAAAAGAAATTGTCGAAATGTCGTTTTGAAGAAAATAGTTCAGATCTATACTTAGTTTTCCTTTTTGGCATTCCTCACATTAAGGGAATGAAAAACAAATACATGCATTTGCATTTGCATTTAGACTGTGTGCGAAAAATGATTTAGGAAAAGTGCATTTAATGTGTGCTCTTTGCTCTTTGTTTGAAAAAATCGTAATCTTCTTTCCTTAGTAGCTAGGATTTTCATTGCTAAAAATAAACAATGATTGTTTATCATTTTAGATTGCATATTTAGGAATTTTACATCTACATCATGCAGTAAACCTTGAAAGACAAACTTCTAAACAAGATAAACTCTAAAATAAATCTCAATAAACTTAACAATGCTTTGGAACCTAACGCAACACATCTAGAGGTCTAGGCTAGAGACGTGTTCCGGCATTGTAAAATCTAGTAACTATCATTTTCATCAAAGGTTGGGTGATTCCTCCTCTTTGATACGACAAGTGCTAGCACAGACTTGTGCTCCTCGTATCGTCGAGTATATATTGGGAGACCACAATAGGCTTATATCCTTTATCCATAGGAAGCTGTGTTTTCTGCCCTATCGATCGCAATGCACTGAACACAACATTCGGGAAGATTGACTGTCGTACATAAGTCCTTGGTAATTTATTTTTAATTTACCGCCAAGGTGTATATTGTAGTTTTGCAATTAGTTTGGTAATCCCTCTATCTAGATCGCTAGAATAGTCACTTTCATTCCTTTTTGACTCCTTAAAAGAAAAGGTCCATCTGAGCACTTGTCACTTCAGGCTCATTAAAAATCGAAGGGGACTAGAGTCATCTTTAGCTTTTTCTCGACTCTTAAAAATTGAAAAAGAAAAGTTGTGTCAAAGCATCATTAAAATTTATTTAATACAGAATAACATTTTTCCCCTTAATTTTGAGTTGATCAAGTAATCCGCAATCGTGGAAGAAAGTCAATCAAAACCCCGTCGTTCATGGAGACTAGCGAGTCAACCGTCTTTGACTCCGGAAATGAAACCATTCCAGGCAAAATGGTCTCATTTAACTGAGTCCAATTCTCCTGGTTTATTTGAAACTTGTGTTTCAACATGATCAGAAACTATAGTTTCTCTGATCATTTCTGGTACATCTGCCTTTACAGAAGAAGTTCCACAGTTACAAGAGGACATTAGAACCGATCCTAGTGTAACGGTAGACACTTCTATACCTGAAACAGTTCCAGCAAGAGTTGATCTAGAGACTGAAGTTCAATCACCTGAACATCTGGAAGTTGAGTTCCAGAATTCAGAAGGTGTCACCCCTCCAGTATCTGTCACTGTAGAAGCCATACCTTCTTCGGCTCCAGAAACATTTTACGAACCTGACGGTCTACCTCTTCCACCTAGACTGATTGCTATAGAAGAGATAGTAGAGGATCTTCCATCCAGTACGCCATTACATTTTGGAACTAGGATCAACTTATATCCTTCTACCCCTGAAGCTAGTTATTTTAATCATCCTTCATCGAAAGTTCCTGTCAAATCGACGGGAAATCTTTTGGATAGACTAAATATGTCTGATCAACCATCAACATATAGGACTTTGTCATCTGAACAGCCACAACAGAACTTCCTGCTGCTATTCCTACAATGTTTGTCGGTATACCATTTGTCCCAACTAGTTATCAATCACTAAATGGAGTCCACGGAGGGACTATTTCGACAACATGGTATGTTCCTATTTGTTCATCCGGAATCCTATCTGGCATTTCTTATGTTGAAACTCAGCAAATTGATCCTGCATGCTAGTATCAATTTGAGCAGTCCAATCTTCAAAGACCGATATATCCGTTGAGCACTGGATTGCCACCATATGGAGGGAAATATGCTTTTTCATTGTTCCCTCCTTGAGAACAACTGTATGAGAGTTCACAACAAAATTCAGGTCAAACTGGAATTACATCCAGTGGTTGGGTACCAATACTGCCTCAACAACCAAGGGTTGTGTATTCATGCAACCAGCCCAACCCATGTCGAATATTCCCTCTACACCTGCTATTGTGACTGTATCGCAAGTACAAGCTCTACCTGTTGTGTGTCAACCTCAAGTCTCTCATGTTGCAATACAACAACATCTTGTCTCTACGGCTCAATCACAGCCTCAGGTTAGTGCTTCCTTACCTAGAATGACTCAGGCTCAAAAAGGGTACTATCACACTGCATCTTGGTCAACCATCCAGTATTGGGCAATAGCAAATGGTCCAACAACCATGGCTGGTACAATATCAACAACTCCAATTCCAGCAAACTTACAAAGGACCTGAGCAACAAGGCTTTGTAGGTAATGGACAACCACATTTTCAAAACGGTTATCAACAACCATACTATAATGGTTATGTCCATCAACCCTATCAAAGTTACCAGCATCAGATACATTATGCTGGTATGCAAAGACCTACTGCTCAGGCTATCCCATCTTATCCTGGGTATGCTTCGCCAAACCTGAATCAACAGTTCCCTTTTGTAGCAACTCTAGAATTACCAGATTTGAACCGACTGACAAATGATCCAATTGCATATGCCCCTTGGTGGCCAGTGATTCCTCATAAACTTCCCTCCAATATTCCTAAATTTAATGGAAATCCAAGTGAATATCCATCAAATCACATAATGACTTTTCATTTGTGGTGCTCATCTAACACCCTAAATGATTATTTGATTAGGCTTCACCTTTTTCAGAGAACGCTCACTGGTTCGGCAGCCAAATGGTATATTGGATTGCTTAGAGCTTTGTTTGACAACTTGAGTGCCCTTGCCACTACTTTTCTAACCCATTTTCAGTTACCCATAAGGTACGAAATGGGGACAAAACTCCTTACCAACTTTAAACAGACAACAACCACTCACATATCTGATCATATTCATGAGTGGTGGCATCGTCGTTGAATGGTAAAGATGTATGTTCCTAATCAACTCCTAGCTGAGTGGTTTATTAAGTCATTATTACCTTCAATTACTGAGGATGTGGCGAAGGGAGGAGTTGTCATTGAAGAGCAAGTCATTGCTCATGCACAATATTTAGACTTAATCTATACTCAGTCTGACATGCTCTACGACAAAATTTCTGACGCTCCTAGACCATAATTTTCCGTTCCTCCCCATCCTAAATCGAATAGGGACTCTCATGCTAGTGATGACGTAATCGGTACCTCAAGCATGCAAACCGCAAAGGCTCCATCTCGTAGAGCCCTTGCAGTTTCTAGTCAAAATGAAAATGATAAACCTCTTGCCTTGCAGATTAATTCCATGTCATATGACAAGGGCAAGAATCCAAAACAACCAGGGGACAAGAAGAAAGGTAAAAATAATAAGAAGAAACAGGAGAATTCACCTCCCGAAAAATCTTCTGAAAACCCTGTTGGGCAAAAGAAACCTCGTCAACCGTGTTTCATATGTAATGAGAACCATTTCACAAAAAATTGTCCATATCGAGCTGAGGTTACGAAATTTTTAAAAACTTCAACTACCTCAACATTGTTGACTAATCCGTTTCCAAACCTAGAAACTAATCTGGTTGCTATCGATCATGCTTCCACATCACAAGTGCTTATGCTATCCATCTTGAAACAGCAAAATGATGCTTTGATATCGACAAGGAATAAAGATTATGGGAATCCACAGTCATCAAACAACAAGGCTACAGATACAACCATCGCCATGGTTTTAGTACAAGAAGACAATGGAATAGAACATCCTGTGTATTATTTAAGCCGCAACTTAAATGATACAGAAAGCAAGTACTCCTATGTTGAAAAGCTGGCCTTAACAGTTGTTCAAGCAGTACAAAGATTTTGATAGTATATTCTCTTTCGCAAAACCACCATTTTGTCAGATTGCAACCCTATGACCTACATTCTGTCACGTCAATTAATAGGGGACAAATATTCTAAAGGGATAGCCATTTTGCAAGAGTTTGATATGGAATTCACCAAATCCAAATCAAAGAAATCTCTCATCTTCACAGTGTTACATTGTGACCTCCCATCATTGTCCAACGATTTAACATCTAAAGCATCAATCGTAGACAAGACTCTATTTCTGATATCGTCAAGCAATCCGTGGTATGGAGATATACTCATCTATCTCCAAACCCAAACCTTTAGGCCTAATACCTCTCGCTCTGAACAACGGCGTATTCGATACGAAGCCAAAGACTACATGATTGTCGATGATGCACTTTACCGTCGTGGTTTCGATATAGTTTTACGAAGGTGCCTCATGCATGAGGAGGCTAAAAAAGCCCTAAATGACTGCCATTCAGGTGCATGTGGGGGGCATCTATCGAGTTACGCTACTGCACAAAAGATCTTACGAGCTGGTTACTTCTGGCCCACTATATTCAAAGATTACATAATTGCAGTCAAAAGTTGCCATGCTTGTCAAATTTTTTATCGCAAAACCGGATTACCACCTGCACCACTGCATCCAGTAGTCGTTGTTGGGCCATTCGCTAAATGGGGCATAGATTTCATGACATGTAACCCCACCTCGGTGGGGGGTCATGGGTATATCATAGTCTCTGTCGACTATTTTACAAAATGGGCCAAGGCGATGCCTACATTAAACAACAGTGGCGAAACGACTGCTCTTTTCTTTTTTAATCATGTAGTCTATAGATTTGGTGTTCCACAGGCTATAGTCACAGATCATGGATCGCATTTTTGCAATCACATGATGGTTGAATTAGCTGCCAAATTAGGACTGTCCCGTTATAGTTCTACTTCATATTATCTGCAGGCTAACAGATAGGTTGAGGCAATCAACAAAGTCCTTAAGCGCATGCTACAGAGAATGATTGGAGTCCACAAACGGAATTGGCATTTAATCCGGTACTCAACCCTGTGGGCATATAGGGCTTCGGTGATAAATGCGACCGAATTTATGCCTTTTCAGTTGGTGTATGGTTTGGAAGCTGTCTTACCAATTCAATGCAAAATTTCGTCTCTCAAGCTCACCCTTGATCTACTTCCCGAAACTTCGGAGGAAGAAGTTCGTTTCTTGGAACTAATCCACTTGGATGAAACACATCGTGACGCCACGCTGGCTAATGAAGCTCACAAGAAACGGGTCAAGGCATAATTTGACAAAAATGTCAAGCCTCGTGTCTTCTCAGAAGGTGACCTGGACTTGCTTTACGATTAGGACTCTGATAAATTGGTAATAGGAAAGTTCAAACCATTATGGATGGGCCCCTACATTGTCAAACAAGTATTGACAAAAATAACTAATGAGCTGGTCGATTATGATGGGATTCCACTGTCGCAACCCCGATATCTTAGGCATTACTATGCTTGATTAAGTGTAGTAATCTCTTTGTTTTGTTACATTTTTGTTTTCCTTTAGAGTTTTCATTTTGGTTAGGTAATCCGCTTCTCCTTTGTTGCAGATGGCAAACATTTTGGAACCATTTGTTGGGTATGCCAATGGAGCTAGTCGTAGTATGCAAAACCTATCTTCTGCGGCCTGGGCCATTTTTGCTCCAAGAGGCGAGTTAGTGAGTTTCAAGGGGATATGTATTGGTTGATCGACGAACAACATTGTTGAGTATAGCACGTTTATTGAACTTCTCTCTGATACCATTGTGCATGGCATACACAGACTCGTTGTTAGGCTAGACTCGCAACTCATCATCCTACAGCTTACTGGCGTTTATTCTGTTCGGAACCCAGCTATTGATCATATGCTCCTAAGAGTTAGGATTTTGGAAAGACAGTTTGATTCCATTCAATATCAACACATTTCCATAAATTTAAACACATTAACTGATTCATTAGCAAACTATGTGTTGGATAGACATTTGCAGCATTTGTAAAGAAAGCATTTCACATTAACATTTGCATTTGGATCGCATAACTTAACCAAAATAAAACTCCGAAAATCAAAAATATATAACTGTTTATAGTTTTTACAAAATATTTTGTGTCCAAGACAAAATCGGTCATATGACCAAGAAGCTCAAAAATGAATGCAGAAAAGCATCCTAGACTAATGATGCTGGTGATAACATGTCACCGCCTGTGCGATCATACGCAAGAGCCTAGTCCATCGACTCGGCACGCCAGTAGTATGGCGCTGTAACCTCAGAGGTAACTCGTCGGTCCTCACATCGTTAATACCAAGAGTGAGGCCCTCGATCTGATCCTGCAACTCTGCTAGGGTCTCTGCTATGTCTAGATCGCGAAGGATGGCCCTCCCTATAGCCTCTCCTGCTGGAACATTAGCTGCCACCCTTGGCCGTGGTGCTGGTCACATTGGCCCAATATCTACACAAGTATATGAGTTTGATTAGTCTTGATAACTTTTAAAGACACAAAAACATTATAAAACTGATAAAAAAAGATATGGTCAAATCATTTTACCCATAACACTCCACTGCTCGCCAGCTGGTAACGCCAAATCCAGGTCACCTCGAATATCCATCCCAACGTATGCATACAACGCAAAGACCATCTCCTGACGGTTGAACCACTCAAAGAAGGCATCAAAGAAGGAAGTTTGTGATTGACCAGTATGTCTGGCCATAAGATCAACCCACCTCTGCATCCGTGGTTCCCTCGGTGCTGGAAATACTAGTGAAATGTACTGAGGCTGCATCAGTGGAATCCTCTCTAAGGCAAAAGTAGTCAAGATGGAACCATAGCCAAAATTCTTGGATCCATTCTTTACCTTAGAGAGCTGTTCTTTTATGACCAGAATTATCACCTCACACCAATTGGACACCTTTCATTCCAGGCATTCCAGGGCATACTGCGTGTAAGATTTGTTTTCCAAATGAAGAGCCGCACTACCAGCCA
Organism: Pinus tabuliformis; assembly: GCA_031772625.1. Lineage (NCBI taxonomy): Eukaryota > Viridiplantae > Streptophyta > Pinopsida > Pinales > Pinaceae > Pinus > Pinus tabuliformis. The sequence continues at coordinate 649,394,251 of CM062818.1, read as the reverse complement.
ATCTAGCAAAGGTAAATAAAATGGTCCTCAAGGGTCAATCAGTGACATCCTGGATATTGATCTTGCCATCTCTGCTAGGCTAAGATCCATCTCTATAGAACTGATGGATGTAATCTCTCACAGATTCGCCTCCACGGGCAGATCCTGATAGTGAAAGAGGGGCACCACGCCTCGATAACCCTGTCAGAAAATAAATGTCCTCGACTGTTAATGGGATAGATTTTCCTCTGATTTGGAATACCTGGTTGATCGGATTCCAAGAATCGAGAAAATACTGCAACAAACTGATTTGTTGCCTCATGCTAAATATACGGAAGAATTTTAGCAAGCCACAGTTTCGTAATGCAGTAATTGTGCCCTGATCATGTAAGGAAATCATGTCGTCTTCTTCATGTTCATGTTCACGCCATGTGACGACCATCTTGATCCAACAAATATCTGAGACACAGACAAAAGATGAATTAGGATCCAAATTTGAGCAAAAATAGGAAAAATTTCATAAAAAATCACTGTAAAAGGATGCCCTTCTGCGCCCATCGCACCCTACCTTTGAGTAAGTTGGGATGCATACTGACTAGCCAGTTGGAAACTCAGTATGAATCACACCTTTCGATATTGGCAAGGTGCGATGATTGGGGAACGAAATCTTCAAACCCTAAGGGCCCAAAAATGTGAAAAAACATGCTCAGAATCAAAGGAGGATGGAATGAAAATGAAGAGCTTAGGGTTAGCTCTTACCTGGTCCTTACAGTGCAGGGAATAGTCCATCAGATCTCCTGAAAAATGAATGGTGTAATTTGAGGGGGAAAACCACTCTAGAGCTCCAAATCCCAAATTTGAAATAAAATGATGAAAATGAAAGGTAAAAGTACTTTTATGATTACTATTCACGTAATTCAAGCAAAATGTTAGTTTTAACTCATTTTTCATACATATATATGTATTTCTAATCAATTTGATGGAGTGATTGAGCAGGTTGAATGACCGATTAAAGAATACGATGTGATAAATAGCGAATTAAACATTTTGACCACAAAATGAGCAATGTTATCGCATGGTTCAAGCTCGTTAAAAAATAAACCTACCACTAAGCATATGTTCCCCCAGAGTTCAAGCTCATTAAAAAATGAACCCACCTTTGGTTAATAACCTTTGTGATTGCCATAATATCAGCCTTTTGAGCCTTGGTTGTGTTCCTACCATCACCTCCATTCTTTTGGCCAATCATACGCTTCCACTTGATTGTTTACCTTTTTGAGGAACAACTACAACGAGTGGTCCTGTTAGCCACCCTCTTCACAACACCATGTTTTGAGAAGTTCGAAGCTTACCCGGAACCAGTTGCTACCCTAAACACCACTCATTCCTCAAAAAACGAGTCCATTTTAAACTCTTTTCAGACTCGTTAAATATGAAAAGATTGTCGAGCTATTAGCCTCTCCAGCTCGCTAAAGTGATTGGAAGTGCCATCCCTCCTGTATATTTTAATCTTTTTCGGACCTGAGGGATTATCTAACGAAAAAGTTCGAGCACTTGTCTTTTTCGGCTCGTTAAAGTGATCGGAAAAGTCATCCCTTTTGTATTATTTTATCTTTTTTCGGACTTGAGGGATTATGCTATGAAAAAGAACTACTCGAGTTTCCTTTTCGTCCCTTTTTCAAACTCTCTAAACATGAAAAGGACCGAGTTATCCTTGTCGTTAAACTCGTTAAAACATTAGTGAAAAACTTGTCCACCTAGACAAGAACGAGTTTCACTGTCACTAGGCTCACTAAAACATAGCGACACGTTTGCCCGAAGGGAAAATTATAAAACAAGCATATGTTATCCTCCTCAAGCTTGACAAAAATAAAGAGGTACTGGTCAGCAATGATTGGGGAAAAGGGGAAGAAAACTTAAAGAATTTTATTGGTAGCAAGTCTCTCTTGAACATGACACTTTCACTCCATCACCATGATTGAGTCAGGTTGGGTTATTTCAATCGCCAGTCATATCACCATTGGTCCTCCATACCATCCATATTTTGGGGTTAATGCTACCAATCCATCTCAGTGTCACCGATATGTTCAAGAGAAGTCATTCAGAGAATTCACCATCCAGTTAATGTTTCCTCCACTGTAATACCTTCACCCTCCATTTTTGATGGCCGCCATTCCTGAACCTTGTATCATCAGATTGTTTTTTCACCTCCAAAAAATCATTTGCTTCATTGATGTGGGATAAAATAAGGCCCTCCTACGATGGGCCACTTCTTGTCGACATCAGCTCATTATCCAAGAAGTTGACTTAGAAATAACCCTTTTAGTACTTTGAAGCTTGCATGCCTTAATGGAATGTTTCTCACTTCCGGCGATAGGTTTACATCAATGGCCTTTCGATCGAGAGATTTTGCGTGGTGTTCGACATCGAATAATATATCCACACCGCGTGAATTGTACTGTAGTACCTTGAGGGTCATTATCATTATCGGTGATTCCTCTTGCGTTTGTTAATAGCTTACATTATTGGCTAGTAATCAGGCAATGTCTATCCATGTTCGACTTCAAGACATCTTTTCACATGGATCGACTTGTACATCAGGTGATGAATGAACGAGTTTGAAGACCCCGGATCTAGTTTCATCCATCCGAGCTGCAATATATTCAAGAAGATAAAGCCATCAAATGTACATAGAAGCTGCACAGATGATCATCCAAGCTAAGGGATGATGACTCTACATATAGAGAATCACTAGTCTACAACTGTACACGATTATCTGTTCTATGTACATGAAAATGAATTTATAAATTTGAGCATGGGAATGCTCGCCTCAGCTGGATCATGGAAAATTATGTTGTGATGATGTATTGTATTGTATCTTATACAGGTCACCTTCCAGGTCGAATACGTCGGATCCTCATGATAAAGCATTTCACCCGACATCAAAATATTTATGACTTCATCCTTTAGGGAGCAACAGTTATAGACATATTTGGGCACTGCAACCCCAATCTTATATGTCAATAATCCAAGGGCTCTTTAACCCCTAAAAGTGTTGTTTCGTTCCCTAAAGGATCATGGTCAATTGATCACATCATTCCCCAGAAGTTCCACCTAAAAAACCACTCAGAACTGGCCAAAAATGCACCATACTGACTGCTCCACTATCAGGGTACGATGCATACTAACTTCTACACTAGCCAGGTGTGATGCATATTGAAGAGGCCTTCTGTGGGGTGCGATGAGCGGAAATGGACAAATGTCTAAGACAGTTTGCTAAGTGGATGCTCGTGGAATCTTCTAGAAACTTCTCCTATGAACTTGCCTCTCTGAATTCGCCCAGGGATGAGTAAGAGATCCAAGAAATCTCCAAGTGCAATCAAGAACAACAAGTCTAATGACACTAATCAAAAACCCAGAGATGACTCACACCCTTGCAGACATCTATAAATGGATCCCTCATCTTAGGGATCTGGAGGCTGGAATTTTGTAATTTGTAAGGAAGTGTTGATAGTTTGTCTTTGAGAAGGAACATTGTATTGTTGGGTGATCTTGCTTTTCATGAGGTGAAGAGAGCTTTGATGCTGGGAGGATGATGCTGGATCAGACAGTTGGGTTGTAATCCTCTCTTCTATTATTAATAAAGTTCTTTGATTTTTCCTACATACAATCATGTATTTGTGAATGTTGTTATTTGTAAATGCCATTGTATGCTCATTGTATTTCTGATTCTGCAATGCTTATGATATCATAGATAGATATGCTTTGATGGTGTTTTGTTACTTCGTTTCTACAGGTGTTCTCTAAGCGGGACAAGTAGGAGAAGAGTCCAAGATTTGTCAAGGACGAGAGAAATCAAGCAAGGAGTTAAGCAGAAGATATAGGTTGGTCCCTTTGCTTCTCTCTTATCTATCATACATAGAGGAGATCACAAATTTCTTTGCTTGTTTGTTTCTAGGATAGTTGCCAATCCTAGTGGGACTAGCAGATTGAAAAGACACTAGTTTTCCCAGAAACAATAAACACTATTGAATCTGCTTGAGAAATCTTGGACTGTCTCATCGGGCTGCCTTTTTAGATTCCAATACTCATCCATAATATGAAAAGGGTTCTTTTTAACCTCCCATCTATTAAGGAAAATTATGCTTTAAAACTATTGGAAATTAGGAATACTTCTAGATGTCAAACTTCTATACCATTTCCTCACTTTTCCTGAAAGGCTTTGAGCAAACATCCTCAATTTGACATCTTCATGATCGATTTGCTCCAAGTCAATGAAGTCAATGATTTTTTCTACATGTTTCCTTGCTGTGATATTAGTTGTACCATCAAATTGAGGTGTTCTTTGATCATAGTTCTTTGGTAGCTCATGCAAAGGGAATGACAATTTTAATGATGCATACTAGACAGTGGTCATAAGTGAGGTCTGAGATGAATTTGTACTTGATGGACTATGTCTGTTATTTGGATCTTGTTTGAGACAACCAATATTAAGATGTGGTGCATTTTCAGCTTCAAGGGAAGGATATACATTCGCAAAAAGGGGCTCATGTGCAAATTCATAATATTGATTTGGATTTAATAGACCAAAGAAAATCCTTAAGATACTTTCAGGAAAAGACAGAAGGTGATTGAAAAAACATAATACTATATCCTGAAGTAAATTCAGGTCTAAATACCTGACTTTCACATGTTGTCTTCCCATCCTTGTGTTGAAAAGGCGTGTCCTTCTTTGAATCTGATTTGAAGTTTCTTGGAAGTTGGTCTGTGAAACCATCGATTCTAGATTCTTTAACAGTGGAGTCGCCATGAAATCTTTGACCTATGGATACATTGAACATGGAGTCACGAGGTGAATGATACAACCTTGTTTTGTCTTATCACTGTCCACCATCAATATTCAGATCTGGAACCTGATATTATTTTCTAAGGAACTTGAAATGTTCAGGTCCCCAGTGGAGTCGCCCGAATGTTAGCACTCTTTAATTTTGGAGGTTTTCAAAGAAAACATAGAGGTAACCACAAACCACTTTGGAAGTTGAGATCTAACCCTACTAGCTTTAGAGAGGGCTCTCTCTATGAGATTTAACTTTATTTTATTTGTATATTAGGCTAGTTGTGAAAGTTAAAGGTTTGGTTTATGAATTGGTTTGGTTGGGATAGCAAGGGAAGAGCTATTGGGCAGTGAAGTCTACAAACTTAACATGGATCTCTCTCAGATTTTCAAAGGAGTTTCACAGGGAAAGGTAGCTTAACTAACTAGATCTTTTAGATTTAAATGAAATGTAATAGAATAAAAAGATATAGGTTCATTTTTTTTTTTTTTTTGTAGGCTAGTGCGGGACCTTTACATTTTTCCAACATACAACATCAATCACCTCTGCAGGACTCGAACTTGGGTGGGGGGTGCAACAGCCATCCGCCCCTACCATTACACCATGCACGTCATGTGCAAAGATATAGGTTCAATTGAAGCTGAAGAGCAGTTAATAATTTTTTAACTTGATATCAAAAGAAAACATTTAAATTATCCATAGCCAGAATCATAGTGTATCTTTCAACAAATTTTGTTCATCAACTTTATGTAAAATAATTTAGATTTAAGAACACATAAGTATGGAAAGAAAGAAATAAACACATAGACAGTGAGGGAAGTACTTCACCAAATATTCCAACACATGAATCTTGTGAAGAATCTCCTTTTTATTACTTGTCATGCCACTGGGGCTTGAAAAATATACAATAGATTTCTTCTGTACAAAAACCAACCCTTCATACTTCAAAAATAGAAGTATTTATACAAATTCTAAACTAAAATATCTTGAAAAAATATCAAGATTTATTACAAATATCTATACAAATATATTGAAATAGAATTCAAGATTTTATTACAAAAGGTATAAAAATAGACTAATCTGTTTAAAGAATATCAGTTTCTTGAGTGTTGGTATTATTTTTGAGCCTTTAAATGAGCAATGTTGTTTTTCCTGCTAACACATGTGCTTTCTTGTCCCTCTTTTCACTGCACTCGGTTTTGATTACCGTTGTGATGAATGTGCAATGTTGTCCCATGTTATTTTGTTTCTTGCTTCTTAAAATGTGTTGGAAATGTCCTAGTTATCTTCTTTTCCTTTGCTACTTCTACTGTTATTTTAGTTTTATGATTTTCCCCTTTCTTTACATTAATTTAATTCCATTCCTATACTATTGAGAAATTTAGGGATATAATTTTTAATCATAATATATCTGGAGCAAAGGGGCAATACTTTTGGAAATCTCATTGTCATCCATTTTAATGATGAATGCCAGGGAGGCTGATTCTTTCAAATTGTGAGTGGATGCATGTGGAGGGGCCACGTGGAAGCTAGGGACTAGAGGAAATGAACATACTATCGGGACAATGGAGGTGAGAGGTGACAGGGAGGTGGGAGATGATGGTGGGAGGGTGTGAGGATGGCTGGTTTTCGGGGAAGGGTATAAGCGGTAAGTAGTAATTGAGGGGGAGGGGTGAAAAATAAGGTAAGAGGGACACGTAGCAGCAGGTCCGGCTAGGAAAACCAATTTTTTGGACCCCCCCTCGCCAATAAAGGTAGGATGGAGAGGGGGAGTCGAAAAACATTATCGGGTGTTGATCGAAGCGGAGTCAATCTGGTCTATTCAAACATGAGGAGATTTTAATTAATACGTGGCCTTTGAAAAGGGACGGACCCAACAACCCTTTAAATCCACCCTATAACATATCGCATCCACCAAGGGCTTTCGCCTAATCGCAATCGCATTGGAGGGGAGCACATAGGACTTTAATGCAGACACGAACCTAAAAGCCTCTCGAATCCACCCTATAACATATCGCATTTGGACTCGGAATTAACCACAAAACAGGACCCAAAATCTTTCAAAATAAAATTTATAATCCTATTGGTTCTAGAAGGGGGTTGTGTATTACATCGGGGGCATATGACAGGCGGACCTAAAAACTTTAAAATATAGCGTAAAATCCTTTCGGATCCATCAAAATCACAATATGGAGGGGGTTGGTGGAGTTTGTTGACATATGGGAATTGCGATTGCGATCAAAATCGCCTGAATGAGCTGGAGTAATAGAGACTATTACATAGAACTTTGGGATATGCACTAGCGAGATCGCATTCGCAAAAGAGAAGGGGAGACAAGTTATTTTTATATGAGCCTTTACAAAATCTGATATGTTGGTATGTGGCCTATGGGCTCAGTTTATTGCATCGAGAATGGTGCGAGGTTTATGTTATAATATATGGTTGGGGCTTTTAATAAGCATGCGATATATAATGTGATATGATAAAATAAAAGGGATTTTGGCATGGTTTGTGATATATGGTGGGAGATGGGGAACACAGCTAGAGTTATACGAATAGAATGGAAATGTGACCATGGTTAGAATGATATAATAGGGAAATGTGGCTAGAGTTGGATATACAAAGAGAAGATGGATTAAGGCTAGAGTTTGGTAATTAATATGATAACAAAGGAAAAATGGATCACGACTGGAGTCATATGGAGGAAATAGGAATCTGTAAAAATGGGGTGGTACTTTGTGGGTCTCGGCTAGAGTTAAAAATCATAATTGCATATTCATAATGGAGGAAATGATATTTAGCAAAGGATAAATGTAAATACAATTTAAAATTGTAGCAAAAATAGGTCTTGATCCTTTATCTGCTTTTGAAGTTCAAACTTTTTCATGGCCTATCTTTCAATCTAGGAATCAAATTTGAGCACGGGATATACCATTGGAAAGCTTCTTCTGAGAATGTTTTGATGAAAACACCTGTAGTCTGATCTGATCCAAACATGGGCATGCAAAAATATCCTTAAATCCTAATACTTGGTGTCTCTTTGAAAATAATTTGCAAGATGAAAGATTATTTACAACGTCTCAAACATAATAGGTAAAACAATAACTCATCCTATAAAATTTATAGGACCCTAACACAATCGACAAAACAAAACCAAACTTACCCTCCTGGGGAGCTACGGAACCTTTAGGAGCCAACCAACCCTTCCAGGTGTCCAACCCCTGACATAGCTTGATGTTTTTCTGAAATAGACCCTTAGTTGCTCCCATGACAAGCCTTCCATGCAACTGGGACCCTACAGTCGCTCGTACAATAAGGACTTCAACCGACCATGGCCTTTTTTAGGTAGTTTAATGCCAACAACCCCAAATTCTAAGCCACTTTTTTTAGGGCTAGGACTCAAGCCTCTACCAAGAACTTCATGAAACTTCCAAAAATGATAAATAACATGATATCAAGGCCTCTAAAGAAAAACTTCAACAAGGAACTAACGTGAAAAGGCCTAGCTATGACATAAATTTCATCAAACACATCATGAACATGTAATCTACAGGTCATATAAACACATCTAAGCATAGGGACTTCATACTTATCTGAGAATTGCCGAGAAGGTATGATTCCTCTCACAATAATTGTATTATCATCTATTAGGTGATACATTCATTAACATTTCATTTATGAAACAAAACAAAATGAGAGACATAAATCAAGTTTGTTATAAACCAAGCTTATAACCAGCATATGAAAAATGCAACCAAGTCAGGGACTTCCACGTACCACCTGACCGTAGATTGGATGAAACAAATATTTCTTTCAACCAATCACAATCAAACCAATTAAGGCTTACTTAGGCTTTATCGTGTATCCTGCCAAGGAATTTCTAGGCCCAAAAAATAAACGTGCAATATATTTTTTACTGCAATCCCACCATGTACCAGTCAAGGGATCATTAGGCCGTAAACAAGAATGGATGCCTTTGGATTTCTCCACCTAAACTGTGAGGAATTTTTCAATCTCCACCCTCTAGGATTTATCGTGTATCCCACCATTAATGGTCAATGGATTCCTAGAACCAATGAGGGCATACACATGTAGGCATCACTGTGTATCTCATCATTACCAGTCAAGGAATTCGTAGGCCCAATGAGGGTATTCACAACCAGAATTTACTGTGTATCCTGCCATTATTAGTCAAGGGATTCCTATGCCTTGTGATTTTTCCTGAGACTACCCCACTCAAATTTGAAACCATCCGACAATCCATCTCAACCAAGTAAAAGAACCCAATCACACCATGGCTATCCATAAATGGTAAGGCAAGGCTAAAAACCATTGTCACACCTGGAAACACCCATGCCAATGAAGGAAATAGAACCAAAAACACGCATGCATGTACCATGCATGAAAAAAATAGAGAGGAAATTATACGTGCAACTCAATACTTGCAAGTAATCCCATTGTAGCCGTTTGATCCCACTCTTCCTTGCTTGATATTTGCTTCCCTTTGATTTCTTGTCCTTCCTTTGCCTTCCTTACTCCAATGCTATAGTGCTCCAAGAATACTCTAGGTGTCGAAGAGTATGAGAGAGAAAATAGAGAGAGAGCTCCAAAATTGAAGTGACAAAAGTTTGTGAACTAATCCTCATAAGACTTCTTATTAATGAGGCCTCTATTTTATTCAATTTCCATTATTTTTCTTTCATTTTCCTCCTCACTTGCAAATTGTGACCTTTCACCTTCCTTTTCTCCCATTTTCCATTATTTTCAAAAATAAAATGCCAATTAATGTCATTTTCCTTTCCAAAGCCTTTTCCATTGCCTTTGCAAATTTACTTAGCCATAATAAAACAAGTGAACACCAACACTAGGATGTCTTGCCCAACATTGAACTTGGAATAAGTGTCTCCTGACCTTGGTCTTATTTTTCCTTTATTAACATTATTACATGGATTTTAACTCGGGGTTGTTACATGAAGTGCTACGTGAAATTCGTGTTGGGTTATTCATAGTACATATAAATAACACAAAATGTTTGATGCTTTACATGATGACAAAGACTATGTTAAAACCTAGATTTGGAATTGTGTCTTGTAAAAATGATTGACTTGTGTTGTTAACAACATATAGGTAAATAACACCAAACTATTATGACATGCTAATAGTAATGGAATGACCCATGGGAGTCTCGGTTGAAGCCACGAAACATTGGTCTTAAACCCTTTCCATTAATATAAAATGATTACAAGGGATACGACCTACTTAGCAGGGTATGTGTGTACATTTATACTATGTGCTGACATATTTACAAGCCTGCGAATCTACAAAGGTGGTGTTACCTTAATGTTGAGAGATTTATTTCCTCTTCTTAGCACAAGGATATTCTAAAACCCTTGCATGAAGGCTTAGTCAACCTTGCATTTTAATAGCCTATAGGTATTTGACGATATTCTTAGTGTTGCTAGCTAGGCCCTGAAAGCCCCTACGTACCACCATGGAGTTGTTTTTATGCTTTCCTTAGTGCATGGAACCCTTGACGTGTCACATGCAAGGTGGAGGCATTTCAAGAGTTTACTACAAACCCCTAATATAGTGTGACCAAAAATCCATTAGAGTGGCCATGCATTGAATTCCCTATCCATGAATAGGGAATTTTTATGGGCTAGACACATGTTGGAGTGGATTTTCCTAAGATTAGGAGTGGTAGCGCCATAATGTGCTTTGGTAAGCCACCATCGCCATCACTGACCATTGATGTCGATTTTTATGATTGCAGAACTTTCGTGGTAGATTCATGGACAAAATGATGAGTAGGAGGTGCTTGCTTAAGAGCTAGATCAAGCTCTCATGATACCCATTGAAATCCAAATTTGGTGCATCGCTTAAGGATGGGAAGATTTCATCTGGGTGGGCCATGGGAGGGATAGAATGTAAGTAGGTGTTTAACAATAGGAAGGGTGAAGCGCTAAAATTATAAGATAATTTCAAGCTAACCTTATCCTTCATTTGGATTCAGAACCCTTGAAGTGGTAGCCACGAATTGGCTACCAATATTTTCCTTGTATTGCCATTGGATAAGGGAAATGATGTGGCAAGGAACTAGTACCCCAGAGGTTTGTGTTGTCTGGTAGAGGGATCGATTGGGATAACGTCATCGAGGATGAGTTGGATGACATGTAAGCCCAACAGTCCTACTATTGGTTGGAGATGGCGCCCATAGGACAACATGGCTCGGTGGTTCAATCCCGGAGGAATCGCAAGCACGCTCGAGTAAAGGAAGGGGTTGATGTCATCTAAGATGATTTAAAAGACATGGTAGCGTAGTTGGTATGCCATTAGCTAAGAGGTTAGTTATGATATGCTTGCATAAACACTAGCTTAGCAATTCGATCATTGGCTAGAGTGGTCCCATCTACATAGGTCCGCCTAACGGTTTAAGCACGAAGAAATTACAAGCATGCAAAAGTAACTAAGTGGGATGAGATGGAAAGCATGTAAGCTCAACAGTTATTCCATTGGCTAAGAAGTGGGCCATTCACCATATTGGCCCAATTGATGAACACCTAGTCGCACATGACAGAGTTAGGATGCATAGGTGACAAGCGAGTATACTAGTCATGCTATTGGTAGAGAAGAGGGTTTGGAGGTGCAAGGGTAGTGACTAAGTAAAGCGTTTGGATGTAATGAGAAGATTGATGTACGCATAATCTCATGGATAGGTACATCATCTTAGCTACTCCACCATTGGTCAAGGAGTGGCTGCACTATCCACACAAGCTCGGTGGAGGAGCCCTAATGGAAAATAAAAGAGTGTGTTGGGACAAGGGTACCATGATGATGTCATTTGGTGGGATCTACTAGAGTTAATGGAAATAAGTGGCAGACATAGTCACTGAGATAATTCATTGAGGTGAATTGAAAGAGAATAATGAGGCACTACCTCTTGTAGGCCAAACAAAACTGGGGTGGGCAGAGGTAAGGACCACTAGCCACATGTTTGCAACACCCTACGTTTGTGACATCAACAGGAGGAAGGGAAGGGTGGCACAATGATTATGGGCCATCAGATAAGTGGAGATAGCGAGGACCATCAGATGTAGGCGTATTCCATGGATTGGAAGCACAAACGATGTGGGTCGTCACTTGGTGGGAAGGTTAAGGCGAAGTAGGATGTGATGTTAGGTGGGGCCTAAGCATGGAAAAATGGCAGAGGATCACCACTGAGGACCCAATGATGGGCGCATCCCCATCCAAGGTGACATTAGCAAGGAGAGGAACCCATGTGCACATCGTTGATTTATTTTTTATGATCAAAGATAAATATCACATTACACCCGCCCCCTTGTGATGTCACTATGGAGCTGACCCCCCGCGTAAGTTGTAGATTTGCCTCAAATTATTCATGGCCGCTAAAATTGCAATGCATAGCAGGGTCTACCAGGTTGGATAATGGGCCAATCTCCATTACCACAAGGAATTAAATGAAATAATGGGCCCATTCCACATGGCATCCTAACATGGGATAAGGCAAGGTTCACACACACACACACACACACACACATATAGCCAAGGAAAGAAACATAAGGAGAAAAAAAAAATTAATGTATAACCCCATCCCTCTAATAGTTACAAGAGGAATTGGGTTAAATTGGACAGCCATCCCATTGGGAAGTTAAGGTGGGATAGGTTGTTATATAACTAACTATGGTCCCCTATAGACCTAACCTCCTAGAATAACATTGAAACTATCGAAATGACACTTATAAACATCATGATGTTTCCACATAAATTGTTGTCCTAAAATGACATCGCACACTTCAAGTGGGGAAACATCACACAATACATCATCTTTGAAGGGCTTGATGTCATAGGACAAGCAACATTATTGGATAACAAAGTTGTCTCATCCATGGCTAAACAAATAAATAACATATGGTTGGTGGTGTGGCATTTTCAACAGATTCAATATCTTGATGACCACAACTGAGATTAGGTTCTTTTAGCTCTACCATCAATAATGAAATGTATTGGCATCCCTTCATTCACATTTTTGAATGGAAGTGGCACCCCCCCTCTTCAAGCTCCTCTAGCTTTTCTATTTAGATTTTTGTGGTTACAATGGTAGCACTAGTTTCTGCATTAATGATCCAGTTTCCTTCATCATGTTCTAAATCAAAATAAAGATAGATTCTAATTATTTTTATTTAATATCTACCTATAATGATTGTTTCAAGTGGAATTCATGAGTGTTGTTCTAGGGGAGTTTTTCGAAATCACACCACTTTCAGTGCAATTTTTCAACTTCCCATTACCTTCCTTTACTAGTGACTTATGATAGTTGTCTTGAGGTTCGATCTCCTCACTTTGTACCTTGTTTTGTGAGTTTTGGCGACCTTTTCTAAGCTTTTATTGTAGTGGATTTCTAGAGTTGAACTTCGACTTATTCCTCTACTTTTCTTTCTACTCAATTTTGACATCATATCAATGAGTGACTCCCAAAGAGGGATGTTTAAGAAATCCAACTCCATTTGGATGTATCTATGTAGACCACTATGGTACTTCGAAAATAGGTGTTGCTTGAAATGTCTAGTATGTATATTTGAACACAAATTATGGAAAATATTTGTGTACTGTAGGATTTTCTGGCCTCTCTCTCTTGTCACGGGGTTGTCCATCTCATGCAGTAGTCATCATAGTTCCCTATAAGGTACAAATCCTCCTTAAGGGAATCAAAAAAAGATTCCCAATTGGATCCTTCCTTAAATATTTTAGACTCCTTTTCATTGTTTCTCTCCTAGTAACCTTCCAACAAACATTTAACATGAGGAAGACATTTCAGGAATGCAGAGGTGATATTTTCATTATCATTTTTTATGGACATAGTAATATCCCTTTAACATATTTAACAGTTTCTCTAAATTTTCTACATATATTTGGACTTTAAATAAGGAGATATCAAAGTTAACTTATAACTTGAAGAGTGTTGAAACTATGAAATTGTCGTTGGTTGAAGGTGCCTTGGCTCTTGTTGGAAGTTACCAAAGTATCTAGGAAAAATTGTCCACCATATCATTCCTCCACCGTGTGAGTGTCTCCTTGAGAAAAAAAATTTATAGAATATCTTTCTCCATCATCTCTCTTTTATTTCTCTATAGGATGCCACTTTGGTTAGTGAGAGAAAATATTCATGAGAGAAACTAGCTCAAGACCCAACTCTCTATACACTAACCTCATTAGGGACAAGCACTAAGAAACAATAAGGATCATATCTCTTTAATACCACTAATCCAATGTGTATAAGGAATCAAATGAAAATAAAGAAATGAAATCAAGCAGACACATAGAAATATAATAAAGAGCATAAAAATATATTGAAACCCCAACTTCTATTAAGAAATAAACTACTAGAACCTCGATGGGGGTGGACGAGCATAGTGAGAGGGATCTCAAGGGGGGGGTTCCCACCACCCCACTAACTTCCACAATGATTAAGGTGGGGGTGGCATTGAAAACCTCCCCCATGCATGATATAAGTGGGGTTATTATAATTAAATGCACTAGCTTACCAAGTTAATTCATTTTCCTTTGACAAAGGAGATGTGGTGGAGAGAGGAGCAAGGGTTTCGATGGTTCTAGGGATGTTGGTCCTGTCTCCCATGTTTTGATTTTCCATTTTTCATTATGGTCTATGTCTAAATGCAAGGGGAAACACTTTAGAATTTGATGGTTGGGTGGTTTTAGGGTGGTGACACCATCTAAATCCTCTTCTTGAGGGAAAATTTTATCATCCTTAGTCACCTTGTGGCTTTAGTCACCAACAAGGGGGAGGGTCAACCTATATAAAATGTCATATGGGAAGTAGCTAAGCGTAGGATGCACTGCATCTGTAGGATATTGGAACTACAAACACACGACTTTGGTAGAGGTTTCATGGTGAGTTCAACATATCCTTGAGGTAATTATGATTGCATCATTTCTTTGGTTTGACGACATTATTATAGTATTTCTTCAATTCATCATATATATTCAGACATGAATTGGATATATGGCTAGGGATTTCCCTTCCGAAGCTTCTGTCACCAAATGTTTCTATCCAATTATTGTTCTAGGTTTCAATCGAGATTCCCCTTTTTTGCTTAGTTATTTTGGGTTGGTTTCCTCTAACAGGGGACTAGGCTTAGTTGTATCTTATCCCTTGTGTTGTTGGTCTATGGGGGGAATCTTCATAACAATGTCTAAGTGGCTAGCTAGTGGAAGGAGTCTTAATGGAATTATATACCCATGGAAGGCTCCAATGAACCGTAAATGGAGTTTTCCTCAAAATTTGATTTCTAAGCACCCCCATACGAAGTATGGAGGTTGTTTTGGAGTATTGATAATTATTCCTTTCCATCGAGGATGAAATCATCAGGGAAGGGTGGAGGATGGGAAATCTAGTCGTTCCCATCCTATACAATCTCGACCTAAGGTTCAATCCTGAGAGGTGGGTACCATTTTCTAGACTGCAATCTCTCCTGGTAACCAATCTAATATAGAGAGACTAGAGTGAATTATGCATTGTGAGAGGAAATATCTCTCTAACTCAGAACTTATCAGAGAAGTCTTACATTGGCTACCAGATCGCAGTTACACTAGGATGAGAAGAACTCAATACATCTGTTTCGTCACCTTACACTGGAAGCTGAAGAATTTGTTGGGACAAGTCCTCAAGGAGAAAAATGATGATCATAATGAGATGATATCTTTCCTTAATTACTTATAGAGAAAACAGTAGTAGATGCAATACAGTTTGGTTCTCTTGGAGGCTCATATAAATCATTTGGATGCTTCTCTAGAAGACATGGAGTGGAACATTCAATACAAATTTTCACATCCATCACCTCCAGGTTCTAGCACAACAAAAATTGCGCTGGTAATTTCTTATTATTTCTGATGATTAGAGGTTGTGTGCAGATCTTGTTGTTTTTTTGGGGTATGGGTACTCTCTTACTTTATATTTCTTGTAAAAATCTTAGTGAATCAGTTGCCAACTAGTAAATCTAGTAGGAGTGGGGCTAGCACAATTTTGAAAAGATGTAGAGAGCTATGTCAATTTTTGACTTAATGAAAATTATCTTTAATCACCAAAAAAAAAAAACAAAATAGTAGAATATTGTACAACTCAATTGAATACAATGTGGTATCTATCTCTAATAAGACATAGAGAGAGAGAGAGAGAGAGAGAGAGAGAGAGAGAGAGAGAGAGAGAGAGCACATGCATTTGGAATAACTACTAGAAGAGGCCAAAATAATGGCCTTTTAACATAAATAAATAAACCTGTAGGTAAAAGAACCCTAACCCTATGATATGAAGCACCAAAATATTTACAGCCTCCAAGGTTCTTAGTTGATTGATCAACTTCCCTTGGGTGCAAATTTTTCATACAATCTTTGTTTGGGGCACACATAGCTCATTGGAAATAACAATATCAGGACTAAAACCTTTGACTAGGGCCAAGGCATGGATAACAATCCTTGTCCCCTTGAATTGTCAAAAAAATAGTTTAGGGCATCAAAATTGACCAAGAAATTTGGAACCTAAAAGAAAACCATGGAAAAACTACTAAGAAGATAGAGAATCTTTGAGTCAATAGAAGAGATGAGTGGCCGTCAATACTCACCTAGATCACATATGGTGAATTCATGTCAAAAATTCAAAAATCACTTGGGATAATATTTAATAACAAAACTAGAGGGAAAACTATACGTAGTTTCTTTGTTTGTATATTTAGAGTGGGAGGTATCCTGATATGATTAGGAAAATTAGCTTTTCTGTGCTAAAATTCCTTTTCAAAATATATTAAAAGTGCTTGAGGGATTATGAAATCATTTGCAAGTTTAAACATGGGTTTTTGAGTCTTTATATGTAAATTTTACTTGCAAATTAACATAAGCAAGTGATAGAACAACAACATATAACAGACATAAACATCACCATAAACAGTATCACAACAACACATGATGAAGGAGTTCACCCCTCCTAGGCTATGTCTCCTTGATCCATCTTCCAATGGCTTGGCCCTCTCTATTATGCTCAAAATGTTGAATACATCAGCTTACAATGATCAGAAAGCTCATAAACCTATTCCAATGGCTTCAAAAATCCCAAAAATGCTTGTGTAGCCTCCTTTTGCTCTTTATTTTGTCAAAAAATGAAGAAGTTATGACCTTTTCCAATCTTCTGCTAATCGCACCGCAAATTTCCCAAATTCTACACCATCCTGCAATTTTGTCCAAAACACGCTAATAGAGCAACAATTTCGCTGGTTGAAATTGTCAGACACTTTAAATTTTCGCTAACGCCTAAATTTCAAAAATTGTGGCCATGTGGGGGACCACGTGCCCGCCACTAAGGAAAACAACCCACCCTCACTGGTCAGCCCCCTCTCCCATCTCGTTGGTGGTCATGTGACAGTTTCGCAGCCAAGGACCGATCCCTGTGGGTTGGCCCTACCTCGAATTGGCATGAAAGTGATATTTAAATATATGCCAAACCCGTGGTTTAATAAGAACCGTTCTTATGGCACATTGGTAAGAGGTGTTGGTTATGTTCTTGGAGGTCGTGGGTTCGACCCTCATTGCTGCTACCCGGACCTCAATCAAACTTTTAGTGGCTCTCAAGGTACCGCATGGCGGTCTTTGGCTGGGCCACATGTCAGCCTATTGTTGGCTACCTTCCGACCAATAAGAAACCCCCAAATGCACCCCATCAAGAACCACCAGTTGGCATCATATGATTCGCTGGAGGATGTCAACCAGTACACCCTGCCATCTCAACCTGCACAGTTAGTTCCATGTCAGCAGTATGGACTTCTGACTGGGCTGTCGCATTTTGCAAAAATTTGCTTACTTGGGAAAGTCAACAGAACATGATTTTGGGAGCATACGTCATCCGTTTTACGTGAAACTAGTTGCGCCAGATTTAGGATGACGAGAACTACACACTCATCAAGGTTCCACACAGATCTAATAACTTTGAATTTTGAGTTGTTTTTTGAGCACCTAATGATTGTTTCAGTTGTCTCGCAGGTGAGGGTATAGTTCCCTTGCCTTTCCAATCTCGATCCATTTTGCCTTTGAAGGATTTGTTCCCTTGAGCCCCACTTGAAGGTAATCCACATTCCCTCATTTTGAAGACCTTGTTCTTCTATCAAGAATGGTATCTTGTTATAGTTCATCAAGGTATTTAGGAGAAAAATCCTCAATGGAAGGAATTTGGACATTTATCCTTGATCTTTAATCAAAGGAGGCTCATACAACCTTAAGTTCTCAACATTAACAACAACATAAATTTTCATATATGAAGGCAAATCCAACTAGAAGGCATTGTTACCAATCTTTTCCAAAATTTTGAATGGACCATATCTAATTGGTTTGAGTTTTTTACCTTCTCCTTGGACCCTCTCTTTGCTAATGTGAAGCCAAAATTCATCATTGACTTGGAACTTTTGATCTACACGATCCTTGTCATGCCTTGCTTTGTACTTGCCTTGGCTCTTTTCAAGTTGTTCCTGAATTATTTGGTGTACCAATTGGATTTGTTCAGTGAACCTTCTTGCTTTGTCTATGTCACTATGACCATCAATACCAACATTTTTTCCAAAAATGAAATCCAAAGGAGAATTAGGCAAGTATCCCAAACATGCTTCAAATGGAAATGTTTGAGTTGAAGAGTGTTTGGCCCGGTTGTAAGCATGTTGAATATAAAGAAAATGTTCATCCCACAACTTAGGATGCTCACTACAATACCCACGAAGGAGATGTGTCATTGTCTTGTTCACCACCTCTGTTTAACCATCTATTTGTACATGAGATGTTGTACTCTTTTTCAATTTGGTGTCCATGAATCCGCACAAGATTGACCAAAAATTCCCAACAAAGCAAGAATCTCAATCACCAACAATGGATGCGGGCAATCCATAATGGACCCATACATTCTAAAAGAATAACTGAGCAGTTTTTTCAGCTGTAATTTTCTTTTTACATGGCATCAAAATACACATTTTGCTGAACCTATCCACAACTACATACAAATAATCATGACCTCCTTTTGACAATGGAAGACCTCCTACAAAATCCATAGAAACACTCTCCCACAGTCATGAAGGAACCAGAAGTGGTGTGTATAACCCTAACTTCCTATTGTTAGGCTTACTGAAAGCACATAATGAACATCCTTTACTAAAATGTGACAGACTTTCAAGCATATGAGGCCAATAACAATACCTCTGTAGTTGTGCCATCGTCTTACTTACACTAAAATGACCAGCAATAAGAGAAATGTTTGCTTCTCTTATGATGTTGACTCTTTCTCCCTCTGGAATACAAAGCTTGCCAAGATGGTACAACAAGTTATCATGCAAATGATAATCCAATTCCTCTACTTGGTTACCTTGACTCAAGCTTGCATAAACATCCTGAAAGTCATTGTCAAATGCATATTGCTCAATATAAATTTCATGCAAAACAAAATTATGCTTGAGTAAAGTAGGGTGTAGAAATTTTGAATAATATAACACTTATTCACAGAGATTATCCTGATTATACACTATTTGTGGAATGCATGCATAATACATAACCTCCTCTACGTTGATCACCAATTTTGCAAAATTAGAAACAATGAAACATCAATCGCATGTGCACATTAACACAGTATGTACTGGGGAAAGCATACCGCTGAAAACCCCCAACTATTTTTATATTATAATGATAGATAACATGTAACAAAACATAGTACAATACTCCTCACAAGTACTCAGTACTATCTCCACCTGTTACACACAAACTAGCTCAGATCTGAATCAAGTCACAGGTTCAAATCTCCTCCATTGTTTGCCTGCCTCTACTGCGCAATCCAAGATGAGAATAGGAATGATCCAAGCTCATTTTCATTGGCTTGTGCTATGCAATCCTCATTGGCAATCTCAAACACTGATTGTGAAAATCTCATGCACAGCTATAGTCACAACTGATAGTAGTCTCCACCTCTAACACCTATCTCCACTGAACTGTCCATGCACTGAGTTAACTGATGTATTCTTTAGTTGCTTTATGAGTTAATAATTAGTGAAATAATTAATAATTAATTCACATCACTCATCACTAGAGTATTTGCAGTTAGACTAAATACAACTAGTTCAACCAAGTCAAACTAAACATAACTCCATCAACTCCTCAATCAACTCCACCAAACTCAATCACTTGAGTTCTAACTGAAGTCCATCATACAATAGCTCAACTGACCCATAAGAAAAGTCTATTTCCTTCTAGCAGTTGCATGTGCCACATCCGTAGCTTGAACTAAAGTGCTCCAAGAGGATAAGATAATGTTTATAGTCCAAATATTATTAAGAGCTAATAATATTCGACTGTTCTATTTTTAGCTTGGCAGTCTAAAAATAGAAGTCCATATATTTTTACCAACATGACCAATCACCCACAAATAGTATCCTACAACTCATACACCATGATCCATATGTGTAAAAATAGACATAGTCTAAAAATAGACTTTGCGCCAAAAATAGCCTGCGGGCCCACTTAGTGAAGGTGACTTCTTTTCACTAAGCTCCATCATCTTGTTGCATTTTCAACACTCCCTCTCAACAAGATATGGATTATCTGCAACCCCTATCCTGCCTTGGTGGTATTTGAATTTGCTCGTGGTGAGCGCCTTCGTCAAGATATTAGCATCCTGATCCTCCATGGGAATGTATGAAAGTAACATGATTCTCCGCTACACACAATCTCTAATATGATGGTACTTGATGTCGATGTGCTTGGATCTATCATGAAATACTGGATTAGCCGAGAGTTTAATGAAACTCTGGTTATCACAATAAATCACTGTAGGCTCCAAGTGTGACCCGAACAACCCCACCAGGATCTTCCTTATCATATAGCCTCGCATGCAGCCAAACTTGCTGCCATATACTCAGCCTCTGCTGAACTTTGTGCCACGGATCTTTGCTTCCTACTGTACCAAGAAACTGTTGTCGACCCGATACTGAAGATCCCTCTAGATGTGCTCTTTCTAGATCCCTCTAGATGTGCTCTTTCTATCCGTTGCGCTCCCTGCCCAATATGCATCCGTGAAGCCACATAGCTTCACCTGATCCTCCTGTCTGTACCACAATCCATATCCCGATGTGCCTCTGAGATAATGCAATACATGCTTGCCTGAATTCCAGAAGAGCTTGGTTGGCTTAACCATAGCTTGTGAAAGCTGGTTAACAGCATAGCATATATCGGGTCGTGTATTGACCAGATACATAAGCGACCCCACCAACTATCGATAAACAGTGGCATCCACTACCTCCGCTGAAGTAGCATCCTCCTTCCTCCAACCTCCAGGAAGAGGAGTATTAACAGGCTTGCAGCCATGCATGTTGAACTTCTCCAGTATCTCCTGAGCATACTTACCCTGAGAAACAAATAGTCCATCACTGCACTGCCAAATTTCCAATCCAAGGAAATAATGAAGGAGGCCCAAGTCCTTCATCTCAAACTCCCTAGCAAGATCCTCCTTGCATGAAAGTATCAACAGCTCATCTCCCGTCAAAATCAAATCATCTACATAAAGTACAATGATAAGCAACTTACCGTCCACCACAATCTGGTATAGGTTTGGATCCACCTCACCCTTGGAGAATCCAAGTCTGGTGAAATAACTATCTATCCATGTGTACCAAGCACGAGGTGCTTGTTTCAACCCATACAACGCTCTATTGAGCCAGCACACATGCGACTCGCTGCTGAAGATCTTGGAACCTTCGGGCTGCTCTATGTACACCTCCTCCTCAATGACTCCATTGAGGAACGCAATCTTCACATCCATCTGATGAATGTGCCACCCCATTTGCACTGAGAGAGCAAGAATCGTCCGTATGGAAGAATACCTTCCGACAGGTGCAAAGGTCTCCTCATAATCGATCCCCTCTATCTGTGAGAAGCCTCGGGCAACAAATCTTGCCTTGTACTTCTCCACACTCCCGTCAGCTACCTGCTTCACTTTGTAGATCCATCTCGAACCCACCAATAATTTCCCCTCTGATCTTGGGAAAATCTCCCATGCACTGTTTCTGACAATAGAATCATACTCTTCCACCATGGCATCTACCTATGCGGGATCCTCCACAGCATCCTCAAAAGAGGATGGCTCCATCATGACACATTTGCTCACAAGAGCCATGTATCCAGTGTACCAATCAGGTGACTGTCTCTGTATGCGCTGAGTTGTAGGTGGTCCTACAACCTTCTCTGCATCTTGATCCAGTCGCTCAGCTTTTGTAGTGCGCTTTTGCCCTCTGATGCTTCGCGTTGCATGAGTGGTCTCTTCCACTCCATGAACTTCATCTTGTGACTGATCCACGTCCTGAAGCTCATTCTTAGGAACTAATAGCTCCTCATCTGCATGCAAGTGTGGCTCCCTCTCAAGCGAACACTTCATGGCTTTCTCCTCCTGAAATTTGATATCCCATCGCACAACAGTCTTGCGACTGTCTGGAAAATACACACGATAGTTGTGGGGCATATCAGTGTACCCCACAAATATCCCAACCTCTGCGGTCAGCTCCAGCTTCTTCCTGGCATCCTTCATCACATGCATGTAAACATTAGAACCAAAAATCCTCAAATGGGAAATATCAGGCCTCTTACCAGAATAAGCCTCCTCGGGTGTACTCATGCCAAGTATCTTGTGAGGACAACGGTTCTACACATATACTGCAGCATTGCATGCGCCCACCCACAAGTGAAGGGGTAGGCCTTGATCATGCAACATCGCCCATGTAGCACCCACGATTGTTCTATTCTTCCGCTCAGTAACCCTGTTCTGCTGTGGGTTATGGGGAGCTATGAGCTCTCTTCGAATCCCTTCTGCACTGCAGAAGTGCTTGAACTCACCAGAGATGAATTCACCACCATTGTCGCTCCTAAGATCCTTCACCTTCTTCCCTGATTCCTTCTCGACCAGTGCTTTGAGCTCATAGAACTTTGAGTATGTCTCGCTCTTCTTCTGCATGAAGAAGATCCAGCACTTTTGAGAGAAATCATCAACAAAGATCACATAGTACCTATGCTTTGCTGTCGAAGCTACTGAGAAAGGTCCACACATGTCTGTGTGAATTCTCTCAAGGATCGTCGTGGCACGACTATCCTTCTCGTGAAAGGTGGCTTTCACAACTTTTCCCAAAGTACACCCCTTGCACTGATCGGACTGTGCAAGAGTGCCTTCAGGAATCCCAGTAGAAATCTGCTACAGTATCATCAAGGCTCCATGGTGAAGGTGGCCCAAACTCCTGTGCCACAGCTCGCCATCATCCCGACTCACCAATCCTTCTGCCTTGCATGCCATTGCTACGCAGCCATCTACATGCAATTGATAAAGGTTCCTAACTCGAACCACTATCTTCCGGGTTTCTCCAATTGTCTTACTGCGCAGGAAAGCCTTTCCCTCGCTAAAAACAACATCATATCCCTTGTCTTCTAACATCACCACAGAGATAAGATTCTTCTTCAATCATGGAACATGCATCACTTCCTTCAATACGAAGGGTTTACCAGACTCCCTCTCAAAGGAAATGGTACCGATACCGATCGCACTGTGTCTACCATCATCGACCATCTCGATGTGCACTCCAAGATCTTTCTCATCCAGATCAGAAAACAAATCTCGATCTCCTGTCATGTGAAAAGACGCACCACTGTCCAAGAACCATACCGATCCCATCACACTTGATACCAAGCATGCGATCAATGAAAAATCTAGCTCAAACTGTGAGGCTAAGGCCTCTCCCACTGCAGATCCAGCAGCTTGCTTATTTCTCTTCTTCTGCGGACAATTTGTGGCATAATGTCCGTGTTGGTGACAGTGAAAGCACTTCACCTTGGACATGTCCTGCTTCTTGCCTTTCGCACCGGAATGATAAGCTTTCTTGTTCTTCCCCTTCTTTTCTTTGGCAGCCAAAGCGCAATTTTCTTCATCAGATGCCTTTGATGAAGATCCGTCCCTGGTATTCCGCCTGATCTCCTCCTGCACAAGAAGTGACCAAAGTCTCTCCCATCCTGGCAATTTCTCCCGACCATTGACAGAGTCTTGATAGGAATGCCAACTCTTTGGAAGACCAAGGAGAGCCAAGCTCACCAAGTCCTCATCATCGACAGTCACCCCCACACTTCCCAGCTCATCCCGGCACTGAGTGAACTTCGTGAGATACTTGGGCATACTGCCTCCTTTCTCACACTTAATGTTTCTGAGTTTATCCTTGAGCGCCAACTTCCTCTGGTTGCTCCTGCTTTGGAATAAATCTGTCAACACTTCCCACATCAAGTATGGAGAAGCCTTTCCATGCAAGCTGGATACAATGTGATCCTTCACACCCTCCAACAGAATCCTTCGACACTTTGTTGTCTTCTTTTGCCAAGCCTCAACGTGAGCAGCATCAGTAGGCTTTCGGACCTCAGCCTCTATGAACTCCTTCAACCCATTATCATCTAACACTGCCTCCATCCTGTCTTTCCATGCAATATAATTCGAGCTACCTTCAAGGGCATACTCCAATAGCAATCCGTTGAAAGACATTTCAACTTTGACACAAAGAAAACACTACTGCAAATTCGAATTCCACTAGCTCAAAACTCAACCACTTCTGATCTAAAATTCGTGAGAAAAAAGTATTTCTCGTACAGAGATTGATTGTATGGTCTTTTACCGGATATCTCACCTTCCAAAAGAAGGATGAATCCAGAGGCTACCTGGCCTGATTACAGACTCTGTCTGAAGAAATAAAATGTAATCATTTTCTGAATAATAGATCTGATAATCAACTCTGCTTTGATACCATGTAGAAATTTTGAATAATATAACACTTATTCACAGAGATTATCCTGATTATACACTATTTTTGGAATGCATGCATAATACATAACCTCCTCTACGTTGATCACCAATTTTGCAGAATTAGAAACAATGAAACATCAATCCCATGCGCACATTAACACAGTATGTACTGGGGAAAGCATACAGCTGAAAACCCCCAACTATTTGTATATTATAATGATAGAGAACATGTAACAAAACATAGTACAATACTCCTCACAAGTACTCAGTACTATCTTCACTTGTTACACACAAACTAGCTCAGATCTGAATCAAGTCACAGGTTCAAATCTCCTCCACTGTTTGCCTACCTCTACTGCGCAATCCAAGATGAGAATAGGAATGATCCAAGCTCGTTTTCCTTGGCTTGTACTGCACAATCCTCATTGGCAATCTCAATCACTGATTGTGCAAATCTCATGCATAGCTATAGTCACAACTGATAGTAGTCTCTACCTCTAACACTTGTCTCCACTGAACTGTCCATGCACTGAGTTAACTGATGTATTCTTTAGTTGCTTTATGACTTAATAATTAGTGAATTAATTAATAATTAATTCACATCACTCATCACCAGTGTATTTGTAGTTAGACTAAATACAACTAGTTCAACCAAGTCAAACTGAACACAACTCCATCAACTCCTCAATCAACTCCACCAAACTCAATCACTTGAGTTCTAACTGAAGTCCATCATGCAATAGCTCAATTGACCCAGAAGAAAAGCGTATTTCCTTCTGGTAGTTGCATGTGCCACATCCGTAGCTCGAACTGAAGTGCTCCAAGAGGATAAGATAATGTTTATAGTTCAAATATTATTAAGAGCTAATAATATTCGACTGTTCTATTTTTAGCCTGGCAGTCTAAAAATAGACTCCGCCCATATGTCTAAAAATAGAATTCCATCTATTTTTACCAACATGACCAATCATCCACAAGTAGCATCCTGCAACTCATAGACCATGATCCATATGTCTAAAAAAAGACATAGTCTAAAAATAGACTTTGTGCCAAAAATAGCCTGCGGGCCCACTTAGTGAAGGCGACTTCTTTTCACTAAGCTCCATCATCTTGTTGCATTTTCAACATAGGGTCAATAATAATAGGCCTAGAAATCATATCCGTAACTTTATTGTAGATACATTTCTTATACCTTATTACCAAGTGGAATTGTTGAAGAAAACCCATCCATCGAAAGTGCCTTGATTTCTATGACTTAGATTAAGATTGCAACTATTGCACTGGCTGATGATCAGTGTGAATGATTGTTTCATTACCCATCAAGTAGTGTTTCCAATTTTTCACACTTTTCACCAATGCATGCAATTCTTTGTCACATGTAGGGTGATTAATCACTGCACCATTGAAAGTTTTTGAATGAAAACAGATACGCTTACCATGTTGCATGAGGATTGCACCCATGGGGTAGTCACTAGCATCAGTCTGGATATCAATGACTGTCTCAAGTCTAGAAGTGCATGAGCCGAACTGATCTTTTCCTTCAATGCATCAAAGGCCTTTTTTGTTTTCCTCCCCACTGAAAAACCTTTTTCAAACTTGCCAATGCATGCAAAGGAGCTGCTATAGAAGAAAATTTAGCAATGAATTTTCTCCAATATTGGGTTTCTCCCAAAAAAACTTCTTACCTCAGTAATTGTCTTGGACCTTGGCCAATTCAAAATGACATCAACCTTGGAGGGATTTATTTTCAATTCACCTCCTCAAACAATATGACCCAAGTAAACTAAAGAAGTTTTTTCAAACTCACACTTTGACATCTTTAAATACAATTCTTCTTTCTTTAAGACATCAAGTAATTTTCTCACATGCATGACATGTTCATTACAAGATTTACCGAAAATTAAGATGTCATCTAAGTATACTATAATAAGCTCATCAATAAATGGCCTCAACACATCATTCATCACATGCATGAAGGTAGAAGGAGAATTACATTAACCAAAAGGCATAACTAACCATTCAAGCAAACCTTGTTTTGTTTTGAATTTTGTCCTCCAAATGTCTCCTTCAGAAATTCTAATTTGATGGTAGCCACTCCTTAAGTCTAACTTAGTAAAATACTTTTCATCTTTCAATTGATCAAGTAAATCATATATTCTAGGTAGTGGGTAACGATTCTTTACTGTAATCTTGTTCAATGCACAGAAGTCCACACACATGTGCCATATTTCATTCTTCTTTGGCACCAATACAATATGTGAACCACATGGTGAAGAAAATGGCATGATGATCCCTTTATCCAACAACTCTTGAATTTGATTTTTAATTTCTTCACTTTCCATCACTGACATCCTATACATGAAAATGTTAGGAAGAGGAGTATCTTGCTACAACTGTATCTCATGTTGGATTCCTCTCTTGGGAGCCAATCCTTTTGGTTCTTGAAGCATCTCATTATATTGGTTAACAACATCAACCAATTCAGATTTCAATCGTGGATCACAAGCTTCAAGAGCTTCATTTTCGACATCATTCTTGGTTTTGATCATTAGAAGCACAAAATTCTTGTTTGATTTCACTAATCTTTTAATTTACCCCACATTAACAAGTGAAAAATTTAGTTTCTTGCTCTGAGCTCTCACTATATATTCTATTGCATCTTTGAACAAATGGTATTTTTTTTCATGTCTATGGAAGATAGTTTTTCTGTCATAGAGATATAGGCTGCCCAAAACTATACCACATATGTCTAATGGCACAACATTAAGCTCCACGTCATGTATGAAATTTGCAGTAATGGCGAATTTCAATTTACACTTTCTAGTTACTAGTAATTGTGCATTGTCATACACCCATCCTAATGGATATGGTTTATGACGTGGAATGGTTTCCAAGTTTAAAATTTTGAAAATGTTTTCAAATATAAGATTTGCTTGAGAGCCACAATTGAAAAGAGTATCAATTTTGTTATCTTTTGATATTACTCTTATGTGAAAAAGTTCTATCCTCTTCTTTTCATTTGGAGTTTCATTATGTAAATTTGAAGTATTAATGCTAGCAATGGATTCTTTTCCTTTCATACCCATGGCTGTAATTTTAGTTTCATCACCTCAATCGGATCCGAAATCCTATTGAGTGGTTGCAGTTGTCTTTGGTTTTCCCTTATCATTTCAGGATGAATCTTCCAACAATGAGCTTCAACGTCACCCTCTTTGGAACAATGCTTGCATGTTAATTTCTATCCTTCCTTCTTAATGGATGCACTTTTATTTTCCTTCCCTTTGAAACCCTTTTATTTTTCTTTTCCTTTAAATGGATTTTTGCTACCCTCTTCTGGAGTGTTTTTCCCTCTTTCCTCAAGATTAGTGGCTTGCACACACACCTCATCTAGATTATTGGGATTAAACCTAAGGATAGTATGCCTAAGGTAACTATGTAAACCCTGTATGTAGTTCAACAAGGTATCTTGTTATTGCAATTATACACCTAAAATTAGAGACATTTTTTTGAATTCTTGGGTGTAATCTTGCACATTTTGACCTTTAAGTTGTCTAAAGTTATGCCAATTCATGATGGCTTTCTGCATATAAGCTAGAGGGTAGAATTGTCTTTTAATTGCAACAATGAAATCAAACCAAGAAATTGAGATCTTACCGTGTTTTTTAATCTCTTCTTGTGTCTTTGATTCCCACCATACTAGTGCTTCACCCTTGAGCCTCAAGGAAGCTAATTGAATATTTATTTCATCCTCTTGAATATTTTGAATTCTGCAATAGACATCCAAACGATGAACCCAATTTTCAAGCTTCTCTGCATTCACTTCACCATTATACATGGGTAGTTCAAATTTAACATCAAGTTTTAATAGGGGTGATTTACCAGTTCCTTTTGAGGTATGTTGATGAGTATGAGTAAGGGTTGTGTTAGTGGAAGAGGGTGAATATTTTTGTGAAGAAGAAGATGAAGAAGATGGTGGAGAGGGTGGAGGTTTACCTCCATTTCCATTACCTCCTCCTCCTGAAGAACCTTCTCCTTTGGGAGGTTTGGAGCTTTCACCCTACAGTCTAGTATTCCTCTCTTCATAGAGGACCTTCACCATCTCTGTCATAACAAGGAAAGCCTTCCTAAACACCTTCTCATCCTTTGTCATGTTTGTAGGTTGTCCTTCATGAGACATTCTCACTGGAGTCTCAAATGCAACTTGAGGAAGAATTGGTGATGGAGATTGTGGCAACCTTGCCTCCTTCCCTTTGACCCAACTTCAAGGCTGTCAACTAACTTACCTTCTCCTCTCTTGAGTTTTAACCTTATAAGCATGACATTCACTTGCAAACAATTAAATCCTTCTTGCACAAATAAAACCAAGAGCTCTAATACAAAACTTGATCTGATTAGGAAAATTAGTTTTGATGTGCTAAAATTCCTTTTCAGAATATATTAAAATTGCTTAAGGGATTATGACGTTATTTGCAAGCTTAAACATGGGTTTTTGAGTGATTTTATGTAAATTTTATGTGCAAATTAACATAAAAAAATAACTGAACAATAGCATATACCAAACATAAACATCATCATAAACAGTGTCACAACAACACATGATGAAGGAGTTCACCACTCCTCAGATACGTCTCCTTATTCCAGCTTCCAATGGCTTAGCCCTCTCTATTATGCTCAAAAGTGTGAATACATCAGTTTACAATTCTTAGAAAGCTCTAAAACTTGTTGCAATGGCTCCAGAATGCCAAAAAATTCTTGTGTAGTCTCTTTCTGCTCCGGATTTTGTCAAAATCTGAAGAATTTATGGCCTTTCCAAATCTTTTGCTAATCGCACCACAAACTCCCCAAAATCCGGCACCATCCTACAATTTAGCCCCAAAACACACTAAAGAAGTGATAATTTCACCGAAAATTGGGCGAAATTATAGGACACTTTAAATATTGGCTAATGCCTAAATTCCGAAAAATGTGACCACGTGGGGGGCCACGTGCCAGGGGCTAAGGCCAACGGCCCGCCCCTACCAAGCGAGCCCCTGCTACCATCCAGTTGGTGGTCATGTGACTATTGCGCGACCAAGGGCCAGCTCCCGTGGACTGGCCCTACCCTGAATTGGCATGCAAGTGATATTTAAATATACGTTGAACCCATGGTTTAATAAGAACCATTCTTGTGGTGCATTGGTAGGAGGCACTGGTTATGTGCTTGAGGGTCATGGGTTCGACCCCCGATTTTGCTTCCTCGACCTCAAACAAACTTTTAGTGGCCCTTTTACTACCACGTGGCGGCTTCTAGCTCGGCCACGTGTTAGCCTGTGGTTGGCCACCTTCCGACCAATAAGAAACCGCCAAATGCACCCAATCCAGAACCACCACTTGGCATCATACGATTCGCTGGAGGATGTTGACTAGTCAACCCTACCACCTCAGCCTGCATAGTCAGTGCCGCGTCTACAGTAAGGACTGTTGATTGGGCTGTCACATTTTGCAAAAATTTGCTTGTTTGGGAAAATGAACAGAACATGATTCTGGGAGTATACAATGTCTATTTCATGAAAAATGAGTTGTGTCAGATTCAAGATGACGAGCACTATGCTGTCATCCAGATTCCACGCCGATTTGAAAATTTTGAATTTTGAGATTTTTTTGAACACTTGATCATATCCAAAAAAATATGATAATAAAGAATACTTTATTATTTAAATATTTTTATTAGACACCTAATCCGCTAAGGGTTATGGTGTGGAAATTGAATAGTGAAAGGCAGTCCAAGAGACCTCGGAATATGAATCCAACGGTCATAAAAAGGTATTATAAATGTATATCTTATGAATAGTAAATGAAATTTCTGATTATCTTTCATATGTTGTCTCCATTTATTTGTGTTCTCAACATGTTATTTGAGTAGAAGTACTCCTGCCTTACCCATATTTTAGCCATTGGTTTTGTGGCCTCTCTTTGCATGTCATTTTTGCGATCAATTATGCATTTCATGAATGGCTTGTTCGCTATATTCTAGCCCTGATTTCTGCCTAGTTCTATAGTAGCTCTGAGAAGTTCCATTGTATTTCTTTCCAATGTTGACATATCAATTCACCTGAGCACTTGTTAGTTTCAAACTCTATGATTTCTACCATGAAATAATTCTCAATCCTGGCATATGCTCAGTCCTTTCATTTATCAAGTTTTCCATTACCTCATAAAGCTCCACTAATTTGGCCTCTGCCAATAAATCTATTTTTTTCCTCTCTATGCCACCGAGATAGGGATACCCAAAATCGATTTTGATTCTAAACATGATACATGATTCATAGTCCTTATTCTTTATGCATTGATTCATATCCTTTGTGCAAAGTTTCAATTTGTTCATGCGTTGGTTGAATTTCGTTGAGTGTATAGTGTATCCATTAAACATTATCAGTCTTCAAAGAATGTAGTGTTGAAGTTGTGAGTCATTTGTGTTATGCACCGATGAATAGTTTGAGTGGAATGTGCATTGAGCCATGAGTCATTTAGGTGAATCAATGATACCATTAATTGGATGCATTCCCACATTGTATTCAAACTATGTTACAATCTGTAGCTATGCCATATATACATTTGTAGGTTCACACAACATGTAACTCTCGTATTAGTTCTTGATTTCTTCTCACATGCCTTTAGTAGTGCATAGAACCCCTAGAATAATGTGTTAAAACGCTAGGCATAGTCGATTTTCTGTGCATTGAGTTTTGTGTTGTCTCTGGTTGTACATTGAGAGTCATGTTATATATATATATATATATATTTGTGTGTGTGTGTGTAATATATTCTTTTTAGTGCAATTCCTAGTGGTCCATATTGAATCGTATGTTGTAAACTAGAGTTGATAGCAAGGATTTATGTGCAATAGAAAACAGAATGCACCACCTAGACATAAAAATATACAAAAGGTATTGAAGCCAACGATGGTGCATGTAGAGCCTCTACTCTACACCTACTTGTCTACCATTTTCCTCAGTTTTTCCTCATCTTTTCTTCACTTTTGCCTCATTTTCACTATAAAACCACCCAGATCATTACATTAGGTGTCATTAAGCATGATCAAGCAAGTTTTGCTAATGGATGACTATTTGTTTAGATTTTGACTTACTTGCAGGAATCCCGCAGCTATCTGATGATCCTGCAGCTATCTGATGATCCTGCAGCCTTTTTATTAAACGCAATGTTCCACGTGTCAGTTTGCCAGATGAGCCACATGGGCGCTTAGGTATCAACGTGCTCGAAGTTCCTGTCCCATTTTTCTAGCCATCCACGTCGTCTTTACCCTTGGTCAAAGCTGGTCAAGATACGATCAACTAAAGGCTGTTTAACAGTGATTGTGAGCTGCTAGGTCACGTCAGCTTAAACGGTGACTTGTCCACGTTTTGCAGATGGTAGGGGACATGATCCAACATGGGATTCATTGCCCATGATGACAGAAGCACCAGCTCGTCCACGCAGCCGTATGATGTGTCCAGGAACCATAATTACGCATTACAGTTAGTTGCTTTTCAGTTAGTAGATGTACGTGTTAGGCTATCTTAGAAATGTCTATAAATAGCTGCATCTGTGTACGCTCAATAGACTTTTTATCAGTTGTAATTTCTGAACTTGTGTTAATTTTAAGAGCGTTGTGAACTCTGTTTTTTTGGTGCTATTCTAGCACTCTGTTTTGTACACTTTTGCAAATGGAGGAATAGACATAGTACTGTTTTGAAGCTTCTAGATCTCTGAGTTTTCTTGTGGCTGAATGAATAGAGGGCCCCTGTTCATCTTAGCCTTTGTAAAGTATTTTATGTTCAGTATTTACTTATTTTCTCATTCAGCATTCCTTTAATCATGTATAGTTTCATTTATTTGCTTTCTTTTCTTTCACGTTGATCAGTATTACTTCTTTGCAGGTTTCTTTTAGCCCGGGATTTGTTTTTATGTGTGTGTTTGCTTTACAAACTAATGGTATTTGAAGTTGACAAATTCAAGTTGCTGCCTTCGTTTTTATAGCTGATTTTTAATCTTATTTCTCAAGGAGCTGCTAACACATGAATGATCTTCTATCATAAATTGTTATCTTTTAAGATCAGAATACCACTAACTTGCAGCTGGCTTTGAGTACTTTTTAGACTATTCTTCCACTACTTTCTAATCATACTTTGCATAGTACATATGGCTGAAGTAGAGAGTTAGAAAGAGCAAAACGTTATCACTAGTCTTTAAAGTAGATTTTTGGTTTTAAGAGCTTTCTAGACTATTCTTTCACTACTTTCTAACCATACATTGCATAGTACATATGGCTGAAGTAGAGAGTTAGAAAGAGCAAAACGTTATCACTAGTCTTTAAAGCAGATTTTTCCCATTTTTAATCACTTTTCTAATTCAACTTAAGCTACTTTCTTTCCGTGCTTTACACAGTACATGTGTTTGAAGCAGCGAGTTAGAAAGAGATAATCTTTATCTTTGGTTTTAAAAGTGACTTTCTTTTCTTTTATTTGCAGCTGCATGAATGGTGTCTAGTGCCATTGGAAGTGGTTATTTGCTTTCAAAGTTATTTCAAGATCTTTCAAGTCATTTATTTCTTTCAAGCATTTCCTTTCAAGCAAATAGTTAGAAATCACTAATCACACACTCTCACTCATTTAGGATTCACACTACACACACACCATCACTCACTTGTTTATAAATCATCATTCCATCTTAGGAATATAATTAACCGCAACAACACCCCCCAACGATAAGAAAAATCTAAGAGGTTACTTAAGTACATATAGTACACCTTCACTTCATCAGCTTACGAGCCCCGGGTTGACAATTAATACTAGCAATTTAGACAACACTAAATTGACTAAACATTTTGGCGCCGTTGCCGGGGAAGTGAAATTAAGTAGCCATATTCTTAGAAAAAAAAAAACATAAAATTTCAAGAAAAGAAGTTAATAGCCTATCCAAGTATGCTCTCCTCTTGCACTTTGAAGTGATCTGGAGGATCAGGAAGGAGAAAGTTATTGATTTAATAGTTTCTTGAGTATGCTCTCTTCTTGCACCTAGAGTGAACTGGAAGATCAGAAAAAGAACTATTTAACTTGACTTGAAGATAAAATAAAAAAAATGACATGCATAGAGCTAGAGATTCTAGGGGAAGGTTTTTAGCTAGAGCTTGAAGTTCAATTTTTACAAGTCCATCTGCTTCAAGAGATAGACAAGAGACACCTCCCTTATCTCCAACCGAAACTCCTAGTCCTAGAATTCCTGAAATTCAAGAGCCAAGAGTTGACTCTCCTACACCTTCTATTGAGTTTGAACTAGGAAGAGACTCTTCTCTTTCTCCTACAAGAAAACCAATTGTAATTGAGGAAATAGACTCACCTGAAGAGGAAGGAGAAATCTCTTCTCATTCACCCTTTGTAGAAGAACCAGAAGATTTTGAAATCCCTAGGAGAATCATCATGGCAGAAGAAGAAGGAGGTGGTAGAGGTAGAGGTAGAGGAGGAGGAGGAAATAATAATAACAATGGAGGAGGTAGAGGTCCCATTGGAGGAAATAGAGATGGGGATAACTCATTTGGGTTTCCCATTGTTAATGAGGACTCCCGAGCCACCATGAAAAACATATCACCATCCGTCCTCCCAAATTTTCATGGGTTAAGAACTGAGGACCCTGAAACATTCTTGTTTGAATTTGAAGTTGTGTGTCGAACCTATGACTATCTGGATGATACTCAGAAACTCAAACTGTTCCCATCAACATTAAAAGATCAAGCTTTGAAATGGTTCATGGGGTTACTTACTCAATCCATTAGGACCTGGGATGAAATGAAACAAACCTTTTTGGATAGGTATTTGGACTATTGTATGCCTACTAATCACAAGGACGAGGTTTTTAAAATGATGCAAAAAGAAGATGAGAGCTTAGAAGATTTACTTGAGAGATTTCAATATAATTTAAAAAGAGCAAAAATGAGTACCTTGGATGAAGAGACCTTAAAAGCCCTCTTATTAAAAGCCATTAGGGATGAATGGATAGATATCTTAAACATGATGGGGAAGGGGGATATTTCTCAACTTTCTCTCAATGATATAGCAGAACTTTGTATCCATCTCTCAAGGGGCAAATGAAAAAATCAAAAAGGGCCTAGAGATCCTTCTCTCCTTTGGGCAAATAAATCTGCAACAGGATCAGTGAGTAGGGTTGAAATCGGTAATATGCTAGATGAATTTAAAACTGACATCTTAGGGAGTCTTAGTGAACAAATTGATACCCTCAAGATTCAAAATAAACAAAAAGCAGAAGCCGAGGCTATGACTATCTTTTGCCCGAAGTGTAGAAAGAAGCATGCTTTAAGGGAATGTCCCTTGGAAGCGCAAGTTGTGGAAACCTGTGTAATTTTCTCAGAAACCCATGAGACCAAGGAATGTCCTTCAATCCCTGGCCTCAAAGCAGTCTTTCAAGAAGATCCAAGTACGCTTGAATCTCTTTGTTTTGTTGCAAGAAGACCTTGGCAGGGGCAGCAAAATCAAGGGTTTAACAACTCTATGAATTTCCAACCCCCACCAAATTGGAATCCTTGGCAACAACCTTGGTCACAACCACAAAATCCTTTCCAAGCATGGTTGCAAAGCATGCAAATGCAAAATCTTTATGGGAGATTTGCCCAATTCTATCAATATCCTCAATCCTTTCAAAATCAGCAAGCTCCCCAACTTCCAAATCAAGGTCAACAATTGTCATTGCCATTCCCTCAACAACAACAACCTCCTCCACAAAATCAAAATTCTCAACTCTTGCTACAATCTCAACAGAGGCCAAATCAACTTCCTTCTCAACCTCAACCAAACCCCAATAATAGGAATCCTCAAAGTGCTTATGTGATGGAAGGTCAACCACTCATGGAAGGTCAACCATTCCCTACCTATATGGTTGTTCCTCTCAATGAGGTACAACTCAGATCAGGTAGAATCCTAGACCAACCTTCTACAAGTGCTCAACAACCAAGCATTTCCGAGGAAGAATCTCTCAAAGTCAATAAGGGTTCTGAAGCATCCCTTCAAAACCCAAGCATTCCAGAAAAACAAAAAGAATCAACTCCCTTAGTAGAGCAACCCACATCTTCAGCTACTCCTCCTTTTCCTGAAAGATTGCAAATTGACAAAGGAGTGGAGAAGCAGATTTGGTTGCCTGACTATAGCTTTCTAGATGAATTGAAAAATGTCTGTATCAAGATTCCCTTGTTAACAGCCATTAAGGAGATTCCCATTCTAGCAAAGACAATAAAGGAGTTGAGTTTGAAAAAAACAATAAAAAGAACCAGAGATACCAAAAGGATACATCTAGTTGGAAAAATTGCAGACATTATGATGGGTAAAATTACCATGCAAAAATATGTGGATCCCGGTAGCCCTATTGTTAAAACTCATATTAATGGGGTTGAAATCCCAAATACCTTGATTGACTTAGGAGCCGCTATCAACATCATGAGTAGACAGACCATGGATCAGTTAAAACTTCCTAACCTTCTCTTTACACCTACTTTGTTGCAACTTCCAGATAGATCAATCATTAAACCTGATGGTGTATTGGAAGATATTCCAGTCTCACTAGACTCTTGGGAATATCCAGTTGATTTTATGATTTTAACTCCCAAGAACAATCTAGGAGGACATCCTCTTATTTAGGAAGACCTTGGCTGGCCACAGCTGATGCTTTCATAAGTTGTAGGCCTGGAGACATGTATATATCAGATGGTAATTCTACCAAGAAATTCAACTTGTATCCTCCCGCAAAGGCAATAACAGAAATAGGAGAAGATGAGTGGATTGATGATGAGGATACTCTTCAACCTGTTCTAACCATCTCTGAGATTAGTGAGGACAGTCAAATTCTAAATACATTAGAAAATTTTGAGATACCTTTAGAATATGACTCTTCACAGTTTCAGTTAGATGCAGACATTGAATATCTCTCCTCTAGACAGATGTCTCTCCTCTCAATGGAAGAGTTTGGTAGTTCTACAGTTGAAATCTTTCCAGGAAAAACATTAAACATTAACAAGCACTTGGAAAGACTACAACAAGAAGAATTAACTAAACTGTTGCAAAAACATTCCACTGCCTTTGCATGGGAATATACTGACATGAAAGGAATCGACCCTAAGACTTGTATTCATCACATTTATATTGAAGAAAACAGCAGACCTATTAGGCAGCCACAAAGATGGATGAATCCAAATCTTAGGGAAATTGTGAAAGAAGAACTTCAGAAATTACTCAAGGTAAACTTCATTTACCCCATTTCAGATAGCCAATGGGTTTCTCCCTTGGTTATAGTGCCCAAAAAGAATGGTAAATGGAGAGTTTGCATTGACTATCGAGAATTGAACAAGGCAACCTTAAAGGATCATTTTCCTCTACCTTTTATTGATCAGGTACTAGACACTTTAGCAGGTAAAAAGTATTTCTCATTCTTGGATGGTTTTAGTGGTTACAATCAGATTCAGGTAGCACCTGAAGATCAAGACAAAACCACCTTTACTTGTCCTTGGGGAACTTTTGCCTACCGAGTACTCCCTTTTGGATTGTGCAATGCACCTGCTACATTTCAAAGGGCTGTACTAGGAATCTTCTCAGATCTGATTCATGATTGTGTAGAGGTATACATGGACGATTTCACAGTTTATGGTAATACATTTGAAGAAGCTTTGGCAAATTTGGAAAAAGTACTGGTAAGATGTAAGGAAACAAATCTTTCTTTAAGTCATGAAAAGTGTTTTATGATGTTTACTGAAGGGATTGTTTTAGGACATCATATTTCAGGAGATGGAATCAAAGTTGATAGATCTAAAGTAGAAGTCATCTCTAAGTTACCTGTTCCAAATTGCCAAAGAGATGTTAGAAGTTTTCTTGGGTTTACTGGTTATTACAGAAGATTTATTGAAAACTTCACTAAGATAGCATCCCCTCTTTTCAAACTACTTACTAAAGATTGTGAATTTAAGTGGGATCCTGAATGTCAATCTGCCTTTGAAGCTTTAAAGACTAGAATATCTGAAGCACCCATTCTAAGGGGTCCAAATTGGAAACTCCCTTTCCACATTTCTACTGATGCTTCAGATACAGCTTTAGGAGCTGTTTTAGGACAAAAGGATTTGATCCCTTATGCCATTTATTACACAAGTAAGAATTTGACTCCTACTGAGTTAAATTACACTGTTACTGAAAAGGAATTTCTAGCCGTTGTTCATGCTATAAACAAGTTTAGACACTATATAACCGGCTATGAAACCTTTGTCCACACTGATCACTCTGCCATTAGATACCTCATGAACAAACCAGTCACTAATGGTATAGTTACAAGATGGCTTTTGCTTTTACAAGAATTCAACATAACTGTGTTAGATCGACCAGGTAAACAGAACACAGTAGCTGATTTCTTGTCTAGAATCCAAAACACTAATGAGGACTCTCCTGTAGAGGATAAATTTCCAGATGAGTATTTGTTTGCAGTAACTACCAAAACCCCTTGGTATGCTGATATTGCTAATTATTTAGTTACTGGAAAGTTACCTTTACATTTATTTCCTAATGAGAAAAGGAAAATCATTCAGGATAGTTCACATTATTCTTGGATTTCTAATGAATTGTTCAGAACAGGGCCAGATTTGATGATCAGAAGATGTGTACGGGAGGATGAAATGCCTGACATCCTTAAGGCATGTCATGATGAACCTTGTGGCGGACACTTTGCTGATAAGAGGACTGCTTATAAAATTCTTTCATTAGGATATTATTGGCCTTCTCTCTTTAAGGATGCGAAGCAATATGTTAAAAGGTGTGACAGTTGTCAGAGAGTTGGGAGACCAACTCTTTCAAATGAAATGCCACTACAGCCACAGGTATGCATCGAACCCTTCGAGAAATGGGCTCTAGATTTTGTTGGACCAATTAATCCACCATCCAAGCAAAACAGATATATATTGGTTTGTACTGATTATGTTACTAAGTGGGTAGAAGCTATAGCATTGACTTCTGCTACTGAAAATTCAGTTGTTCAATTTCTTTTTAAGGATATTTTCACTCGTTTTGGTGTCCCAAGAGAAATTGTAACAGATCAGGGGAGCCAATTTACATCAAGGATGATGGAGAAGCTGATGGAGGAGTATAAGATCAAGCATAGAACATCTACTCCATACCATCCGCAAGCGAATGGTCAAGTAGAATCTACAAATAAAGTTCTTGAAAGCATCATCACAAAGACTGTTCATCTTCATAGAAGAGATTGGACAGAAAGGCTTCCTGAAGCCTTATGGGCCTATAGAACTACGTGGAGGAACACCACAGGACATTCTCCCTATGAACTTGTTTATGGGAAGGAAGTCCTGTTCCCCATTGAGTTCCAAATCAAGACCTTCAAGACAGCAGTCCAATTGGGGATGAGCTTATCAGAAGCCCAGAAGCACAGAATGGACCAGTTAAATGAACTAGATGAAATGAGACAAGATGCAATTCTAAGGACCGATCTAGTTCAGCACCAAAGAATCAAATGGCATGATCGACATATCAAAGAAAAGAAGTTTCAAAAGGGTGATTGGGCACTCTTGTTTCATTCAAAATTTAAGGACTTCAAAGGAAAATTTCAAACTCATTGGCTTGGGCCATATGAGATTGATGAAATCTTCAATAATGGAGCAGTTAGAGTGAAGACTATTGACGAACTTCAAACTCCCTTTATTGTGAATGGCCACCGGTTGAAAGTTTACCACAAGCCACTTTCAAAAGAGGAGTTTGTTAAGTTGTTCCAAGGCGATTCTGAAATGAGGCTGGTGGAGAAGAATTCTTCTCCTCCATTAGCCTAATCTCTGTTTCTTTCAATTTCAGTTCAATAAAATAAAAAAAATAAAAAAATAAAAAAAATAAAAAAAATAAAAAAAAAAAAAAAGGAGAAAAAAAAAAGAAGAAAAAATAAATAAATGTATGAGCCTGAAAACCAATCTCTGATTGGCAGTCTCATGCAGAAAACATGAGGTGAAAATCAGGGTCACCTGGCACCTCATGTTTTCCAAAAAAAAAAATCACTCTCTCTCTCTCTCTCTTTCATCTCACTTCGCCATTCCATCTCACCATCTCATTCCATCTCACCATCCTCACTTCACCTCACTGTTTTCCACCCATTCATCCATTCATTCATTCCATCTCATTTCATTAATAAAAGTTTTTTTTCAGACAACTAAGGTTATTCTATGCAGCTGGAGGACACTATTGCAGTTCCCGCAGCTATTTGGCAATTCTGCAGCCGTTTAGCCTTTCTGCAGCCCCTCTGCACCTGCACAAAGAAATACAGTCTATTTGAGAAATTTTTCACAGTTCAAAAATCACCAATAACAAGGAGGAAAGAGTCATGAATAAAGTTGACAAAGGGTTAGTGGCAAATTATTAGAAGGCAAATCAAATGCGGATCTGAGGTATGTTTTAAAATCTTAAACCTATAGTTATTTCATTACGCAGAATTTTCTGGGTTATGTCTTTTTGGCCACTAATTGTAATGATTACCCATTTTCTCTACCACGCGACCACATATCCACGAATCCTCCACGTCTATCAGTTCATGATACCCACGATTTTTGAAATCACATATGGCTGTTTTTGTCATTAAGATTTTTTTACCCTAATGACGTAACCTACCGTATTACGACTCTCTCAGTCCTCATCCTACAGCCATGTGTTAACTTACAACCAAAATCTGAGAATCTAGCCGTTTCACTCATTATTTCGAAACCCTCTACGCTCATAACACTCCATTTCATGCTGTTCCATTCTCTCATCTCCCTCATTCCGTTTCACTCACTACGATTGCCTCCATAAACCTTACTCTGTTTTTCCTCTCTGCTCATTCTGAGAAACAGTGAACACGTATAGCCAGTAAACGTATGTTACGGTTGTATTACGACCGCTAGCCACCGT
This sequence comes from Pinus tabuliformis, assembly GCA_031772625.1. Taxonomy (NCBI): domain Eukaryota; kingdom Viridiplantae; phylum Streptophyta; class Pinopsida; order Pinales; family Pinaceae; genus Pinus; species Pinus tabuliformis. The sequence goes on along the minus strand of CM062818.1, from coordinate 649,353,602 downwards.
TTCACTGTGTTAATGCTGTTTATCCACCATTTAACTTTGTTCAAGCCGTGAAGTCTCTGTGTCTAAGGCTGTTGCTAAACCCATATATCCTCTGTTCCACAAAGTCTGAACAAGAACCGAGGATTTACTGTGTAAAGCCACCATCAAAGTCGTGTTTTAAACAGAGCTGAGGAGTCAATGGGAAAACTTTTAAGGGCTGAACCAGAAGGTTCGAAATTCTTGGAGGCATATCCTCAAGTTGAGGAGGCATTGCAAAAAGCCAATTGGCTACAGTGCATCAAGAAGTTTAAAGGCTACCACAAAGAAGTAACAAAAGCCTTTGCAAGGTCATTCAAAGATAAAGACAGTCAAGTAGAGGTGGGTGATTTAACATTTGTAGTCAGTGAGGGAAGCATAGCAAAGGCTACATCTCTTCCACAAACCGGGGAATGTTGGTTCAAAAACCGAGCAGTCCAGGATCAACAATGGAAGCGGATTTTTAAAAACCCAGGTATGGATACAAGTGTTTTCACAAAAGGAATTCCTATCTCTCATGTTAAGGAAGAATGGAAAATTCTACTGTTGTTAGTGTAAAAATTTTTCACGTGTGAAGGGAGATTTGGGGTATTATACGTTTATCATGGTAAAATTATGCTGCAATTTCAAGGAGAACATGATATAAATCTTCCCTACTTTCTATTCCAAAGCCTTAGGAAAATGTGTTCCATGGCCCAACGGAATCCACGAAACATTGAAGCATACCTCTGTCATCATAGTCTTGTTAAGTTGTTAGTGGAGGAACAATTAAAAGCAAAACAAGACACATGGGAAAAATTTCTTGTAAGGAATCATTTTGAAGAACCTGGAGAAACTTCTATACCTAGGAAAAGCAGAAGGAAAAGAAAGGAAAGTACCTCTGAGACTGATATCTTAGAGGGAACTGTTCAAGGACAAACTGTAGAGGAAATAGAAGTACATCATCCTGAACCTGAGATTGAGCTTGAACCTACTGTGGACAGTGCTCAAGAGATTATCTCAGAAACCCTCTCTGAACTTGCCAAAGAAGCTGCCAAAAAGAGAAGAGAAGATAAAAAGAAACAAAAGCAAGACAAGGGAAAATCCATAATTCAAGAAACTTATCAGACTCCAGAGCATTCTAGTGATGAAGAAAGAGATAGCCAGCCCTTAGCACAAAGGTTAGCTAAACTCCATGAGAAAATTGCCCTCTCCAAGAAAGTAAAAGTACAAAAACCAAGGAAAAAGGCACAAAAAGAAACACAGAGTGTTGCCACTGTAAGAAGGAGTAGCAGATTGCAGAATAAAGGGAAAGCCACAAGGACACTTTTCATTGATCTAAGCACACCTGAGAAGGGTGCTATAAAAACAGACCTTGAGGATAGTCCACAACGTGAGGCAGCTACTCCTCCAAGGGAGGACAGTCCATTTCAGCCGGAGTTTGAAACTGAAATTGAGCATGAATACAGTCCAAGGAAGTCACCAATTGTTGACCCAGTTCAACAAGAGGTGTACAACTATTTTGAAACATTGGAGCAGAACACTGCTGGCCCAAGTAATGTCATACCTCATGAGCAACAAATAGACTTACTCAAACAAGAGATCTATGAACTTGAGGTGCTAAACCGCCACATTAAGCAGAGAAATGAAGAAATGAAGCAGCAAGATGATATTGCCAAAGCAATCCAAGATAACACCTTGCTTCACATGGGCATGTGGCAGAAGAAAAACAGCAGACTCAAGAAGAAATGTAGAAGGCTAAACAGAGCCTTAATCAATTTGAAATTCAGATGCATGTTCAAGAGACCAAAAGTTAATGTTTCCACACAAAGGAAGAAGAGGAGATTGGATGTCTTAGCAGAGGCATCCTAGTAGGTGGATTGAGTTGTGTTTTCATTGCATGAGGACATGCAATACCCTCGGAGTGGGGGTATGTAGAGCCTCTACTCTACACCTACTTGTCTACCATTTTCCTCAGTTTTTCCTCATCTTTTCTTCACTTTTGCCTCATTTTCACTATAAAACCACCCAGATCATTACATTAGGTGTCATTAAGCATGATCAAGCAAGTTTTGCTAATGGATGACTATTTGTTTAGATTTTGACTTACTTGCAGGAATCCCGCAGCTATCTGATGACCCTGCAGCTATCTGATGATCCTGCAGCCTTTTTATTAAATGCAATGTTCCACGTGTCAGTTTGCCAGATGAGCCACATGGGCACTTAGGTATCAACGTGCTCGAAGTTCCTGTCCCATTTTTCCATCCATCCACGTCGTCTTTACCCTTGGTCAAAGCTGGTCAAGATACGGTCAACTAAAGGCTGTTTAACGGTGATTGTGAGCTGCTAGGTCACGTCAGCTTAAACGGTGACTTGTCCACGTTTTGCAGATGGTAGGGGACATGATCCAACATGGGATTCATTGCCCATGACGACAGAAGCACCAGCTCGTCCACGCAGCCGTATGATGTGTCCAGGAACCATAATTACGCATTACAGTTAGTTGCTTTTCAGTTAGTAGATGTATGTGTTAGGCTATCTTAGAAATGTCTATAAATAGCTGCGTCTGTGTACGCTCAATAGACTTTTTATCAGTCGTAATTTCTGAACTTGTGTTAATTTTAAGAGCGTTGTGAACTCTGTTTTTTTGGTGCTATTCTAGCACTCTGTTTTGTACACTTTTGCAAATGGAGGAATAGACATAGTACTGTTTTGAAGCTTCCAGATCTCTGAGTTTTCTTGTGGCTGAATGAATAGAGGGCCCCTGTTCATCTTAGCCCCTGTAAAGTATTTTATGTTCAGTATTTACTTATTTTCTCATTCAGCATTCCTTTAAGCATGTATAGTTTCATTTATTTGCTTTCTTTTCTTTCACGCTGATCAGTATTACTTCTTTGCAGGTTTCTTTTAGCCCGGGATTTGTTTTTATGTGTGTGTTTGCTTTACAAACTAATGGTATTTGAAGTTGACAAATTCAAGTTGCTGCCTTCGTTTTTATAGCTGATTTTTAATCTTATTTCTCAAGGAGCTGCTAACACATGAATGATCTTCTATCATAAATTGTTATCTTTTAAGATCAGAATACCACTAACTCGTAGCTGGCTTTGAGTACTTTTTAGACTATTCTTCCACTACTTTCTAATCATACTTTGCATAGTACATATGGCTGAAGTAGAGAGTTAGAAGGAGCAAAACGTTATCACTAGTGTTTAAAGTAGATTTTTGGTTTTAAGAGCTTTCTAGACTATTCTTTCACTACTTTCTAACCATACTTTGCATAGTACATATGGCTGAGGTAGAGAGTTAGAAAGAGCAAAACGTTATCACTAGTCTTTAAAGCAGATTTTTCCCATTTTTAATCACTTTTCTAATTCAACTTAAGCTACTTTCTTTCTGTGCTTTACACAGTACATGTGTTTGAAGCAGCGAGTTAGAAAGAGATAATCTTTATCTTTGGTTTTAAAAGTGACTTTCTTTTCTTTTATTTGCAGCTGCATGAATGGTGTCTAGTGCCATTGGAAGTGGTTATTTGCTTTCAAAGTTATTTCAAGATCTTTCAAGTCATTTATTTCTTTCAAGCATTTCCTTTCAAGCAAATAGTTAGAAATCACTAATCACACACTCTCACTCATTTAGGATTCACACTACACACACACCATCACTCACTTGTTTATAAATCATCATTCCATCTTAGGAATATAATTAACCGCAACAACATCCCCCAACGATAAGAAAACTCTAAGAGGTTACTTAAGTACATATAGTACACCTTCACTTCATCAGCTTACGAGCCCCGGGTTGACAATTAATACTAGCAATTTAGACAACACTAAATTGACTAAACAGTGCATATAACAATAGACTGAATTCCCATAGATGATTGTTTATTCTTCTGTGCGTGGTGAAATCTCACTCTTCTAAGTTATAAAAAGGGATATTGGCATTGTCATAGATGTGCCATCAGAATGCATGAGCAGAGGTTCCTTGTAAATGGATGAAAATACATATATTGAGTGGACATTAATGTTTTGTTAGCCAAAGGAATCATATTTTGTTATCATAAGACCTGAGGACTGGTGTATATATTTTTTTAATAAAAGAACCTTTCCTCGTCAGCTAATACGACCAGATATAAGGAGAGGGAAACATAATGTTGATCGATGAAATATAAGTGTAGGTGGTGAGAGGTTGGAAAAAGATAGCACCAAAAGGGTTCCTGGAAAGGTGACATTCATGTCCACTACCACTAATCTCATCTTTCTTAAGGAGGTAGAATTAAGTTCTACATTCGGTTTACGTGAAAAAATTGTTAATATGATGTGCAATTTGGAAATTTTGGATTTTTCACATTCAATAAACTAAGTAATAGATATTTCCCTTTGTGTTGGCAGAAAGTGTTTATTGAAGATTTTGGTGTAGCATGGTGTTTATTTTATCAATTGAAGTTGTAGTAAAATAAGTTTATCGAACCAATATTGGCACATTTCTAGTTGAAACCATTTGAGGTCTTTATTCTTTTGCCAAGACAATGGCCCAACTCAATAATTTATTATATTTATTTAGCACATTAATGGACCTGTGTATTGTTCATAACATAGTCTAAATTAGTAAAGACACTCTGAAATTTGAACTTGTTTGCAAGACGCACAAGAAAAGAATAATTTTTTGTAGCTCGAAACTCAGCTACAAAAATATGAATTACAAAAATTCATCATTCTGCACTTGCTTTTGTTTAGTACTCAGAAAGTGATCGAGTCAGTGAAGCTAAGGCCAATGATTCAATGCCCAATTCAAGACCATATTTGCATGTAGATGCAGAAATTTAGTGTGCACTTCGAAATCCCATCATCAGATGTTGGGAATAGCTTATTAACAACAAGCAAAAAATAGGTCTTGGATATGACAAGGATGTGTCCTTTCATATTCCAAACTATTCCAAAACTATCAATTTTTAGGGTGTTGGGTTCCACCAAAATTTTTCATATTCACCAGATCCAAATCATGCTCTTCCTCCATGTTGACAATAAATTATCACATGCCAACATTGTGACAAAGTTAGCCATGTGAAAGATCATAGTTTTGATCTTCATCAATGTGAGTATTGTGGTCAGCACACTCATCATTAAAATAGAAGCTTCAGAAACAAGCCTCTTGCAAGAACAAGTATTAATCTTGGATGGATCATTTCTTGGAAATGGGCTTCAACAGCTAAGAATATATTTTGATTATATCATAGATTTTTTTCTCGAGTATTGAAAAGTCTTGTAGTTAATATCTCTTCATCTTCTCACCTTGTATATGATAGGGGGGAATTGATGGTCATCTACAAGTTTCAAATACAAATCAAGCGAGCCTGAACCATAACCTAAACCTGTTGCCTGAGCCTACATTCAGAGACAACCATGCCTAGATTTAGAGTTGTAGCTAGAGACAGAAGCCCCTGAGCATTTCTTTTGTTAGCGGTGTTCCTTAAACTACCGCAAGTTGAGACCTCCCTTTTCTAGTTTAATGGTCTCCCTTTTCAGACCATCGGGGACACTTCCTCTTGCAGTAGACTTCAGCTTCATTCCTGATTTAGAAGAGTTCCGAGAATTGCACAAAATGTTACATCTTGAGATCCAAAGGTCTCCCATTTCACAAAAAAATTGCGAGCACTTCCTCTAGGAGAAGACTTAAGCTTCTTGCCATATTTGGAAGAGTTGCAAGAACTGCACTAAGTGTTCCAATCTTGGTGGTCATCCTTAAACCACCACAGGTTGAGACCTTGAGTTCTCCCACCTTATGCCATCATTTCATAGAGCACATTCAACCTAGTGTTGTCATGCATTGTTGTATTTTTGTATTAGATCTCTCTTCTTTGACTCATGTACCCATTTAGATTAAGGGGGGGGGGGGGGGGGGGGGATATTGGACACGTAATCCACTAAGGGTTATGGTGTGGAAATTGAACAGTCAAGGGCAGTCCAAGAGATCTTTGAATATGAATCCAACAGTCATAACAATGTATTATAAATGCATATCTTGTAAATATTAAATGCAACTCACGATTATCATTCATATATTGTCTCCATTTATGTGTTTGTTTAAAAATTGTGACAAACTTATGTTAGGTTCCGTCCAAAAGTCATCAAGGTATTCAACATTAGGATATGGATAAAAGGGAGTTGCCATGAAAGTTTTGGATGTCAAATATAGTTCGAAATCAAGACTAGTTAGGATAGAGTATCTCTGATCCAACACATTTAGTAATTACTGCCTAATGGTTATCTTAAATTTAGATATAATGTAAGTGCCTAAAAAACTATATCGAAATATGAAATTCCCAGATGGAAGGACCATTTCTAGAGATAGGTCATTTTTTTATCATAGATTTTATAAATCATAATATTTTTTTCTTCAATTATAATATAATACAAATGATTGAAACCTAATAATAAAATTTAGTTCACCAAAGATGTTAGTATTTTGAAAATAAATTTAAAGCTACGAATACAAAAAAAACACAAAAAATTATTAATAAAAAATAATATTTATTCAAAAAAATCATACAATAAAGAAAATTTTGAAAATTTTGGGAGAGGACTAATTATTTTACAGAAATATGCAATAATAATGGGGTTTTTATTCAACTACAATAGGTTGTTGGTGTGAACAACCCCATACCATAATGATTGGTAATGGTGCCCACCCATTTTCCCAATGAATAAAAAAAAATGGAGGGAGGAGAAAATAGCTTGATGGAAGATGAAGGGATGGGGATGCTTCATCTTTCAACTACTCCCCTAGTGGAGACGTCCTCCTACATACTATTTCACCACAAGAGAAGAGGAGGTTTTCAGTTGAGCATGAAGAAGAATTTTGCATAAACTTCAAGGACAAGTATCATAATGAACTAGAGACCCTGAAACTTGTTCATTGCTACATACTAAAGAGCCTAGCTAAAGCAAATTTAATGTTGGTTTTCCCACTTGAGTTTTGAAGGTAAATTTTCTTTCTTATGTTTGAATCTATTTGTTTGATTTGTATGAGTGTGTAATGGAGGAGTTGTGTATTTTTATGCATTCATATGTGTTGTTTAACAATGATAATTGCTACCAACAATTATTTGAGGTCTTCTTCAATAGATACAATTCCCATGAGATTGAAAACTAACCCAACAAACCTTCTATCTCTTTCATTCATCCATTTTAAAGATAGGAAATCAATGAAAATCATTTTATATCTATTACAGTAGTGGAGGGAGTTTTTAATTTGGTTTCTTTATAACTATTGGTTAATTTCTCTCCTACAGTTGGTAATTTCATTCTTCTAGTTGAAATTCATTTGCTAGCATGTGTCTTCTCACGCCCCATAGCTCATACACTCTCTTATGACTGTAGTTTACTCATTTGCTAGTGTCTTATCATTGATCATAGGTCGTACCCTACATTCTAATTGTTAGTTGGGCCATACATTGCATTCTTATTATTGAATGGGATGTATGATATAATTTCCTCTTACCTAAGAGACTATGAACATCGGACAAAGATCAATGGCTCTTTCAATGTCTTGAACCTTTATTGTAGTGGTTAAACTTGATGGGAATTTAATGGTTTTTTTTAGAGTTAACTATAAAATACTGCCCATTTTAAAATATGCATGTCATCATTGACACCCACTTAGTTTTTAAAATCATCAAATTCACATGTCAGTCGAAAATTTACTAATACTGATACTAAAGAGCACCCAATTCCAAAAAAGACTAATCGTTGAGCAACACAAGTTAAAAAGCTAATAAAAAGTGATTTAATTCATAATCTTCATTTCTACAAACTAAGATACTAAGATTAGATTATAAGTCCTATCACACAAAGTGCTTAGTGCACTTGCAGTAGATATTTTGGTGTGTTGCATAAATCTTTGTCCATCCCATGATTTCAAGTTTGTAGTGATTATTTAAACAATAAATTTATATAAATCTTAAAAACTTCAATGACTGTTAATGCATTTCAAAACCCCTTTAAACTCCTTGAAAACATGATATTATGATTTAAAATGCATTTATCTACTTAATTATGATGCACTCAACTTAAGTTCTTCTTTTATTCAAAAAATTTCAATTAATTAATTTTTTATTTATATAAAAAATAAAACTAAATTTTCCTTTATCAAAATTAATTAATAATTCTTCATTGATTTTTGTTTAAATGGTATACATTTTATAAAATTTAGTATCATTAATATTATACAAATTAATGATGATAGAAATAAATATAATACATCATATTAAAAAAGAATTAAAAACAAAATTCATTAAAAAAATTTAATTGATGTATAGGAGTAAATCGAATGTCGCTTCCTTCTTTGACATAGGAGCCTTGCTAGGATTTTCTTGTGATCTGTCAACTCACTGCTAGGAATTTTAGTTGGCTTGCGCACATCACGCAGTTATTGATTCAAACAATTTTAACGTCGCACACATCACGTATCATTTTCATTTTCGGTGGTGAGTCAACCAAATGGGTGGAGATAAAATTAACGTGTAGCTCTCAATGAGCTACTAGGAGTAGAACTGTGTGGCCTACGCACATTAGGCAGCCCCTGAACGAAACCTTTTAAGCTTTCGCCATTAGTACTTGAGGCTCCGGTTCGGCCACCCAATATTTATGGTGCTATTGACTTATTAATAAGCGAGTTTTTCTTTTAGTATGAAAAAAGTACTATTTATAAAAAATCACTATTTATATTATTCACCAAAGATATTTGCACTTTTTACATATTTATCTCGCAAAAACAAAAGCCAAAATCAGAGACAAATATACAACGTTTAAGATAGCAAGAATCCACCTTCCCCCAAATATTTGAAGGAAGGTACATTTATCAAAAAATATATAAAAAGCTTTGTGACAGACACAGTAGATAGACAAGATACAGCCCAAAAACTTTGAGACTATGTCCCCTATTTTTTGAGAAAAAATATAGTCACTATCTACGAAGGAGATAAATCCCACTTCATAGAGGACACTGTATAATGCCCAGTGGCCAAGCAAAAAAGTATCCAATAAAAGGGGTAACAATAAGAGAGTAGATGTCTGCTTTATGTTCTCGGAAGGAGGAAATCTTCTATGTTATATAATTTGTTCTCCCAGAGAATATACGCATGCCATTTGCCAAGTTCTTGGGACAGACCATGTTCTGATAGTCTATCATCTTGCTCGTTATGAGCTCTATTGATGTGTTGAATAGTGTATACATGTAGAGATTGCCAAAGGATCTCGATTCTCTTCATCCATCCTATTAGAGAAGGGTTGTTTATGGATATCTTTCTCAAGACATGGTCAACAATAATTTTAGAGTCCCCATATATATGTAAAACATGAATGTTTAGGAATTTGTTGAAACTTACAAAACCCCAAAGTGCCATTGCCTCCGTTTTGTTGTTAGTGCCCTTCCCACCATTTCAGCTAATGTATACAACAACCACAGGCACACACACCATTTTGTGCAGCATCGTCGAAAAGACCTCTTGGGTATTCCATCTGGGGACTTCTGTTCTTAAGGATTTTATTACTTAATTGTTTAGGTTGTGGCATGTATTCATTGTACTTTGTGATGACCTTTTGAGTAATATGCTGGAACTTTTCTTCCCTATTTTGAAACTATACAACAACCACAGGCACACACACCATTTTGTGCAGCATCGTCGAAAAGACCTCTTGGGTATTCCATCTGGGGACTTCTGTTCTTAAGGATTTTATTACTTAATTGTTTAGGTTGTGGCATGTATTCATTGTACTTTGTGATGACCTTTTGAGTAATATGCTGGAACTTTTCTTCCCTGTTTTGAAACAAGAAATTGTTTCTCCATTTCCATATTGTCCATATACATATTAAAGGGATGGATCTCCAAGGAGCCCTCTGTGCACTCCACTATTCAAGTGCATCCTGTAAAGAAGGATGTATCATATAACAGAAACCGTAATAATTTGACAAGTATTTCCATACTTGAGTGGTGAGATTGCATTGAAGGAAAATGTGTTCATTGTTTTTAGCTTCAACTTTGCAGATTGGACAAATGCCCGACCCATGCCATTTCCTTTTCTGTAGATTCTCCCAAGTGAGATTGTTATTGTGGAAAACTAGCCAGGAGAATATGATAACTTTACTAGGAATTCCAGTTTTCCAAAAAACAGTGGGAAAATCCTGTCAGTTTGTTGAGGAGGAAGTTTGGATAATGATGAATAGATATCAACAACACTTATACTCTCAGTGTTCCTTTTCCCCTTCCATGTGAGATAGTCGCGGTCTTCGGTACGGCAAATTCCTATATTTTTCATGTTTAACATAATCATGTTCCATTTAAGGACCTCCTGCCCTTTAATACTGATATTATGTGCTTCTTTGCATATAGGAAAAGGCCCTTACCAGCCCTCTATGATTTGTCCCCATATAAAGATGCCCACACAATGTAAGGCATTTTTGATATCTAGTGGGATAGAACATTCCTCCCCCGCTCCATTTATAGGATCCAGATCAATTAAAATATTGTTTCCATTCTGGAAACACCATGAGATTTGTTGTAAGAAAAAAGATTGTATTTTTCGGAAGCTTCTCCAGATCACAAAGCCTTGTGTGGCACCAATAGTACCTTCCCTGTACCAGAAAATGAAGTCTTTATTTCCCAGGTACTTCTTTTTTATGGAAATACTCCAGGTACCTTCCCCATATAAGCCTTTCCATAAGGATTTGCACAGTAGTGTTGTTCCAAACTTGCGAAGGTTCATAATTCCCCAACCACCCAGTTCTTTTGGACGTGTCATTTTGGAGAGATTAACTAAATGAAATTTCTTCTTTTCATGAGAGCCTTCCCAAATGAAATTTGTTGTTAGGTGGTTTAGGATATTGATAATGTTAGCTGGTATATAAAAGAGATGAGCCCAATATACAGTTAGCTGGGCTAAAACCGCTTGGGAAAGTGTGGCTCTCCCTCCCATCGACAGACATTTACACTCCCATCCAGATATTCTTTTATAATACCTGTCTATTATCCACTGCCAGTCTGCACGAAAGTAGCCGGAGGGTTTGAGGTGGTATCCAAGATACTTCATTCCCTTTTGAATAGGGATTTCTTGATGTTAAATAAACCTGCAATATAGTCAATAATTTCCCTGTCACCTTTTCCATGTAAAATAATAGATTTCCTTTCATTGACTTGTAAACCTGTGGCCCTTGAAAATTTCTTCAGGATATTATAAAGGCATATCCAGGATAATTGACATAGCATACCCAATATCAGAATGTCATCTACGAATAGGCTATGGGATATGATATTGTCTTTACTTATCATCATAGGTCGGAACTATCCCCCCCATGACAGCTCTTCTGATATTCAGTCTTAGACAGTCCATCGCTAGGATGAACAATAACAGAGATAGGGAACATCCTCGCCTCAGACCTCTAGCAGCTCGGAAAAAATTAGTAGGATGTCCATTTACAAGAATGGTAAAGTTTACATTTTCTACACAGGGCATAATCCAGTTTGAACAGTTTGTGCTTAGACCAATTTTTGTGATGACGCATCTTATAAAACCCCAGTCCAGGCAATCATATGCCTTTTTTAAATCAATTTGTAAAATGACTGCATTAAGATTTTTTGAACGGATCGAATGTAAACTTTCCTGGGTGTTTGCAACAACATCATGTATTAGTCTATCTTTAAGGAAACCATGTTGTTCCTGTGAGATATAGCGTGAGAGAGTACCCCGATTTTTGCCAGCAATAATCTTAGAGATTATTTTATATATGGAGTTGCACAGGGATATCGATCTAAAATCTGAGAAAGAATTGGCCTTTTTTTTTAGGAATGAGTGCAATGTAGGTTGATGATATATGGTGATGGATTCTTCCTGAAGTTCTGGATTCCTCAACCATATTCAGGAGATCCTTCTTTACTAATTCAAAAAAGTGAATGAAAAATTCAATCGTCCATCCATCCGAGCCTGGACATTTATCTTTCTTGAAAGATTTCATCACATCCAAAAGTTCTTCTTCAGTAACTAGACTATATAGTTCTTCATTCTGTTCCACTCTGAACATCGTAGGATATTGTTCTATTCCCGAGATGATATCTTAAACCATTATATCCTCATTTCTGTTGTAGGAATCTTGGAAATACTGAACAGTTACTTTACTAATATCTTGCTGAGACTGGTAACATTTCCGCTGCTCGACCTTTATCTCCCAAATAATGTTTATGTTCCTCCGATGATTTGTATATCGGTGAAAAACTTCGTATTACGGTCACCTTCTCTTAGCCATATGGCCCTGCTTTTTAATCTCCATGTGGCTTCTTCAATATCCAGTAAAATTTTTTCCTATTTTCCAGGTCATTTATACGAAGGCAAACCTCAAGGGGAACGCAATTGGATGTCATCCTTAAGGCAATCCTATCCAGTTTTGTCTGAATGTCTTCTAGGTATTTTCTATTAGCTTTTAGTTTTTGTTTTTGCCAGGACTTTACTATCTTCTGAAGGGAAGCAAGTTTGTCAAGGAGATGCTGTGAAGGGGAGGAGTTTATGTGGCGAGAGTAATTGTTTGAGGACTCCTAAACAAGATCATTGAAATCTGGGTCTTCCAACCAAGTTTTATTGAATTTAAAAGGAAAACCCTTTCGGATTCTAGCATTCCTCCATTGTAGAGTTATGGGTCTGTGGTCAGATGTGAAGTTGCTTAAGAGTTATTGACTTGTTAATAACCAAGATTATATGATGCTATTAATATGAACATGTACAAATCCACACACCCACACATTCTACTAGGAGTAGCCCTGTGTGGCCTACGCACATTAGGCAGCCCCTGAACGAAACCTTTTAAGCTTTCGCCATTTATTACTTGAGGCTCACGTTTGACTAACCAATATTTATGGTGCTATTGACTTATTAATAAGCGAGGTTGTATAGTGCTATTGACTTATTAATAAGAAAGATTATATGATGCTATTAATATGAACATGTACAAACCCACACATGCTATTAGGAGTAGACCTCTATGTAGACCTGTGTGTCTTACGCACATTAGGCAGCCCCTCAATGAAACTTTTTAAGCTTTCGCCATTTACTACTTGAGGCT